>CM031962.1:10097382-10514882 GCA_018749465.1 Paracanthobrama guichenoti | reverse complement strand
GTTATGCTGCTCACATAAACCTAATTCACTTTGCTTCTTTCCCACTCTGATAGGACTCTGACCTGCGGAGTGCACTCCTTTTGGAGCAGGCAGCTCACTGCTTCATGAATATGCGCAGCCCCATGGTGAGAAAGTTTGCCTTCCACATGATATTGGCCGGTCATCGTTTCAGCAAAGCCGGACAGGTATGTCTGTAGACGCAGGAAACACGCTTTCCTAAAATAGATACACACAGCTGTCCTCGTCACCATTACATTAAAGGGGTGATGAATTGAGAAGTCAACTTTCCCTTGAGCCTTTGATTTATAAAAGTTCATCGTGACATAAGAATATCCTGTAAGTTTCAGAGCTGAAAACTTCCTTGTTAGTCAAAGAAAAGCTTTTATTGACACCAGGCCCAGAAAATGTTTTCAAATCAATGACGTAAAAGAACAGGGAAATGCCACCTCAACAGATAAATATGTACGCCTGCTTCTGTTGCCCCACCCACCGACTCGTGGAGCTAAACGGATCACGCTACCGAACCAAGGAATAAACATGCCGAAGATAGCAAGATATTGCGCTGTGCCTGGTTGTGGAAGAACACAGTCTTGCTCAACAGTGGTTGAACTTTTATTTTTAATGAAGTTCCAGCTCACGTTTGTTTGCTTAATTTCACCGCGGAATCGTTTGTAAACAAGACACAGGTTGAGACTGGACTTGCAGACATATTGAGATTAAAACACAGTGCTGTGACTTCTATATTGGATCCGACAGGAATAGTGCAACACACTTATGTGAGTAAAACATGTTTTTTTATATGTGATAGTATTGCATTGTTGCAGATCGTTTTGATTATGTGTTCATGTCTAACAGAACATACCTTAGTACGCTGTAACAGACTGGAGCATCCTTTATTTGTTGGTTCATTGTGATTTGGGATCAGACTCGGACATGTATGCGCCAGGGCTCGCAAAGCCCAACGTCCCAGGGCTATGTGTTTTCCAGACGGGCTACCAAAACGTAAGCCTGTCGGCAGGCCGGTGAATCTTTAGTGAAATAATATTCCTTTCTTGATCTGTGTTCTACACTCTCTTGACTTGATATTTGAAGAGCACACGCACGTGTGTGTGTGTGCGGTTCGCACTTATCCACCGATTGGGCGGGCCAAGTAATAAAAAAATAATATTCCAATCAATCGCGGGTGGATGAGAGAAATCATTGTTTGTTTGATAGAGACATTTTTCGAAGTCCTGTGGGACGAATCAGTCCGGTTGCCAAAACAATCCCTCCCTCATGTGACCTGACAGGGCAGCAGAAGCTCATTAAATATGCAAATCTTATCCAATCCTAGCCGTGGGCATTTACTTTCAAGTCTTCAGTGTGGCACGCCCATCAAAACCGAGCGTTCAGGAGCGAGCCTCAAAACCAATGTAGAAAATGTTTTTGAATGTAAAAACCACATAAACATCATTAGTTGACCTCAGACAACAGTGTGTGTGTGATATATATATATATATATATATATATATATATATATATATATATATATATATATATATATATATATATATATATATATATATATATATATATATATATATATATATATATATATAAATATATAAAAAGCCAGTTAATTTAAATCATTGGCCTCTATATGGGCTCTGGCACATCTGGATTCAAATAATTTAAAATAGCTAAAAACCACGTCATGATATAAATATACCATTGTTTTGACGTGTATGTTAGTGCTGTAGTACTCAAGTCTGGTCTCGAGAGGTTTTTCCTATTGTCTCTGACTTTTCTTGGACTCGTTGGTATTTGCACTCGGACTTGTCTCGGACTTGGTCATTGGACTCAAGATTCAAGATTCAAGAGTTTTATTTGTCACATACACAGTTATATACAGAATATACAACCGGCAGTGAAATGTAAACAGGCCCACTCCATGGACAGTGCAAATTCACAGTTAAAAACACAAGGAGAAAATTATATAGAAATAGGATAAAAAAAAGTACTATATATATATATATATCTCTGTAGAATTATAAATAATCAAGTCAAGAAAGAAAAAAAAAAACTCACCAAATGTTCTAGTTGGTCTCGACCGAGTCCAGCAATATCTGCTTTTTTTTCTCTTTCAAAACAAAACCATTGATTTGAGCACGCTTGTTCAGAAAACGGGTAACGTTATTGGTTGAATTCACTGTCCATCTAGAACGGGCATTGACATTGGTCGCCTGGCTGCGTCATATGCCTGGCTCCTCATGTGCGCGCCGCGCAGAGATATCAGTCATTTTCATTGTGGCCACAGAGGTTAGAAGTTGGGTATGAATTTCTATTTTCATTGTCATTGCGATATGAACATGATTATTTAGCAATGGGCACCAAAACATGCTTTTAAACGGGCTGTGGGGCTTCAGAGCAGCAGCTTCTGCTCTCTCTGTGGCTCATGAGCACGGGTACACACAAACACGCACACGGTCGCGGTGAAGTGAAGAAGCGAGTTGACAACAGCTAAAGTTATGTTCATCACTTTAAGTATGTGAATTTAACCCTCGTGAGTAAAAAGGACAATATACTTTGCTGCTGTAAAGTTTAATATTGCTGCTCTAGAAACAACATTTTAGTTATATTCAAATATTCTATTTTAAACCTGTAGTGAATTTAAAAACATCCAGCAATCAGGCAGCTAATATGCACACTTATTTATTTATTGTAAGATCATTGCAAAAAAAAACAATGTGATCACACACCGCTGAATGTGTTCATGTTTATTGCTTCACAGCCTTGCTTGGGAGGGATGTTGAAAATGCTGATTGTTTTGGTTACTTTGTACTATGGATTCTTTAGGACCGTTAATAAGATCAAGACTGGGAAAATGTTTTAGTGACACCTGTTACGTTTTCCATTGGCAGCCTAGAATGTGATTGTTACACTATAATAAAAAGACTGAAAATGTGAAGTTGCACTTCAGCTTTATGTGAGTTTAGTGAAATTGCTATACCTAAAGTAAATAAAATGATTTGACCCAGTGTTACTCATGCGATCATTACAAACATAATGCAAAATTATTATCTTAGAATAGAAGATAAGCTGTCTCTCGCGTCACATAAATTATCAATAGTTAAGTATATGGTCTTGAAGAGGATTCTTTTTTTTCTGTGTCTCTTGACTCTCATTTGGACTCGGTCTTGACTCGGTCTTGACTCGGTCTTGACTCGGTCTTGACTCGGTCTTGACTCGGTCTTGACTCGGTCTTGACTCGGTCTTGACTCGGTCTTGACTCGGTCTTGACTCGGTCTTGACTCGGTCTTGACTCGGTCTTGACTCGGTCTTGACTCGTCCTGGTCTTGGACTCAACAAAAGTGGACTATTATTGTTGATGGTTCTAAAATCAAAATCAGCTAAAATGGCAAAAAAACCCAAAAAAAACCCAAGATGCTGAAATCATATTTCCAAGTTTAATTTTTGTCCATCAACAACTGTCATTTGTATTTAAGAACAAGAATACATTGAATAACCTTGATACAGGAATTTTGACATTATACATTCTTTTCCATCAGGGTTATTATCATTAACAAAAACTTATATATTTGAAATAAAATAGTTTCTAAACTTTGAATCTGTCTTCTAACAATTCAAATATTTTTAATTAGTTTAATATCATCATTCCTAGTTTCTGTAAGTAATGTTTGAAAGTGAGCAGCTTTGTTATTGTAGCAGAAGTATGTAGAAATAAAATAATGGGAATAAGCAGAAATAATGGGGGTCTTTAATAGTGGGGTTCCTTGGAGCCAAAAAGGTTGATAACCACTGCATTAAATGGACCTAGTGTTGAGATAATTGAAATATAAATTTATAGAGATCTTATTGATCGGCTAAAATTGCCGTTATTTTTAGTTATAACTTCTTCAAAGTGGATGAAACCTGCATTGGACTAATGATTTATCAGTCTCTAAGCCTTTAAAGTCATTGCACCCAATCATCTCCACCATTAGTCAGTCATGGTCAGGGCATAAATGCAGTGGAATGAGGTCACTGTGACCTCCAATATATATACAGTGCCTATAGAAAGTCATACCCTGTGAAAATCTTCGCTTTTTGTCACATTACACCCTGGAAAATAACAGTTTTGAGCTGTACACATTATAAACCTCATCATCAAAGTGAAAATAGCATTTAAAACATACTGGAGGATTATTAAAAATGTTAAAACTAGAATAACAGGGTTAGAGGAAAAGTCATCAGTCACCTGAATTAATACTTCATTAATGACCTGCCCATCTTTAGCTGTCTAGCAGTGGGACGCAGGTTTTCCTCAAGAATTTGGATATATTTGTCAGCATCCATATTCATACAGGGTCAGATCATGTTAGGCTGTCAATTTTGAACCTGTACCTAATGTGCCATCTCTCTATCTCTCTATCTACAGAAGAGACATGCACTGCGGTGCTACTGCCAGGCTTTGCAGGTGTATAAAGGTAAAGGTTGGACATTGGCTGAAGATCACATCAACTTCACCATCGGCCGGCAGTCTTTCACTCTGCGGCAGCCGGACAACGCTGTGGCTGCCTTCCGGCACATTCTCATCAACGACAGCAAACAGTCGGCTGTACAGCAGGCTGCTTTCCTCAGGGAATACCTCTATGTGTACAAGGTTAGCAACACACACAAAACTAGCTGTTTATAGTAAACTAGTCACAATTCATAAAGTAAAAAAAAAAAAATTATATTTATATTGTACTCTAGATATTATTATATCTTTATATAATATAATATTATTATTATTATTATTATTATTATCTTATATTGTAGACTATAATAGTTAAATATTATTCAGTTATTAATATTCTTAATATTTCTTCTATCTGTCCATCCATCTATCCATCTTTAACTAATCTATCTATCTGAATATAATAATATTTATTATTATATTATTTCTATCTTAGTTGGAATATCATAATAAGCTTAGCAGTTTTGATAAAAAATATTATAAATATTTGAAAGTTTTTGTCTAGCAAATCAGTCATGTACTGCATCCAACAAAACTTAATGATATTTCTGAATTATTGTTTCAGGATATTTGTACAAAATACTTTTTACCTTGGAATATACTCTACTGTTCAATAGTTTATAAAGAAAACAACACTTTTATTCAGCAAGGGTGCATTCAGTTGATCACATTGAAGTGACATTAAAGACATTTATAATGTTTTATAAACATTTATGAGCCGTTTTCTGTTTTAAATAAATGCTGCTCTTTTGTTCTTTCTGAAGGATCATGGAAGACTGGAATAGTGATGCTGAAAATTCAGCTTTGCATCACAGAATTTTTTATTTTTAAATATATTTAAATATTATTAAATAATAAAAAAGAAATAAAAAAAGAGCATGAGACTTCTTTCAAGAACATGAAATAACTTTTGAACAGTAGTGTATTTTAAAAACCTTTTTGAAAATTATTATTATGTGTACACCCCTGTTTCAAGATGTAAGGAAAATATATATGATCGTTATACCAAATGCCATTTTTACCATTTACCCAAACAGAGTCATCATATAAGAGTAGTTTTCACATTGAACCAGTCTACATATTCTTATGTTGCTTTTAGAAAGCAGTTCGATTTTGAGTCACATTTAGGCCACTGACCCAGTTTTTTTCCCCCACCAAAATCAGACTTTAGCCATGAGTTTAACTGTCTGTCTGCGCGAGACTGCTCTTTCGTCATCGTTTGGTTGAGTCTGTCTCATCAGCGCTCTGTCCTTGGGTGGTTCTGGTCCACAAAACTCCATCACCTTCAAGCACTGGGAATACATAACAAGAGGAAATGACAACATTCTGCATTGCCTCGTTTCTTAATGGGAGTTTTATAATGCAGATCTACCACTCCAGGAATAGTTTTGAAAAATAACAGTAGGGCTGTCACTGACGATTATTTTTAGTAATCGAGTAATCGGACGATTGTTTTGACGATTAATTGAGCAAATCAGAATTTTTGTGTGTTAATAATAATAATAATAATAATAATAATAATAGACCTAAACAAACAATAGCCTCTAAAATTACTTAAAATTACTTTTAAGGGTATGGTGTGGGTTTGTTTTTCTTGGCTCCTTAGTTCCAGTGAAAGGAACTCTTAGTGCTTCAGCATACCAAGACATTTTGGACAATTTCATGCTCCCAACTTTGTGGGAACAGTTTGGGGGATGGCCCCTTCCTGTTCCAACATCTTGTGCACAAAGCAAGGTCCATAAAGACGTGGATGAGCGAGTTTGATGTGGAGGAACTTGAGTCCTGACCTCAACCCGACAGAACACATTTAGTATGAATTAGAGCAGAGACTGCGAGGCCTTCTTGTCCAACTTCAGTGTCTGACCTCACAAATGCGCTTCTTGAAGAATATGGGAATTTTTCACCAAACACACTCCTAAACCTTGGGGAAAGCCTTCGCAGAAGAGTTGAAGCCGTTATAGCTGCAAAGGGTGGGCCATCTCCGTAATAAACCCTATGGATTAAGAATGGGATGTCATTAAAGTTCATGTGCATTTAAGGGAAGGCATCCCAAAACTTTTGGCTATATAGTGTATATAATAAAAATGAGGCAATATTTTTTGGTTCAAAAAAATCAAAAGTAAGTAATCATATGGTTTTATAGAACAACACTTTATATTATGTATATTATAATGTTATATATTTTATTCAACTTGTGTACATTGTATTGTAACAAATGCCTCCAGAGGGCGCATATTATAGTTATCTTTATGCTCATAGTTCCTGGTGTCAATGGGCCTTAATACTGATCATTTAACTTTCATATAGTTACTGTGCAGAAGCAATGTGGGATCACATGACCTTTGTTGGCCAGTCAGAAGGCAAGCATTGAAGGGGCAGTACTCGGTGGATGCATGAGTACAACTTGTAGGTGAAAAGAAAAGCCGTTCTTCAAATGATGTTGATATTTATGACTTTTGCCCTCAGAGCATGAGTCAGTTGACCGGTGAGAGCACCCTACCGCAGCTGCCTCTGCCCTGCCTGCACAGCTCACAAACACGCGTCTTCTTTGGCCACGAACGCAGACTTGCCGAAGGTAAGCACCCTCTGTGTCTCGCTCATTCACAGACACAAGAAAGGGAGAGTTTTGTAAAATGTAATTTACTCGCCCTCATGTTGTGCAAACCATTATCAGGGATTAAAGTTCTCCATCGCTACGACAGACTTCCATCAGTTGGAGAGGCCAAGGCCGTGTGTGAAATCAGTGCTGATCAAATCAAAGATGTCTTTTTACGTGTTGTTTTTTGCACCGTTGAGCATTACAGCCGATTGCACGTTCTTCTGTTGAGTGTATTGAGCATCCAGTTGAAGAAGAAATCCGCTGAAAACACTCACTGACTGAATTCTGCACTCTCGCAAATTCTCTCATCTTAAACAACAAAGTACCAATACAATGCAAGTAATTCAGAGTTCACACTGCACAATTTTCACTCAAATTCCTGAAATCATAGGCAAACTGGTGCTCGTTCACACGAGTGATTAATCACGCAGTGTGAATTATCAAAGACGTGATCGCCAACGAGTCGCCGACACCCATGAAATATTTGGCATGCAAAATATCTGGACCTGACGGCGATTCAAAATCCTGCTGTGCAAAATGTGTTCTGACTGAAAATTGCATCAGCAATGACCTTCAGCCAATGAGAGAGCATGGTACAGGGCAGCAATTCAGCGAGGAGTTATAGACCAGAATATCAGTATTTTAATTATGTATTTACAATTATATAAAACAGAAACAAAGCACAAACATTTGCTTGACCAGCCGCAACAGCACATTGCAAAATTATTTATTCACCTCAGACTCTCTTTGCAGAACACATAATCCTTGCTCCCCATGTCTCCCTAACCATTTCCTCGTCCATTTTTTATTAATTTTTTTTGCTGCAAATCAGCTCACAGATCATTTGGTTTGTAAGCTTCTTGCGGGCTATCTTTTTAAATAACAATTCCAGTCTTGTTCGAGAACTCCGGTAGAACTCCGTAGTTTGCAGACTAGACAGAGATGTCGCCAAGTAAAGTCATGCAGTGTGAAACCTCGTCACCGATCCATTGTGCAGCATACACACAGCAGTGACTGAATGCTAAATGGTCAGCGGTGTGAAAAGAACGGTGATCCGACGACTTTGAAAATTGTGCAGTGTGAACTCGGCATTAGATATTCAGTGTAGACAGCTTAATTGATTTATAATGGGAGTTTTTGAGAGTGTGCAGGACTTGCGTGTTCTGCAGGTAATGGACGTTTGGCTTCCGACATGCACTGTAAGCGATAGACCAATCGTAACAGCCTGGGCCATTGGGCAAACAGAAAAGTAGGCTCGTGGAAAGGAGGGATTTAGAGAGACTAAATCTTTGGACAGTCGTTTGAGAATCATTGAAAAATATGGTGATGTGCCTTGTATATTATAAGAAAATTAAAGTGTTTTTTGACCTTTGATGCATCTACACCTGTTGTAGGAGACCTCCAAAACAAAATGAGGAACCTTTAAAATAGCACTTTGAAACACAATATTACTTTTTTTATTGTATTTTATATCAAATGAATGCCTTTGAGCACTAGAGACTTCTTTCAAAAACATTATCTTACTTTCCACAAACTTTTGAACGGTATTGTATATTCCAAGCTTTTCTGTATAAAACAAACATAATTTTAGTCATTATTCACTCAAAAAGCAATCATATTCCCTTAGAAAGTAAACCGAATAGTGACGTAATCGACTGTTCCTGCACATGAATAAACGCAAGCACAACAGCACAACGCAACTGTTATGAATGACATATTTTAACATCCACATTAAGTTGTGATGACCTTTCTCTCATCATGCCCACGGTGAAATGAAGATGAACACGGCACCATTTATGTACTCAGATAAAAAAAGTAATTTCCAGTGAAAACTTCAAAAGAGATGAGCGGTGCTGAGGAGCTGCTCCATACATCACAGAATAAATTACATTTAAAATGAGGGAAAGAACACGGACTACCACTTTCGATATCTGCAATGAGCTTCGCTTCAATTAAAGAGAAGCAAACAAAAAGACTCATTTTAGAAATATCACGCAACTCAAACGCATGTAAAAAAAAAAAAAAAAAAAAAAAAAAACAGGGAATTGGACGTTGGAGTGAAGAGAACAGGCCCGAGGAGGTGTGAAAATCTTTTTAATTAAAGTCTTTGCCCGGATCTCACTCTGAAAGGGGGATGGGGAGGGGCATGGGGGGGACATAGTGGTGTGTGTGGAATGATAAATAAACGTACCTGTTGTCTCTTCCAACGCTCCGCTAGCCTTAGGCTCTGAATCCCAAATGTCCTCTGAGACACTGGCTGATTGGACATAAGGCAACTCTGTCGAGTTTATATATTCTGAATTCCCCAAATATTCCTTTTTCACTGCCATGATTTGTCGGTCATATTTGTAAAGAGAGAAGAAATGCGTGAGGAAACCTGATGATCATATGCTCCATATTCTCTGGAATGATCCAAAGAGCGTCTTGAGCTTCAGTTGAAGAACATCTGTCCGCCTGTAAAGTGTCACATGATCAATGCTCATTTGATTAGCAACCGATAAAATGAATACAAAACATTTAAAATTCTTCACTATTTATGTCATACTCTAATGTTGCTTTTTTTCAATCCTAAAACGTATTTCTGTGTTTTGAATCCCACATTTTTTGTGTGATCTCAGACATCCCCAACCGTATAGTACAATTTAAAATGACCGTTTTATTTTTATGTACTTTAAAATGTAATTTATTGCTGATTCCAATGTGCTGATTTAGTGTTCAAGAAACATTTCTTATTATCATCAATTATTTGAAATGACAGTCTTTTATAACAATGTAAACAGTCTTATGTCACTTTTGACCAATTTATACTGAATAAAAGTATACATTTCTTTCAGAAAAATCTTACTGACTATTAATACATTTCATCAAGATATTTTAAACAGCATTTTTTCTACTTTTTATGAATACAGGCCTTTGAACAATTTAAACAAGCAAAATAGTGGTTAATAATGAAACTAGTGAAAATGTTAATAGTGAAACTTTCATTTACTCATCCATATCAATTTGAACTTAAATTCTAGATATGTATGCCCATGTTATTTGTCTCAGCAGTTTGTTTTTCAACAGGCGAGAAACAGGCGGCAACGCATGTCTCTTTGGACCAGGAGTTTGACCATGATCTTTCCCAACTGTGGAGGGAGTTGGAGGAGCGGGTCGTTGCTGTGGCGAACAGAGGAGCGGTGCCCATCACCTTCCAGCCCTCTCAGTGCTGCCTGAACAGCCAGACAGACAACCTCCGATACCCCCTCGCCGTGGTGGAGGGTATGTTTTCCCTCCTCCACCTGCTTTTAAGCAGATCCAAATTTAGATTTTTAAGACATCGCCATTCCTTTTATTGCTCCATTTACGCAAAATCTTGATTTCTGTTGAGGTATTGATGCACTTAAGGGGCTTCATATTTCCGTTTGATGCCTTCCGGGGCTTCTTTTTTGGTTTATTAGTGAATTTTTAATTGGACTAAAATCAATTATTCACCATTTGCTTTCCTCTTTAATTCGTGAAATCTGTAGAAACTGACTGTTCCTATGAGAACTATTAAAGCAGAGAGACCTTTACATGGATTTGACCTGGTTGGATGATCTCACTGCCCCATCAGTAGAATATTCAGTAGTGCAAGTGAGACTAGTATTGATCGTAGAAATAAGTAATTATCTTAATGGATGAACATTCACCTCTCAGCACCTGCAAACACCCTTTGGTGAAGTGCCACATTCCTACTTATTTTTATTCCTTATTAGCAAATATTTCAGCAGCAAAACATCAAATGACGCATACTATTTGTAAACACAATGATCTGGGAATCTTTTTTTATTTAAGTTTTTTTTAATAAAGACAAGGTAACACTTATTTTTAGTGCTGTCAAAATTAGCGCATTATGCAGATAGCATGCAAATAATTTTTTCAGTTTGATGCGTTAAAAATATTTAACGCAATTAATGCGGCATCCGTTTTCCTATCGTCCTTTGGTTAGCGTTACATTTATATGCTTACGCTCTTATTCATGCAAATGCTTTTAAACCATTTAAGCACGGTAAGACAAAAGAGAATGCGCTGTCTGCGAATGTCCTGACGCGCGCACACACACGCACACACACGCACACACACACACACACACACACACACACACACACACACACACACACACACACACACACACACACACACACACACGCACGTTAGAGCTGTGAAGATCTTAAAAGATCACAATTTCGATTCAAACACTCATGCAATCTTATTTCTAAATGATAACGATTCCGCTGTTTATTGCCATGGCTGTTTCACGTCAAAAGCACCAGAGGAGCGTGAGCAGCGTGTATTTTGTTGCAGCTCATTTGAATGAATGTGAGAATGGGCTGTCACGCTCCCGATGTGAATGAAAGCATTCACATCGCCCGACGATGCTTGTGACGTGAAACAGGCTTTAAACCAAAGACTTTAGGGACTTTGGTTACCCTTTTAAAGTAAGATCATCGCACTGCAACATTCAAATCTGCGTTCGTGCTGCCGCTGATCCGGAGAGAGAGCAGCTGCCATGTAAATGTACAGATAAGCAGATTCAGTCTTTTCAACCACACATTTCGTTATGTTACAAACATTTACATAGCAGGGGGACAAATGTGTACTGGGATAAAAGTTCATAGTTTGGGTATGAACCAGTGGTGAGAGAGAGAGAGCCTATATAATCAAGTCAAGTCACCTTTTTTTATATAGCACTTTTTACAATGCCGATTGTTTCAAAGCAGCTTCACAGTGTTAACAGGAAAATAGGCAAGGCAAGTTTATTGATATAGCACATTTCATACACAATGGCAATTCAAAGTGCTTTACATAGAAATTAATTAAAATAATGATAACATATGCATAAGAAATAAGAATTGTGTATAAATAAATTGACTCCATGTACCATGTGTAAGAATTAAAAATAAAAACAAGGATAATTAAAATAACAGTAACCAAAGATAAGAACAAAGGTAAACTAAAACAGTTATAAAAAGAATAAAAAGATGATGCATAGATAAGATAAAGTGCAATCAGTCGGACGTACAGTGGCACAGTGCTCAATCAGTAAATGCACAGCTAAACAGATGTGTTTTCAGTCTGGATTTGAATGTGGCTACTGTTGGAGCACATCTGATCTGTTCAGGAAGCTGGTTCCAACTGCGGCTGGCGTAATAGCTAAAAGCAGACTCTCCTTGCTTTGAGTGAACCCTTGGTATTTCTAACTGACTTGATCCTGATGATCTGAGTAATCTGTTTGGTTTGTCAGCATATCTGCATATAATCAGCATATCTGCAATGTATTGAGGTCCTAGGTCATTAAGTGATTTATAAATGAGTAATAGTACTTTAAAATCCTAAATGTAACTGGAAGCCAGTGTAAAGACCTGAGGACTGGTGTGATATGGTCATATTTTCTGGTTCTGCTCAGAATCCTGGCAGCAGCGTTCTGTATGAGCTGCAGCTATCTAATGGTCTTTTTGGGAAGGCCGGTGAGAAGACCATTACAATAGTCCACCCTACTGGTGATGAAAGCATGAACGAGTTTCTCTAAGTATTTCCTGGAAACAAAGCATCTAATTCTTGCAATATTTTTCAGATGATAGTATGCTGATTTAGTTATTGCTTTGACATGACTACTGAAACTCAGGTCTGACTCCAAAATCACACCAAGATTCCTGACTTGATTTTTTGTTTTTAGACCTTTAGCCTCAAGATATGCGTTCACCTTGAGAATTTCACCTTTGTTTCCAAATGTAGTGATTTCAGTTTTGTCTTTGTTTAACTCAAGATAGTTTTGGCACATCCAGTTGTTAACTTCATCAATGCATTTGCACAGGCTATAGTCATTAGGTGATAGTGCTACTTAGCACTATCACCTAATGACTATAGCCTGTGCAAATCTGGGTGTCATCAGCATAGCTGTGGTAAGCAATTTTTTAAAATTATTTTTCATTATTTGGCTCAGTGGCAGCATATACGGGTTGAATAGGAGTGCTTCAAGAATTGACCCTTGTGGGACTCTGCATGTCATGGATGTCCACTCAGACTTATGGTCACCTATACTCACATAATAACCTCTCCCTTCTAAGCATAACCTGAACCATTTGAGGACCATCCCAGAAAGCCTGACCCAGTTTTCCGGCCTGTCAAGAAGTATGTTGTGGTCAACAGTGTCGAATGCAGCACTGAGGTAGAGTAGAATTGATGTTTTGCCTGTATCAGTATTCAAGCGAATAACATTTATTATCTTTATGAATGCTGTCTCTTTGCTTTGATGCGGTCAGAAACCAGATTGAAAATTGTCAAAGTATCCATTTGAGCTTAAGAATTTGTTCAGCTGACTAAAAACTAATTTTTCAATGATCTTGCCTATGAAGGGAAGATTTGAGATTGGTCTGTAGTTGCTCAATATGGAGTTATCCAGATTTCTCTTTTTCAGAAGAGGCTTAACTACTGCGATTTTCAGGGAGTTTGGCATAGTCCCAGAAAGAAGTGAGGAGTTTACCACTTCTAGGAGATCTGCTTCTAAACAGTTAAACACACTCTTGAAAAAAGAAGTGGGGAGTGTGTCAAGGGCGGAGATTGATGTTTTAAGGTGCTGTACCGTTTCTTCTCAAATTTTACCATCAATTGCTTCGAAATCAGACATAGTAACTTTCTGAGGTTGTGGTCTGATCTGTCTGACCCCAGAGCAACTCAAGGATGTGCTGATCGCCTTTCTGATATTACTGATTTTCTCTGAGAAGGAAGCGAGCTCTCACTGTCTGAGAGCATTTCACTGGGAATGTGACTCGGGGGGGTTTGTTAGTCTCTTTACAGTAGCAAAAGGAGTGCATGTGTTTATAATATTTGAGAAGAAGGTCTGTCTAGCTTTGCCTAGTTCCACATTGAAAGCATGAAGGCTGTCTTTATAGATATTATAATGGACTACAAGTTTTGTCTTCCGCCACATGCGTTCAGATTTCCTGCATTGTCGTTTCATTATTTGCACTGCTGTTGAGTTTCTCCAATGTGCTTTTTGTTTGCCACTTTTTTTCCTGACATATCAGAGTCTGCAGATATGCTTGGTGTTAGAGATCTAGCCTTCATAAACAGCACATTAGTGTTCTCATTTAAGCATCTCTTTTTGACAGGGACAGATCTAGCTTCAATGGCAGGAGATATTGATATATCATAAGAAAATACAGAAATGATCAGACAGTGCCACATCCTTAATAACAATCGATTAAATGTTTGGACCCTTTAGAGTGTGTCCACGATTGTGTGTGGGTCCATGTACATACTGTGTCAAATCAAGTGTTAAGAACAATCATGAGCTCTTTTGTTGTACTGGATTCAGCATTGTCTGTGAATGTTAAAATCCCCAGCAATAGCAAAACAGTGAAACTCTGAGGAAATTGTTGATAAACAGCTCTGTAAAGTCCTCAATAAAGGATGGAGAGTATTTCGCAGCCCTGTAAATAATAAGCAGGATGCGTGGAGCACCTTTTAACACAATACCCAGATATTCGAGAGACAAATAATCACCAAATGATACTTGCTTACATTGATAGACATCTTTAAAAAGAGCAGCAACACCTCCACTTCTCCTAACCACTCTGCAGACACTCATAAAAGTAAAGTTAGGAGGGGCTGTTTCATTGAGGACTGTTGCGCTGCAGCTGTCTTCTAGCCATGTTTCATTTAGAAGCAAAAAATCTAAGTTGTATATTCTGTATATAACTGTGTATGTGACAAATAAAACTCTTGAATCTTGAATCTTGAGGTTGTTTGTGGTCAAGACATTGACTAGAAATGATTTGTTCTTAAGTGAACGGATGTTTAAAAGTGCTAACTTAACAGTATTAATTTTTTTCCCCACATTAATCTTAGTTTGACAAATAACAGGCAGCAGATTAGATGGGTTTGCTATACGGCCTGAGAAGGCCTTAGACTTTCTATCACGTAATAGAACAGTAATAGAGAAAGAGAAAGGCACACTGGGTTCCCACTTGTTCTGTAAACATTTGATTAAAGTTACTGTTATAGCGGGGAAAACAGACACATCACTGAGAGCTGGTATCAGTTGTTTTTGTATCAGTCCTACAACTGATGGAGGCGTTGTGACCGAAGAAATCTCACAGGAGGAGGGGAGGGCGAGCTGGTCCCACAGGCTTTGGTGGTTGTGGGGCTCGATGCTTTGCTTTTTGGTTTATTTCTGGGGGCTCGCAGCAATCGAGTGTGATAGTCTGTTTCCAGCATATACCAGTTCCTCCATTTTTCTCTGAGAAGCTCAGAAGCAGGGATGCTGGAGAAAGGAATAACATGTCTGGTGAAGGGGGCTGTTGCTCTGGTGATATCGGAAGCTGAAATATGTTATCCTGGCTTCGCTGTCCATTTTCCAGAAAGTCGTCCTTGGGTGCTGAATCTTGGAGCAGTTCTAATCCTTCACAGTCTGTCTGTGGTGAGCTCTGTGGGCAGGGCTCTGCTGGGAGTGTGTCCGTGAGCAGTGGTTGTTTTGGCTGCATGGCGTTATCATTGTCCTTGTGGGGTGTGTCAACCGCATGTCCATTCAGGTGCTGAAATTAAGTCCATACTCTGTACAGGTGTGTGTGTGCCATCCAGGTTGAGTGGGTTGGCACACACAGCTTAAGGATGATTAAGGGAAAAATAAATATTGTCCTTTAGCACTCTTGCACCAAGTTTGTTTGGGTGGAGGCCATTTGATGTAAACAGTTGTCTCTGACTCTGTCTCTGAGTTGTTGATAAAGTTCACTCCCTTCATGTTGTAGGTTTTTTACAGCCATGTATTTATTAAGCCCAAGCAACCGTGAGAACCTATTTGTTCCTCTTGCTGGAAGTGGTCCACTGATGAACGGCTGAACTTTCAGTTTTCTAAGTGTTTCAAAAAGTTCATTGAAATCCCTCTTAAGGAGTTCTGACTGCTCTCTCTGAATATTGTTCTTCCCCATGTGAATAAGTCGATTTGCAGTCTTGCGTTTCACCAGAATGTTCTTAAGTTCCCTGTTTACATAAGAAACTGTTGCTTGTGGATGGCAGCGCGTAGTTGTATCCCTGCTGCTAATGTTTCTGATCATGGAGTCACCCACTATCAGAGTTGTTGGCTCGGCTGCGCTCGGAGCTGAGTGCCGCTGACTGCTCAACCTTGAGTGCCTGTTTGCATCAGTGTTAGCTGCTGGCTGATTCAATCTGTGTTTGATCACATTCATCACGTTTGGGGATTCCTCACCCACATTCATTAATACTTCAAATCTGTTTTCAAGATGTATAGTTGGTGGTAGGAAACCAGTGTTTGCAATCCTTGTGTCTGGGGTAGAGCATGCTACTGCGGCAATATGTGATGCTCGTGACAATCTGATGTCTCGAGTGCCTTTGGGTCTTGCTCCCTGTTTGTGCCATCGATTAGTGTGTTAATAATTTTTTTGTTTCTCTACACTCATTTTGGCCTGTTGAGTAGCACTAAATTTATGGGACTCACCGTCTGTGCTGAGGGCGTTCATGATGAAGCTCTGCTCTGTGATTTGTCTGGTTTGGTGGTTCTGCAATAGTGTTAATTTCATCAATGACTAAGATGAGACGATGACAAGACTGCGGCAATGTCCAAAAACGCTGACTAAGATTGTGCATTATTGCATTAGTAATGCATTATGTTGACGAAAAAAGATGAGACTAAAATGTTTTGCATAAAATCTCTCTTCATTTTCGTCTACAATCGTCTCTACTTTTTCATCATGAGATGGAATATTCAGCTGTTACGCCTTCAATATTCACAAGGTTTTTTTTTACAATATTCAGAATGAGTTTGCGCTGTTGCTCAAGTACAGGTCTCCTTAACCATCCTGTGGCTGCAACACGAAACTACATGGAGCAAGAACACAACATCCATAGACCGTAGCGAACACGAGCAACGAGCGCTGACAGCATTCTAGGTAGAAGGAAGAGGCTCGATATTTGGTCTCATTCTGACTTTTTGTACAATATCATTGACAAAAAGTCAGAATGTGTCATTATAACCGACGGGAAGCCCTGCGGACAAAAAAAAAATCCTGTGATCAGTGCGAGCCGTCAGCGTGTGCCGGCGCTCATGCTTACTATAACTCGCACTGTTGTCAAGGTACCCAAGATAAGCACACCCACGCACGCACACACAGACGCATCATTTTGAGAAATCAGGCTCAATAGAAACAAATTCTTGTCTATAAGGTATATGATAAGAAATAATGCAATAATACTAATAATAAAACCTCATGAAAGTGAATATTGCGTACTGGTTGTCATGACAACATTGTGTGATGGTCTGCTGAGTCAGTGCTGACCATAGATACGTATACATATCTATGGTGCTGACGGCTCTCACTCAGTAGCAGTAGCAGTATTGGCATCGGTGATACTAGCCTTCATTCATAAAAAGATGCCATTACAACAAACATTTGTAATGTTCTGTCTTTGAGTTGTTTCTACATTCATTTGGAGAGTAACTGTGAAATTATTACAATATAAAAATATAAAAAAAACCTCCAATGTTTTGTAATTACAGAAAAAAATTGATTGACAGCACTACTAATTTTACATTCAGCACAGTGAAAATGGCATGAATTTGACATGGTGTGCAACGGAATATAGCGCAGCATAGTTTGAAATCAAGGGTTTAAATGGTGCGTCTTCAGTGAAGCTGAACTCTGCTGTCCACATTCAAGTCATATGAACTGACAGTCATGCACACGGAGTAACACGCTCATGCAGGCTACAAAACCCTAACACCGGCAAAGATCGTTTACACTCATCATCTTCTTCTACCTCTCCCAGCGTGTGTGCAGTTGAGTTCTGTTGACAATTATGCGTTGCTCAACATACGTCACTTACTCTGTTGCTCTGATTGGTTGTAGGTCTATCCAATTGAGTGCAGAGGCGTTTTCTTTCCTGGTTCAGTTGAAACACGCCCCAATAATCACAGCCCAATGGAGCAGCATCAGACTCATTCTGACTAGAATTGAGTATGACGATGTCAGGCTAAATATTACCATTAGTAAATAGATTTTTGTTTTGTTTGTTTTAGTTTTTGAGGATAAAATGAGTAACTACAGCCATTTAGCTTTTGTAAGGCCCACTAAAATCATTCCAATGGAGGCTAACGATCTGCGGGTGAAGGTCTCTTGCGCGTTCAGTGTTTTCAGCTGGGCAAAAGGATTTAATTCCAGTTCCTCTTTATCTGACTCCATTTATCATAATTTCAAATTTAGGTTAGAATGCCATTTGGTTATTTGGTTATTTATATTTAATAGTTAACTAGAGATGTTCCAATACCCTTTTTCCCTTCCCAATTCCGATACCTGGACTCAGGGTTATGGCCGATACCCGGTACTGATCTGATACCTGGGTGTTTATCTGTATATACAGTTGTGTTTATACTACTAGCCCTGTATGAATTGCTAGAATTATTTTATGGTGTGCTTCAGACTAATCCCTTAATAAAACATGAACAAATACATACAGTGAACTACTGTATTTATTACAGTATTTTTATTATCTGACATGCATTTGACAGCAATATTACTTATTTTTCTTAAGAGAAAAAGAACTTCAAATGCAGCCACAAATCTAACACCGCAAACTGAAAAGGGTATTTTAGTTTTACAATATAACTGTATAAAAAAAAAACAGTGCGACACATAAATCTAGGAAAAATTATATATTAATCAGAAAATATCTTTACAACAAAACAAGTGAAAAATAAGCAACGATTTAGGCATAATTATTATTAGTAGAGGTGTATTATTATTATTATAGACAGACAGCTAAATCTACTGTACAACAGTAGCCTAATCAATTCTGTCAATTTCTTCACATTAAACCAAGCTTTTATTTTGACGGGTTGCCGTGAAGACCTCTGAGGGTCTGTGTTCATGATATGACAGTTTTCACAAATGAAATGGTAAATGCTCATGAAGTGACGGCTTATGCTTTTGTGTCCTCATATAGTGACACACGGCAAAGACTACAAAAACAGCGAGCGTCGCGCGCGCATCATTCCGTCATTCCCACAGAGACGCAGAACATGCAGGAGTAATATTTAAATAGTGTTTTGCAGTTTAATATTCACAGACACTAGTATATATATATATTCGGCTACAGTCTGAAGCCCTGTGCTTGGATAAACATGGAAGCGACTGAACGCAGCTGCGGGTACCGGATATACTCGGGAGTCGGTACTACAGAAATGCTGGTATCATCGCATTTTTAAATTTTCAGTACTGATTTGGTACCAAAGATTTGGTACTAGCTGGTTGGTCCAGTCTGAAATACTGCTAAACAGCAGACATACTGCTAACACGTTTTAATTTCTTCTTCGCTGCTGAAGAACCGTGCAGCGGTTAGGCAAAGCTAGCGGTCATAATAACAAGATCTTGTTTAAGAAAATGGTATCAGATCGGTACATGGGTTCAAGTACTCGCCGATACTGATGCCAGAATTTGTTGTGGTATCTGTGATATTTCCGATATTAGTATCGGAATCGAAACGACTCTATAGTTAACCACACATTTAATTATTCTGTTTAACCTTTTGTTGAAATTATACCCATTCATAACCTACTAGAGATAGTTAATAATTCCAGAGTAAGTCAGAATAAATCAAAGTGTAACAATTTATTAACAGTCAGGTAAATATATAATACCAATTACATGATCAATTCAAAGATAATCCATACATAACATCAAATACTCTGAAGTAAAGAATAAAATATGGATACCTGACTTCTTAAAATTACATAACGTTACGGGCTGACCTATATAAAGATTCGAGCCCCGACCCTATCTGAAACATCTCCTTAAATATCAGACCAAGATGTAAAACACTTTCAAATGTAAACATGTGTTAACAATGGGAATTAGCATTAATCATGTCCTATAGACAGGAGGTAAAGACCAGTTGGCCGAAGAAACACCCATCACACATTAAGCAAAATATCTCTAAACTCTTAAAACCTTTATTACCTTTAAGTTTATTTCTGTGGGGATGAGACCTTTGTACCAGTCGCACTGAGACATTTCAAACGATATCAAACATATATAATATTGTATTATGAGAATTCACATTAAACCATATAGATTTCGATGGTGAAATCTGGAGGAGGGATGGGGGAAGAGGCAGGTGAAAGGAAAGGCATGTAAATTAAAATCATTCTTAGATGATTCACTCAGTGTGACGTCACCTCGGATGGGGACGCTAAATGCATAAGTGAGTTTAGATGCTAATTTCCTTTTTTTCTCAGAGTCCTCGTTCCTCAATCAGACATTCCGGCATTTGCTAGTTTTCACAGCCTTACACTTTCAAAAGTTTGGGATCAGTTAGAATTTTTTAATTCTAATTCATAAAATGAATCAAAAGTGAGATTAAAGACATTTGTAATGTTAAATTACAATAAATAAGAAATTTTTCAACATAAGTAATGTTATGAGTATGATTTCTGAAGGATCATGTGACACTGGAGACTGAAGTAATGATGCTGAACATTTGTGAACTTCAGCTCTGCATATTTTGAATGATTGAATGATATTGGACCCACGGTTGGGGCGCAGAGTTAAATTGGTTAAAGCTTTGTCAACACCGGAATAAATTACATTTTAAGATATATTAAAATAGAAAATTGTTCAATATTGCTATTTTACTGTAATTTTTGGTCAAATAAATGCAGCCTTTGTGTACATAAAATAATAATAATAATTTTTTTTTAAATCTAACTGACCACAAACTTTTTAATAGTAGTGTATATTTGGTCATTTATTTTGTAATTTGTCATCGTTTAGGCCTAAACTACAAATGATCGGATTTTTGTGTATCATTTATTAACAACAATTACAGAACATGGTATTTTAACAACTATAAAAATAAACCAAACAATTTTCACACAAACCTATTATAATAAATAATGTATTTGTGCCTATGCATTTGTGTATATAAATGTAAATTTTTGTGTGACGGTATCAAGCTGCAGGATAGCCTTTAGCATTTTCACTGTATCAGCTCACCTGTCATGTACTGTTCTCTTTCCCCATCATTTTCTTTCATGTCGTTTGCTATTAATACATTGGCTTCTTTCTCATTTTTGCATCACAGAACCTATCATTGTGGAGGTGGTTTTCCGTAACCCATTGAAGGTTCCCTTGGCTCTGTCGGCTCTGTCTCTGCTGTGGAAGTTTACTCTGAAAGACTTCTCAGGCACTCAGGGTGGCACAACCGAAGAAACCATCACCAATGAGAAAGAGGCAGCATATTTGAAAGAAGTAAGGCTGTTAATCGTCTCCCGGTTCATCGTGCCTGAGGCATCCATCTTTGAGTTTCTCATCAGTTTGATTAACTTCTCTGCATTTGAATCCGTTCCAGACCACGGCCCTCAATGACATCATTGAAACGCAAGTCATTCCAGAGTTCACCATAAGCCCAGAGGAGACCAAAGTGGTTTGAGCATCTTTTTCTCTTCTCTCTCCCCTTCTAGTCTCTCTTTTACCCCGTCACTTCAACTGAAATGTCTCTCTCCCACTTTCTCAGGCTCGTTTGAAGCTGCTTCCTCATAAGACCGGAGAGTTGCATGTTCTCGGGGTGGTGTACAACCTGGACACTGGAGACGTGGGCAACAGTGAAGGTGTAACAGAATTGCACATTCTTTGACACGCATGTAAACACTGAAACCATCAGTTAATGTGATTTATGTGATGTAACACTAACTGTAGATGTGGTCGGTTTGTGCTGCAGACTCAGTGGCTGGTGATCTGATGTGTGTGCGTGGACAGCAGAATCTGGAGATCCAGGGGCCCAGACTCAATATGACCAAAGAAGAAAAGACTTCCGTCAGATATGGACCAGACCGCCGCCTGGACCCCATTATCAGCCCTCCTATGCCCTTACTGGAGGTGTGTTTGAGTCAATCAAAGCTTGACTTTTAAAGTGCCCAATGTTTATTGTCTCTTACAATGGGTTTACATGCATCCAAGGTGTCAAAAAAAACATCTGGTTTGAATGATTTGGAGGGGCGTCCAAATAATTTTGGCAATATAGTGTATGTGTACACATTACATGAAAGGTCATTTTCAAAAAAGCATAATAGGGTCACTTTGACATTAGAGAAGAGAGAAGAGATGTCACTGTAAAAGGGCACTTATTTTGTTTAAATATTGAAAAAAAAAAATATGATGTTCACTGACAAATCATTTATAATAAAACAAGAATTGACCATTTTGATTTCATGCTGACTTTAATAAGCTACGGGACCTAAACTGTAGCTGAGAACTAAGAGCAGTATAAAAGCATTAGTCACAGTTGAATTAAGATTGTTTAATGATTTACAGTGCTCAGATTGCACTGCAAGGCTGGAATATATTGAATATTCACAATATATTAAGAAAGATTTAATTGATGTGTATATGTAAATTATGCTAAATTGTAAATATTGCAGTGATTTTTAATGATTTATTAGCATCTGATTTAAATGTCTGCAAAAACCATATAAGAGCAAGTTCAGTTTATTTCCTTGAATTTCCTTAAAGTCTTTTTTTCAAATTCTGAATTCTGGTTCATTTGCGTCTCGACTCCGAAAATGTTGCCAGTATCATTAAGAATTTGGTTGTTGAGGGCCCCAAAGTGAATCATGAAAGATCACAAAAATGTCAAGAGCTGGCAAAAATCACACATTCTGATTTGATTAGCTGGCTGCCTCTGGGATTCAGAGTGCCCAGGTTTTTATCAGTATTGTTCTGTTCAAGCAAACTCTTTATTAAAATCACTGGACTAGATAAAAAAGAATTGACAAGACGTTGCTGTGGTCATCTAAACCCCATCCTCAGTTATAAAAACACAGGAAGTAACTCTGGGCGAAATACACATGATCAGCACACATGTAGAGGTCACATGACTGCCAATTTAACCACATAGGGCCAGATTTACTAACAGCTTGCACTAGCACAAACCCTCTTTTGGTGTTAAACTACTGTCAGGATTTACTAAAGACACGCAGTGAAAAATTAGCGCTGAAAAGGCATGGGCACAGTTATTTTTGCCGCTGACCTTACTGCATATGCATTTGTAGGAGCTTCCCTTCAGATGGCAAATTTATGGGAGGAGAGTATTTAAATAAATCATGCAAGGTGATTTACTAAGATTTGCGCTAGTATGGTATTTGGATGAACACCGAAATGTCTTGTCAATTTTTATTTTTATATATAGTCCAGTGATTTTAATTAAGAATTTGTTTGAATATTTTATTACCTGGATGTTTTATGAATTTACATAGACATCTGTATTGTTTACAAGTTATCAGTCTGCAGTCAGCACTTCTGAGGAAGAATTAGTTGGTGGATTTAGGTTTTTATTTCAAGGCAATGAAACCCTTTAAAAAGATGGTAGCAAATGAACAAGTTACTCAAAGATGTTCAGTTTTGTGCTTTTAGTTATGTCTGTGAAATTGTTGATTTTTGGAATGACTGAAGGCTTTCACAGAGATCTGTGCTTTGGTATATGAATGAGTTTGCACTTTAGTTGATTGTTTTCAGATTGACCTTTCTCTAAATATAACAAAAGAAAAAATGTAGTTGGTAAATTTTGCTTGAAAATTTAGAGTAGAGTAATGTATGCAAAATAGAGGATGGATACCCGAGCCCGATGGGACCCGACGGGCCGAGGTGGGCTGGGTTCGGACACATATTTAGAAATGATGTTCGGGTCAGGCTCGATAAGGCATTGAACATTTGAAATTTAAAACAGCTTATTATGTAGGTAGCCAATGGGCCTGTTTAACTTGATGCAAAAGTTTGTTTTTGTGATTAAAATAAATGTAAAATATTACCCAAACATCCAAATTTGTTTAAGTAGCTGTGACAACGCGCAACACGTGCGTGCATATTACCCGCAGCATCCTTGCCATTTTAGCTACAGCTGTAGCAGTGAGTGCAACTTCAGCGGTGCTGGCAGGACCATCGAGCAGAGGAGGACAGCCTTAAAGCCATCCACAGTTGATGCAATCATTTTTCTGCATCATAACCTGGATTAGCCTAAACTTTGATGGATGGATTATGTAAATGAATCCCATGTTGCAGTTTAGTAGCCATAAAGTTTTTGAGATAAATGGTAAAGAGTGATTTTCATTTCAATAAGCTGCATTTGTGTTACCGTTTTGTTCTGTTAGCTCGGGCCATTTTTGGTAGACCTTTGTTCATTTAATTTCAATTGGCTATTTGATTGGGCCCTGTGTTAACGTGTGCTTTGTTGGCCCGTGTGTGCGCTGATGCACTCGTCTGTAAACATTTCAGAATGCCTTCCTACAGTTGCTTAATAAAAGTGTGCTTCCCACACAAACAAACGTACATGTGTCATCAGTATGAGAAGAAAAAAAAAGACTTTAACTGTGTCGGGCTTGGACATAAATATCTTAATGCCTGTCGGGCTCGGGTCGGGTTCGGTTACTGCTCTGTCGGGCGCGGGCCGGGCGCGGACAGAAAAATGCGGCCCGATCCGCACTCTAATGCAAAAGGTATCCTAGTTCATCCCTAGCATTTTATTTTTAGCTATACTTTTGACCTAAACAATGACATAAAAAAAGAAAATGTTTTAAACAAAATTCCTCCTTGAGAGAAAAATAAATAAACTGGCGTGTGTGTGTGTGTGTATCATCATTAAATCACATAAGGCATAACATTATGACCACCTTCCTAATATTGTGTTGGTCCCCATTTTGCTGCCAAAACAGCCCTGACCTGTCGAGGCATGGACTCCACTAGACTGCTGTGGTATCTGGCACAAAGATGTTAGCAGCAAATCCTTTAAGTTCTGTAAGTTGCAAGGTGGGGTCTCCATGGATCGGAATGGTTTGTTCAGCACATCCCACGGATGCTCAATTGGATTGAGATCTGGGGAATTTGTAGGCCAAGTCAACACTTCAAACTCGTTGTGCTTCTCAAACCATTCCTGAACCATTTCTGCTTTGTGGCAGGGCACATCATCCTGCTGAAAGAGCCACAGCCACCATATATATAACCATGTAATTACTGTTTCTCTTTCCTTTTCCACCCAGGTGTTTTTCATTAACTTCCCCACTGGTTTATTGTGTGGTGAGATCCGAAAAGCGTGGGTGGAGTTTGTGAACGTGAGTGCAGTCCCGCTCACTGGTCTTCGGGTGGCATCCACGCATCCAGAATTCTTCACATTTGGGGGTGCCGCCTCTGACCTCACCCCAGTGACCCCCACAGCAGCAGAGCACTGCTCCGCCTACAAGACTGTGTCCATGCCCCCGTCAGTGGCCACCGTGTCGCTTGTGTCACCAGCAGCGTTCGGGGTCACCAGCGCTGACCGGCCAATGGTGGCGGAGATTCCCTTGTCACAAGGTGTGTTGGGACCAGGGGAGGCATTACAGATCCCGCTGTGGCTCAGGGGGCCTGACCGAGAGGGCGTGCATGAAATCAACTTCCTGTTTTACTATGAGAGTACAGAGAAGACAGCCAAGCTCAGGTACATGGCCATTTACTTATTTATTAATAATAGACAATACAAAGAACTGGGTTTGTTTGAGAAGGTTTCCTCAAGTAAGCGTGTAGCTGCTTTGACTGTATTCACTCAACTGTCATTTTGGAAAATATTGTTGGACTGTCATTAACTTACTAAGTGCACTTGGAATTATGAATTCAAGCCTTTTTCTTATATTTATTTTGCATTCTAGAAAATTAACTGCAACTAAGACTTCACGTAGTGGTAGTAGTTGCAGCCTATTGTTTAAAGAGGTGTTTATTGTTTGTTTGTTCAAAGAAGCTTGGGCTGGGTAAAAAATATTGATTTCTCGATTTTAATCATTTCTCATTTTTACGAACCGATATTGATTCTTAAATCCCAAGATTTTCAGTTGATGAATGAACGGAACATTGTAGCGTGCCTCCCATCCAATAAATGCCAATAATGTGCTTTGTTACTATTGATATGAAACAAAGTCAAGGGTTTCAAATTGCGTCCATTTTATTATGAAAAAAATAAAAACATCCATCCATCCATCCATCCATCCATCCATCCATCCATCCATCCATCCATCCATCCATCCATCCATCCATCCATCCATCCATCCATCCATCCATCCATCCATCCATCCATCCATCCATCCATCCATCCATCCATCCATCCATCCATCCATCCATCCATCCATCCATCCATCCATCCATCCATCCATCCATCCATCCATCCATCCATCCATCCATCCACCCACCCACATGACAGCAGCAGCGTGGAGCGCACGTGAACTGATCATCTCTTCCACCACCATACCATTTACAGCGTGAAATAAGATACAGATACAGTACAACTTATCGAAGTCTGTATCATTTCACATGGAATCGCTCCATCATTGTTTCGAGATGTCAATAAAACACCTTGTAAACAATAGCCTATGTCACGTAATGTCACATTTACCTCAGAAAAACCATATTTAGTGACCATAAACTCATTAGTGAGCTATAAAAATTTACATTTAGCATTTTGCTAAATACATTCATTATTATTTTAATGTTCTTCAATATTTAATGAATGTTTGAATGTTTTTATGACAGCCACCATTTAAATGTTTATATTTCAAAAAAGAATTTGAGTACAAAGTATTGTTATATAACATTGTATATATTTGAACATCTTAGATTTTATGGAATCGTTAAACAATACAAAATTGTTGTTAACAACAATGACAGTGAATTGCTGTAATATAAAAAGTACTTATTCTGCACAGTGTTAAATATTGAAGAAAAATTCTTTATTTTTGAGTTTAATTTCCTTTAATTGGCTCCTGTTGATGCTGAGAGGTTTTGTTTTTTGCACTGTTAAGTGGCTGATAATCAAACATAAGCGCATATATTTCCATTTGGAAATTTGCTGTCTGAATTTAAAAGGACTAATTGACCTGTAACTTCATTTAGTGTTTGAAAATTACCACACGACTTCCAGTGACTCATATTTACTTTCTCTGAAACTTAGTCACAGGGTCCTTCGACACACGGTTTTCATCTGCGCAAGTCGCTCTCTTAGCGTCAGAGCCACGGCCAGCCGCAGCAACACGCTGCACGGCGGAGAGAGAGAGAAAGAAGAGGGCAGAGGAAGGGAGGAGAAGAACGGCAGCATGCTGGTCTTTGTAGATGTGGAGAACATTAACACGGTGAGCTCTTTCCCACACATGGATGACCCATGCAGAGCTGCTGTTAATACTTTCTCTTCTTGCACTTCCTGATAAGCATAAAAGGGATGCACAGATATTATAAATTATAATATAGTAATAAAATGATAAACTATTATATCTAAATAAATTAAAAATAAATGTAAAAACTAAAATTAAGTGCTTCAATGTGAATTTAGGCATCATGGCATAATGTACAGCATGAAAAATATGAATCTTGTGGTTTGCTTAAGATTATAGTTTTATTAAATTGTTATTAGTGTCTTCAATTTTATCTTCAAGCAAGCATTTGCTGACAGCAAATGAAATCTATGTTTTAAAATAGGGTAATTGAGCACACACAAGTAAATATTCAATACCTTGCTGGTACTGGTTATAAACAAATGTCTAATATTGGCCAATAACTTATTTAATGCACACACATTTTATAGTTTCCTCCTGAACTTGACTTTTTCCCCATACAAGTTAAGATAAACATCATAAGCAGGACTGTCAGCTGTTATAAAAATGAATAAATATAAATAAAAATACAATTATGATGTGCTAAGTGATCTCATTAAGTACAATTAATCACACATATCAATATTTGTTGAGAAAAGCCTCCAAATAAAGATGATTCTATATTATATTATTATGGGACTACCATAATATTTTTTTCCCCCACTATGGTAGTCAACGGCTGCCGAGATCTGCTTGGTTACAAACATTCTTTCAAATATCTTCCTTTGTGTTCAGCAGAACAAATAAATTCGTACAGGTTTGGAACAACTTGGGCGTGACTACATGATGACAGAATTTAAAGTTTTGGGTGAACTAACCCTTTAACTCTTTCCCCGCCAGCGTTTATATAAAAAAAAAAAAAAAAAAAAAGTTCCCAGCCACCACCAGTGGTTCATTTTCTCAAAAATCTAATGGCTCATGGAATATTTTGTGGTATGAATATCTGAATATGCATTATAACAAAATAAAGAATACTTCCCTCTGATTTAAAAAACAACCCCAAAAAATGCATTCCTTTTTATCAACATAACATGGGTTTTAACAACAACATATGGGTAAGTTTCATTAAAAAAAAAGCAACATTTTGAACAAAAAGCTGAGAAAAGACTACATCCAGATCAGATTCAGAACGATGATCAAACACAGATGGAGTCGATTGAGTCCATCAGCACCCCTAATGCTTATCCTATAGCTCCTATAGCTCATTCTGGGTCAACATTTCATTCAGTAACATTAGATAGTTTTGATTTATATGATGTTTAATATTGATGATCGCGTTATTTTACTTATGCATCTGCTTACATATGATCGCTTGTTTTATTGCGTCTTCATCTGTGTTTTGGTCAGGAAATTCTGTACTCATTCAGAAGATGCATAATAGCGCCCCCTAGCGTATAACAGTGAAAACACTGAAAATTCCGTGTTTGGCAGGGAAGCGTTTTTTTTCTCACAAGTAACGGAAAATTCCTTATCTGGCTATCACCAGACCAACCTCAATCTTTTAAGATTAAACATTTGTCTGGGGAGTCTGCTCTGTATTTTCTACTGCACAAGAGGCGTGATCAAGCGGGCATAGTTCAAATGACTGCAATTGGATAGTCCTTCAACCAATCAGACTAACGATCCATCACTTCTCCATCTGTCATTGTGTTAAACCCGCCAATAGCGCGCCAGGTGGATAAGCCGGTTTGTGATTGGTCCCCGCAAATTTGTAACAGAAGCAGGATAGAAATATGTACAGGTTTACTTTTTTTTTTTCAGTATCACAATTAATCACAGAAAAACATTTGTGATTTAATCTAGTTTTTGTTTTTATTATTGATTGACAGCACTTATTATATTATTATATTATATAAATTATAATAATTTATTATATTCATAATATTATATTAATTGTATTTATTTTATTTTGTTTTATTTTAGTATATTATCACAGTCCCTGCCCATTTCTCTCTCTCTCTCTCTCTCTCTCTCTCTCTCTCTCTCTCTCTCTCTCTCTCTCTCTCTCTCTCTCTCTCTCTCTCTCTCTCTCTCTCTCTCTCTCTCTCTCTCTCTCTCTCTCTCTCTCTCTCAGTGTGAAGCAGGTGTTCGTGAGTTCCACATAGTTCAGGTGTCCAGCAGCAGTCGGCAATGGAGGCTGCACAAGTGCATCAACCCTGTGGAAGATAAAGGTAAGAATCCACTAGAATGCTTTGGAAACATTTAGCAGTCACTCTTATTTCTCCCTCAGAGTGTTTTGCTCAACATTGCCTGATAGACTGTGGATCGAGTTTTATCTTCCATCCAACACAAAAGATGATGTGTTGCAAAATGTCCACACTAGGAATGTCCAAAAGCAAAGAAAAGTGGTCCTTCATACATTATATGTATTTGTTTTTTTGCTCTTTTGTCTTTTCCTCTTGTCTCATCTTGAGCTCAGGATAATAATCATTTTGATTCTTCTTCTTTGCACTTATCAGTTTATATTTATATAGTTACTATGGATACAGTGACTGCATTCAAGTGCTGAATATAACTGGTCCTGCTGGCAGAGATAATGATGATGGGGAAATTGTGTCTGTGTGTATGCTTGCATGTGTAGATATTTCTTCTAAGGGTTGGTAGAATAATCACCCAGTAATTTATCTTGAATTTTTTATGCAAATTTGTTTTCTTTTTCTGACTGTTAAAAAATAATGTGCTGCCAGTAGGACAAAATAATTGCCATTCCCATTTTTTCACCCAAAAAATTCTTCAATGAGCTTATTGTTTCTGCCTTAAATGAATACATTAAGACATTGTTTGTATATGTACATTTCTGAAATCCATAATTTAGACACAATCACCTCTAATAACAAATCACTCTAAATTGTAATGTAGACGCATGCATTTTCTCTAAAGCTGCTTTGAAACGATATGCATTGTGAAAAGCGCTATACAAATGAATGTGAATTGAATTGAATTGTTACGCAGCACGCTTGAGCTTCCATAAGAGGTTTGTTCTCGCGCGTCAAGCAGGTTCGGTTGAGCTTCTGTTTATGTTCGCTAATCAATGTTTACATGTGAATAAAATTAATAAGTAATTAATGACAGAATTAAAAATTTTTAATTGACTATCCCTTTAATCTCATATTTCTCTACAATTTTATATAATAAACTAAATTAAATAGAAATATTATCAAATGTACACATTTGTAGTTCCTTTGAAACTTCACACAGATCTTTCTCTGTAGTGCTGTGTAAAGAGCGATCTGCCAACTTACATACTGCCAGCACTGTGAATATTGATGACGTGGAACTTGATTGCATGCCAGCAGGGCAGGCAGAGTATCAAAAGAAGCTGGGTACGGGAACAAACACACGATGATACACTCCGTGACCAGCAGCACTTAAGTGCGGCCCATTGAAAGTGGTTGAAATCTGCATTTGTGTTGAGTCAATACCTGCTTATACCCTAAGAGTGAGAAACGCATGCTCGTACACACCCTGCAGAGAGTGATGCAGCAATTCTGAAATGCTGAGATGAAATTAGGTCATGTTCAAATTGTGCTGAGTGCATGAAACATGCAGGCACATGCATTTTAGTGGCTTACTAAATTGCAAATTGAATCTTGTGCATGCACTCGTTTCCATAGCTTCAAATAGGTAAATAATTTAATGTGAAAATATGTGGATGTCAATTCATGGCTTCAAAACAATGCATCTTTAATCAAGTGCAACACTTCCGAGGCTAAATCGGTGTCTACTTAAGTGTGTGAACTTGAAGAATCAATCTTCTGTCTCCCAGCGGCTTGTTGTTTAGCAGTATTTTTGTTTATGCTGAATCGCCTTTTGGAAATTCTTTAATTCAGTACTTTTAATTTTGATCTAATGGTCTAATGTCTGCCTAATTAAAACTTGTCCTTTGAAGCAATAATAAAAAAGGAAAACTTTTGAAGTGCCCTGCATTCATCAATGCACTTTGAAATTCTGAACTTGCTTAATTAACTGGCCTTGACATCTAAACTCTTTTTGTGTATGGGGGCCCATGATGTGGGAGCATCAAAAAGAAAGATTTTCTGAGAATAAGTGGATGAACGCTCTTCTTCTTTCTTGTCTTTTCTTCATTTCATGTTGCAGACTCTAAGCTGGCCAGCAGGGAGAGGGGGAAGCTGTGCTTCAAAGCCACCAGATGCAGACCAGAGGAAGGTATACACAAACCCTCGCAGCATCAAATTCTGAAATGCACATTAAAAACTCAGTAGAGGTTTGCATGTGACTTTGCATCCACAATCACAGCTGCTCTCTGCCAATGAAATCACGGCAAACTGTGGTTAACACATTGATGTTTGAACGTGCTGACTTTTTTGTTCTTAATGTCAAAAGCTACCTCAGATGCAGCAGAAAAATACACCTTTGCTGACCTCAACCTTGGGAACGAACAAGTAAGAAAGCCCTTTTGTTCTCACTACTAGTTCAGTTAATCATATATTATAAAATTTTAGTGCATTGATTCATCACCAATTGATTCATCCCGGCTGGCAGATAGTTAACTCAATATTAGCACTTGAGCACTGCACTAAAAGACTGAAGTGCCCACTATATGGCACGCTTTTCGTCAATGACAGTCATCCTTATTCAGCTTCTCAACTGTCCTCAACATATTTATCTCTCTTTGTCTTTTCCTCTGTCATTAGATTGTCAGCTCTACCACTCCATGTGCTGATTTTTTCTTCCGGAGGAGTCTGCCCGCTGAACCCAGGAGAGGAGGCGTGTCCGCAGGCAGTGCTAGTCAAATGCGGAGACACAGCCTCACGCCTCAGAGCGGGACTGATGAAATGGTTACAAACATTGTCAGAAAATGCAGCGAAGTAGAGCTTGACGTCATCGTCCTTTGGAAGGTAACTCCTACAAACTGCTGAGAAATTGTAAAAAAAAAAAAAAAAAAAATAGTGCTGTCAATCAGCCAACTTGCCAGTAGGTCATGTTTATTCACCAAACTAATTGGCTTGATTATTTTGCTCTTAACAAGTGTTGGTTTTGCATCAATGCACTAGGGTTTAATACTACTGGTGTTGATGACATTTACTGTAAATAGAAAATCGGTACCTTTATCTCACAGAAATGAATGCTTGGTGACAGTATTAATGCTTTAAGATTTGAGGTGAGAATGTCATTGTATTAATCATATGATGTGTTATTTTAGGCATATGTTGTGGAGGATAACAAACAGCTCATTTTAGAGGGGCAGCTTCATGTTGCACTGCAAACCATTGGCAAAGAGGCCTGCTCGCTCTCGCAGAAAGAGGTACTGCACATACAGTACATAATATCATGACACTCTTTTGCTATTCGGCTCTTCACGTGGATGCTTTATAAATGTACATAAATATAGCATCAATCTTTAGGGAATATAGAGTGACTTCCTCCCATGCAGGAGACCACTGTATCTTTTCAATGAGACTTGGTGAGTGTATACTTATGTATGCACATGACCAAGTAATATTTTGTGTGTTTTAAATTGTCCTTCATTGACATACCAAGATGTCCTCATCTTTGTACATTCAGATTAAGCACTCAATGAACACATAATAAGCTTTGCTAAGCAATAATTTGCCCTTTTTTAGTGTGTGTGTATAGGGCTGGGCACCGAACGGCGACACTTTTATGGTATCGAACGAAAAACTCTGATACTTTGAGTATCGAAAAACTATTTATCTTTCGGTGCCAAATTTCAGTTCCAAAAGCCAAGCGGCTGTGTCTGTGTGAGCCTGTAGCATACTTGCATGTAAGGACCTAAAGCACAGGCGATTGGCTGTCCACCACCACGTGACGGGTAGGATTTCTATATAGAAGATTCCCGCAGTCACACAACACAAGTGTAGTTGTTTTTTCCCCATGTGTTCTACCGCATTGTTTTACAATGCCAAAGAGGTCTAAAGTGTGGCTACACTTTATAAAAGTGGATGCCGAGTCAGCAAAGTGCAACATATGCGATAAGAGTATTGCAACCAAAGGCAGCAATACCACCAATTTAATGAAGCACTTGACCATGCACGGGATCAATATTAAGGCAGAAAATTGCACTGTATTTGACTGTAAAAAGATGGAACCAGAGGATCGCAGTCAAACCCGCCCCCATCAACATCATGGGATTGTAGCAGTAAGAAAGGTCACCTTTTTTAGCGAACAGAAGTTAAAGTAATTGTTTACTCTAACGCGAGTGGTTTGAATGTGTGGATGCAACTCTGCGTTGCTATGTAACGTTACCTAGGAGCTATAACGTTATTCTTTGACCAGGCAGGCAACATCTTTGTTTTTCCAACGTAACGTTAAGGTTACACATTTTAGAAATACTTGACAGATAAGTGTAATTTCACTACTTAAACCGAATGTATCCCCATAACATTGACTACAACTTTATGTATGTTATCTTGTGCTGCTAGTCAGTTGCTATTTCCCCCTTCACATTAGCCTCTGCACCGGTCCACCCTGATGTTAGGAATAGGAAGACAATACCAGAAAGTGTCAATCCCTTCACACTGTCAGCAAGAGGGAAAATAGCCAAGCAAAGACGAGATCAGTGCCACAAAACAGTCACAGAGTTTATTGTTAAAGGTTTGCTACCTTTTTAGACAGTGGAGGCCCCATGGTGGAGGTGAGCAAGCTATCCAAAAAGCACAACCTGTTTTATTAATAATGTTACCGTGAGTTAGAGGTGTTCCCAGAATTTGTTTCAATTAAGATGAAAAATAAAAGTTTTGTGTTTATTATATTTTTGTTGATGTTGAAATGGATTTTAAAACGTATGGTATCAAAAAAAGTATCGTTAGGAACCGGTATCGAAACTGAGGTATCGAAATTGGCACCGGATCGAAAGATTTTGAACAATACCCAGCCCTATGTGTGTATCATTGAAAGAGTCTGAACTCAATGTAACAATCCTCAGAACTTTATAATACTTTATACAGATGTTTTAAATGTAGTCACAAATGTGGGTCAAAAATGGCCCGGCTAATTTTTGGCCTATAATTTAATGTTTTGTCTAACATACCCTTCTATAACTAGTCTGTCTCATAATGTAGGGTTGGAATTGGAATTGGTTGGAAATTTAGTGAATCAAGTCACCAACAAGACTTGAGCACTGAACAAAAACACTGAAGTGTCTACTAAAGACACGCTTTTCATGAATGACTTTCTAATTAAGTCCATCAGATATCAAACCAGGACACGATAAAGCGGTCAAAGAGATTTTAATTCAGAGGCTGTGTTCTCTCATCTCTCAGTATAGCTCAAGTAATGGACATCAGAATTGTTAAAGCCTTTGTTGACACACTCTCTTCAAGTCGTTTTTATGTCTTTTATGTGTCGGGAGAGCCTTGATTCTTTTGTAGTGCATGGGTGGTTATAAAGGCATTTTAAAGAATGTGAAAAAATAAATCATTTCAGTCTTTTGACCTTGCAATGTAGGGCAAAGTGCGCCAGTCCTCTGGCTTTTCTTTTTCTTGAAGGAGGGTGAAGGTTGGAAGGAAGTTTCTGTGGTGCCCACAGCATAAAGATGGATAAAATGAAGGAGACGGACCTTGAAGCTCATCGTGTGAGATTTTATTGGAGCGCTGAATACTTTTTGTGGAAGCCACTACACTGACGGAAACTAGGGATACACAATATTATCGGCACGACATCGGAATCGGTTTAAAATGTAATAATCGGCATCGCCTGATATGAAAAAATGATGCTGATATGCCTCGATAAGATCACATCAACAGTGTGGTCATTAATGTAGTGAACCTTTTCCTGTACGGTGATTAGATTCACTAGGAAGGTTTCCATTTACGTATTTGATACATTTTTGCAATATTTTCTAAATGTAAAAAAATCATTGTGAAATGACCATTAACTGATGTTGTGCGACTACAATGTAATTTTATCCTCTCGCAATAAGTCATTCCAAAAACCATAGCGACAGATGTTTTTAGGTTTACGTATATCGCAGCCACCGCACTAGCCATTATTTCGAAGCAGATGTAGGCGTGTTACCCAAGCATACCCAAGGTGTGTATTTTCTTTTGCCGTGCATGTTAAGCAATGAGTGCATTCACACCGGGAGCAGGAGCAGCACGTGAGCATCAAGCAGGAACGTCACGTCTGCGGCAGTGGAGCAGGGGTTTCGGCGCCGAACCTGGTGACACTTTTGATGGAAAAAATAAATATGATTTCACACAAAAAGTGCTCAAAATGCACAGAATAAGCATATCTATTGTGTTTTAACAAGAACTGGAGTGTCAGAAAAGAAATGAAAGAATCAAAGTGTTGATGGAAGATTTGCCCTATTAAACTTGTTTTTAATTATTCAGTTTGGGTGAAAGTATAGTATTATAGCTAGTTGTCTTTATAAAGAAATATTCACTTATATGATATAAGTGAGCATTATATGTAGCATTGGAGCCGCTGCTGTGACGCTGTACAAACGCTTCCAGTGTGAATACGCGCAGTGTGAATACTGCAGCTGCAGTGACAGTGTAGTTACACTGATGCGAAGCTCACGCACTGCTCTCGCTTACAATGTGAACCTGCCATTATACTTTGGAGCAGCCACGTATGAGGAAGGTTATAGTATTTTCAGAAGTTTCAGATGAACAGATCAGCCTTTTGTGCAATGCAATAGCACAAAAGGTTGTCTTCTGTCCAAACATAGCGCAGTGTCTTTAAAGAATGATCATGTGACTTTAATGTATGCCAGGTGACCTGTAAATTCAATTGCAGTTTTGCAAAACATTCCTTTTTTGAATTGGCTGAAAAACCACCTCATGCCAACTTAAAAATAGTTTTTTTCCATTGGGCGTATTTTCAATTCGAAATGTACATTTGCGCAATAAAGTTTGCTCAGTACTAACTGAAATGAAAACAAATTTTTCTTGCACAGAAGAGACTTGGTGTTGTTTTCCAAAATAAAAACAAAATTGTATATCTGCATTGGCTATCAGCCAAAAGGAGAAATTAAAAATGAATGAAAAATATTGAATATCGGCAAAAATACAATATTGTGCATCCCTAACGGAATCTATAATTCAATGTGTTCTTTTTTAATTTTTCTCCTTAAAGGAACACTCCGACTTTTTGGGACTTTGGCTTATTCAACATATCCTTCAGAGTTAGATAAGTCCATACATACCATTCTCATCGCCGTGCGTGCCATAACTCTGTCTGACCGCTAGCCTAGCTTAGCACAAAGACTGGAGGTAAACGGCTCCAGCTAGCCTACTGCTCAATAAGTGACAAAATAAAGCCAACATTTTCCTATTTACTTGTTGTGATGTGTGTAGTTACATCGTGTACTAAGATCAACGGAAAATTAAAAGTTGCCATTTTTCTAGACCAATATGACTATTCTCTCATTCCTGCGTATGGACTTATCTAACTCTGGGGGCTACGGTGAATAAGCTAAAGTCCAAAAAAGTCGGCATGTTCCTAAAGAGATTTCTGTCCTTCCATTGAAAGTCTATTCCATCAACACTTTGGCACTACATTAGTAAAAAGATGGAAAAGGCAATCCATGTGAATCGAGTGGTTTAATCCAAGTCTTCTGAAGAGATACAGTCACTTTATATGATGCACATACATAGAGCACATCAAATATGGTAAACAGAGGCTCAAACATACTTGCTTGACGTGCAAGAACCAGAGGTTTGTTGAGATTCTGTGTTTAAGCAGCAACGAAGGCTAAAACGATCTGAGAGAATAAAATCATAAAGGAGAATTAAAAACAAAACAGAAGGAAAGAAAGAAAAGTAACGTGTGGGAGCATTTTAGTGAAGTAGTTAACCAGGACAGAATGCTGGGTATGTGAAATGCAAGTGTTCTTTTCATCCTCTCTCTTCAGCTCTTTACATTTTGCGCACTAGCTCCTTGTCACGTGATTGACGCCTAATATTAACCAACTTAAAATCTGCTTTGAAGTTAAGAACGTAAAGATGAAGTTGAATTGGTTATGTGATAGAACGGTGGGCCACTGTCACTGTATCGGCTCACAGCAGGTGCAGTAATTAATTAGTGAAGGTTTTGTAGAGAAAAAAAAAAACAGGTCACATCTCAACAATTATTTGCACTCGCACAAATGCTCAAAATCACATTATTTTGAGGTTGCACAGATAAAGTTTCGGGTGCATATGCCACAAAAATGGTCACAATTTCGAGTCTTGCTTGATTTGTGTTTTGAAGATGAACAAAAGTCTTATTGGTTTGGAATGACATGAGGGTGAGTAAATGATGACAGAATTTTACTTTTTGGGTGAACTAACCCTTTAATATGCAAAAACTGTGACATTAAGTAAATTGAACATTTGGTGGGTTTTAACACTTTCTCAGAGGTCTCAGAGTGGTCGTATGAGCAATCCAAAAGAACCCAGACCCCTCTAAGGCACACAGAACTCAAGAGAGCCCATCACAGATGGACATTTTTGGCATTTGAATTAAGTATCTTTTTTTTTTTTCAGCATCTTGCACCATGCAATTTATATTTATCACTTTCTTTTTCTCACATTAAAACATAAATTTTCCTTGTGAGATCTCTAGCCTTGATAGTTTTATTTCAGTGTATGTACTGCACGTTATTACAAGTTCAGGTTGTATGATGCTACTCAATATTTATATTTATAGATATAAATGTACTTTAAATCCCTACACTATAAGAGAAGTGCGTACTGTACAGTCCTCGAATACTAGATAAAATACAGAGTCCTCTGCTCTGGCTTTCGCTCAAGTCTTCCTCTCATAATTTGACTTTCTATTTTCTCTATCTGAGATGGAGTGCAAGAGCAAAGTGACTTTGAGAACATAAGTGAGTCTTGCTTTTTATGAAGATGGATGCATCCTAAGGTGCTTTAAACGGTCAGAGAGCCAGACAGCACAGGCTCTGACCTTCGTGTGTCTGCATTTGGATCGGTGCGCTGCCTCTTCAGTCTACAGATTCCTCTTTTTCAATCTGTAGATTAATATACAGACATTTAATGTGTCTGCTGATGTTTAGTGCTGTAATTATCTTGCCTGTTGTAGCTCTGTAATGGTGAAAATAAGCAGCAGAAAAAGTGTGTTTTTGTGATTTATGAGGACACAAATTTGTATAATGACACGGTATTACACTGGTATTACAACGTAAACATGAAATATGAGGACATTTCATATGTCCTCATTTAAAATAGCTTTAAAAACATAAACAATGTTTTTTTTTAAATGTAAAAATGCAGAATGTTTTGTGTGATGGGTAGTGTAGGGGGATACAATGTACAGTTTGTACAGTATAAAAACGCCTATTTAATGTCCTCACTTATATTGCAAAACAAACCTGTGTGTGTGTGCTTTAATATATGGTATTAGCAAGGTGAAAGAATCTGAGAGTTCTGTGTGGGTGTTTTGTACAGTGACAGCTCCCTGCTGATTTGATGACTATGCATTGTGTGTGTGTGTGTGTGTGTGTGTGTGTGTGTACACATGGATGTAAGTGTAGTTGATGCCAAGTATGATATTGTGCATTTAAATAGCTTTTCACTTAGAAAATAACATTGTCATCATTTACTCACCCTCATGTCATTCCAAACCCACACTACTGTTCAAATGTTTGGGGTCATTAAGATTTGTTTTTGAAATAACTTTTATCCAGCAAGGATGCATTTAATTGATAAAAAGTGACAGTAGACACATATAATGTTTCAAATAGTTCTAATAAATTTCAAATAATACTTTTGAACTTTCTATTCATCACAGAATCCAGAATCCCCACAAAAATGTTAAGCAGCACAACTGTTTTCAACATTGATAGTAATAAATGGACCCACTTTATATTAGGTGGCCTTAACTACTATGTACTAACATTTAAATTAATGATTTGATACAATGCACTTATTGTGTACATACATGTTTTACCTTGTACTTACATTTTTAAAATTACCTGCATGTAATTACATATGTAATTAATTTCTGTAGTTACATTTATAATTACAGTTAATACTTCCTTACACCTAACCCTACCCTTAAACTTATCCATACCACCACACCCGTCCCTAACTTTACCCTTAAACTGACCCATACCACCACACCCGTCCCTAACCCTACCCTTAAACTGACCCACACCACCACACCTGTCCCTAACCCTACCCTTAAACTGACCCATACCACCACACCCGTCCCTAACTTTACCCTTAAACTGACCCATACCACCACACCCGTCCCTAACCTTACCCTTAAACTTACCTATACCACCACACCTGTCCCTAACTTTACCCTTAAACTTACCAATACCACCAGACCTGTCCCTAACTTTACCCTTAAACTTACCCACACCACCACACCTGTCCCTAACCCTACCCTTTAAACTTACCTATACCACCAACCTGTCCCTAACCTTACCCTTAAACTTACCCATACCACCACACCTGTGTACCCTTAAACCTACCAATACCACCAGACCTGTCCCTAATCCTACCCCACACCTGTCCCACCCCACACACCTGTCCCTAACCCTACCCTTAAACTGACCCATACCACCACACCTGTCCCTAACCCTACCCTTAAACTTATCCACACCACACTGGCCCCTAACACCCTTAAACTTGTCCACACCACCACACCGTCCTTACTTTACCCTTAAACTTGTCCACACCACCACACCCGTCCCTAACTTTACCCTTAAACTTGTCCACACCACCACACCCATCCCTAACTTTACCCTTAAACTCACCCATACCACCACACCCGTCCCTAACTTTACCCTTAAACTCACCCATACCATCACACCCGTCCCTAACTCTACCCTTAAACTTATCCACACCACCACACCCGTCCCTAACCTTACCCTTAAACTTACCCACACCACCACACCGTCCCTAACTTTACCCTTAAACTTACCCATACCACCACACCGTCCCTAACCTTACCTTAAACTGACCCATACCACACCTGTCCCTAACCCTACCCTTAAACTGACCCATACCACCACACCTGTCCCTAACCCTACCTTTAAACTGACCCATACCACCACACACCACCACACCTGTCCCTAACCCTTAAACTTACCCATACCACCAGACCTGGCCCCTAACCTTACCCTTTAAACTGACCCATACCACCACACCTGTCCCTAACTTTACCCTTAAACTTACCCATACCACCACACCCGTACCCTAACTTACCCACACCACCACCCTCCCTAAACTTACCCTTACCACCACCACACCTGTCCCCTAACTTTACCCTTAAACCTTACCCACACCACCACCACAACCCTACCCTTAAACTGACCCCCACCACACCCGCCCCTTTACCCTTAAACTGACCCATACCACCACACCTGTCCCTAACCCTACCCTTAAACTGACCCATACCACCACACCTGTCCCTAACCCTACCCTTTAAACTTACCCATACCACCACACCTGTCCCTTAAACTTACCCTTAAACTTACCCATACCACCACACCTGTCCCTAACCCTAAACTTACCTTACCACCACACTGACCTTAAACACCCACACCACCACACCCGTCCCTGACTTTACCCTTAAACTTACCCATACCACCACACCCGTCCCTAACCCTACCCTTAAACTGACCCATACCACCACACCCGTCCCTAACCCTACCCTTAAACTGACCCATACCACCACACCCGTCCCTAACTTTACTCTTAAACTTATCCACACCACCACACCCGTCCCTAACCCTACCCTTAAACTGACCCATACCACCACACCACACACCGTCCCTAACTTTACCCTTAAACTTACCCATACCACCACACCTGTCCCTAATCCTACCCTTAAACTTACCCACACCACCACACCTGTCCCTAACCTTACCCTTAAACTGACCCATACCACCACACCTGTCCCTAACCCTACCTTTAAACTGACCCATACCACCACACCTGTCCCTAACCCTACCCTTAAACTGACCCATACCACCACACCTGTCCCTAACTTTACCCTTAAACTTATCCACACCACCACACCGTCCCTAACACCCTTAAACTGACCCATACCACCACCCTACTTTACCCTTAAACTTACCCATACCACCACACCTGTCCCTAATCCTACCCTTAAACTTACCCACACCACCACACCTGTCCCTAACCTTACCCTTAAACTGACCCATACCACCACACCTGTCCCTAACCCTACCTTTAAACTGACCCATACCACCACACCTGTCCCTAACCCTACCCTTAAACTGACCCATACCACCACACCCGTCCCTAACTTTACCCTTAAACTTATCCACACCACCACACCCGTCCCTAACTTTACCCTTAAACTTACCCATACCACCACACCCGTCCCTAACTTTACCCTTAAACTTACCCATACCACCACACCCGTCCCTAACTTTACCCTTAAACTTACCCATACCACCACACCTGTCCCTAACTTTACCCTTAAACTTACCCATAGCACCACACCTGTCCCTAACTTTACCCGTATCCCACCTCAATATCAGCAAAAGTGTTCTGCAATACAATATGAACACAATAAGTACATTGTACTTATTTTTTATGTAAGTACATATTAGTTAAGGCCACCTAATATAAAGTGGGACCTAATAAATATTTATTGAACAGCAAATCAGCATATTAGAATGATTTCTGAAGGATCATGTGACACTTGTGACACAGACTGGAGTAATGAGACTGAAAATTCAGCTTTGCAATTACAGGAAGAAATAAAATATTTTTTTATTATTTTTCTTCATCGATAACTGCTTAGACATATTTCAAAAACTGTCATTTAGGTTTTAAACGACTTGCAGTTGACAATTTTTACAATTTCCCTTTAAAATCATTAGTGTTAACTGTGTCTCTTGTTTTCAAATGTTCCTTCTCCATTTCAGCTCTTCACTTGTTAATCTGTCACTCTTTCCCTCTTACTGTTGGGTCTGATTCCATCCAATCTAAAATTTCTCCCTGCATGCCGTTGCATAGCAACACTCATTCATGACAGAGGAAGTCCCTCACGTGAGGGAATGGCGTCACACATGTTGATCTCAGTTCTTTTTATAGAAACACACACGTGAGCTTGTGTGTTTATTTTTTTTTTTTGTTTTTTGCGTTCCCTTCTCTCAGCCATGCACGCACTTTAAACCAAACGAAAAGCTTTTTGTTAACAAAGCAATTTCCTCTGCTGGAGCTGAGATGTTTCCTTCTGCTTCTTGTCTCTTAGGAAACTCAGGAGATGGTGCTTCTGAAGTTCAAGCCTGACGTCCCACCTCCTGTAAGCAAGCCCTCGCTGGAACAGCTTTCCCACCTCATAAAGACCTGCCTCCACTACCCAGAGTCTTATGATCATCCTTTCCCACAAAAGAGGTGATGCGCACACAAACAAACACTCCTGAAAACCTCAAAGAGGCCTGGGTTGGTTTACTGAAATCCACCGACTGTATTTCAGAGGTGATAAGACTTTCACAGGCGTACCAATGCCCAGTCACGCCCACAGGAGCGTTTTTCTGGCCTATGGCCTAGTTTTGCAGTGGTGCGCGGAAAGTAGGTGTGTTCGCTTGAAATTGTGAAAAATGGAGATAAACTGGACCACATCGAGGTTATGACACTCTAAGCACGAATGTGCTCATAAATTTGTTTGCTCATTCTGTCCTGTCCTCAGTCAAACAAACCTAAATCAAAGTGCACACAAGTTGGTATAAAATGGAAATTCTTGCTATCTATAAGGGCTGGGCAAAAAAATTAGATTTTTCGATTTAATCGTTTTTTAAAATGTGGTCGATTCAAAATCGATTCTCAAAGGCCACGAATCGATTTTTTTTCCATATTTATTTCCTCTAACATTGAACGTAAGATTAACGTAATTCTAATTACTAGTCTTCTCCACTAGATGTCACCCTCTTATTTGCCTTGCGCGATGTTACAAAGGTGCGAGAGGCACGCCTGTCATTCATTCATTCATCCATTTATTCAGTGCTTGAATGGCGGCTTCCGGTGCGTTGTCGCATTTTGTATTGCTGAGGTAAAATTCTGTGTAATACTACAAATCTACGGAACCATTTGATGAGACATCATCACCCAGACATTGCAACACCCCCACAGCCGAGCACACAAACGCTAAAAATAGATCACATACACGCGAATGCTTGCCTTGCATTATGATCAAACTTGAGCGTTCACTTAAGCACGTACGTTAGCCATTATAGACATTCAAATCAACTGAGTCAATAAACAGCGCAGGACCAATAATTCAAACCTAACAGCTTACATTATAAACAGATTTCCTCAAATTAAAGTTAGTCCACATAAGTCAGCATGTTTAGGTATTGTTGTTCTCGTGAATGAAAAGTAACTGCACACATGACGGGCTGCAAAATTGCAAAAAAAGCTTGTTGTGTACTGAAAATTGCTGAAAATCATCCAATATCCTTTTTATGTTTTAGAATAAATCTATTAAAATATCAATAATAACAGAATTGTATAAAATACTTCTCAGATAAATCTTTTAGAATAAAGTTGCAAAATTGTATTTGAAATATAGAGATGGGTTCTGTTTTAATATACCCGAGTGTACCTAAAATAAAAAGTTAAATATACAGGTTTGTGGCTCTTTATTTCTTTTTAATTACCCACTTGTAAACTTATGTTCACTGTTCTTTTTATAAATACCTATAGTATTTGTATTAAATCTGTATTCATTGAGGTGAATCAAGAATCGAAATCGAATCGAATTGAATCTGAATCGATGCCCAGCCCTACTATCTAAATGCATCTCATTGAAAATTATTAATCCATTTATGCTCATAATCTTTAATCAAAATGTCAAAACTTTTGGTGAAATGTTTGCTAGACTTTTCCAATCATGTAGTCCACTTAACCCCCCCCACACCCCTTTCTTACAATCGTTTGCAAGCACAAAATTAAGATCTTTCTTCATCCAATCAACAACCAATGGATAGTAGTAGTAAACAGTGCAGCGCTTCTGGGTTGTACGTCAGAACGCTGGCTCAGTATTGACCACTGATTGGCCAGCTCCTGCGTCAACATCACACGCATGCGTCGTTATGCTCACGTGAACAGCTTTGGCCAATAGTGAGCTGGCATTCTGGCATAGAACCCGGAAGCGCTGCACTGTTTACTATGTGAACAGCATACAAGACTGACATGGAAGAGAAGAAATTGTTGTATAAAGTAATTTTTTTATTTTTTGCACACAAAACGTATTCTCATCGCTTCATAACATTAAGGTTGAACCTTAGCGTTGCAGTATCGGGGGTCAGAAAGCTCTCGGATGATGCAAGAAATCCGCATTTACTAGAAAATGAAAATCATACTAAACCAATAATGAGGCAGTAATATGCCAACTTTAAAACATAAAGGTCTAGTTAACAGATCGATCATTTGAGGAATGCCACTATAAACAACCCTTACAAAGTGTCCTAATCAAATCTGAAAAACTGTCACGCTCTAAAAGCTCTTTACTAACCAAACCCAAGCATTAGGACATTAGGGCATTTTGTCACTTTGTTGCCTTCTATTTTGCAGGCACTTTGCTGGGTGGCCCTGCCCACAGTCAAATCTCATTGGGCAAAAATACTGCACAGCATAGCTGTATACTGCACATCAGATATATCCAAAATGACTGCCTAATGCAGTAGGGCTGCAACTAACGATTTTTTTGAGAAATGATTCATGTTTATTATTTTTTCTTTCATATAATCAGATGAAAAAACTAAAATGTATTACACATTAAACATTCTTTTTAATCCGTTATTTTAAACAATGTTATTTCACATCCTTCCCAATGCTCTCCTCCAAACAATGTGTAATTTAAACCCTATAAAAACAAATGTAGTGAATGTATTCATGTAGGATGTGCTGTACATTTTGCAAAAAAAAAAAAAAAAAAAAAATTTAAATGTAAACATTACATTCTAAACCTAAAACAACTGATTGCTTACTGTTTCAAAGCAGAAATAAATTACATGTTACATGTAGAATTCTAACCTTTATTTTAGTCAGAATCATTGCACTCCGTCTGTTTGATGCGCATGTGCGTACCTGCACTTGTTCATTTGAAGTTTAACAATGCTCACTTGTTATCAGAATATGCAAAATGGAAATACTTGTGGGACTTTCTAACATTTACAGATAAGGATATAACCATAAAATGTAAGTTATGCACACGCATCTGTCAAAGCACAACAAGGCAGACGTGTTGAACGCGTATGCGTGTGTGACACTTATAAAGCATTCTCATGTTTCGGACAACATGGATTTTGTACCTTTCCTGCAGAAGCTCACTCTGTGTCCTCCACTATTTTCCATATACAATTAATCTATAGAAATAGGTTATTCACTACTGTAAAGCGATGTGACTGGCTGATAATAATCGATTTTATTGATTTAGTTGTTACAGCCCTATAATGCAGCATAGTCATAGTGCAGCATAGTGAGCAGACAAATTGCTTGTAGTTGGAATTTTTTTCAGTTGAAGTAAAGTACTTAAAGGTGCAATGAAACTAAAGTAACATCAAATCTGTTCTTCCGTATTGTGATGCACATCCAAATGTAGGGCAGGCCTTGATTCTATCCATCGGTTGTTGATTGAATTTTTGAGATATGTGCATTGTACTCAAATGAATGTGAGTGCTCTCTCTCTCTCTCTCTCTCTCTCTCTCTCTCTCTCTCTCTCTCTCTCTCTCTCTCTCTCTCTCTCTCTCTCTCTCTCTCTCTCTCTCTCTCTCTCTCTCTCTCTCTCTCTCTCTCTCTCTCTCTCTCTCTCTCTCTCTCTCTCTCTCTCTCTCTCTCTCTGTGTATGTGTGTATGTGTATATATATATATATATAAAATAATTTTCACTTCATGCTGACTTTAAATGCTTAAAGTGACTATTTTAATTTGAATAATTATTTTTGTTTGTTTTGCTTTTTACTGGGGAAACAGGATTGAAAACCTAAAAAATCCCACTGTGCAACAGCACCGAGAACTTACATTTGCCAGGAAATTGAACCAAACATCTTATAGCATTATGAGATGAATGTTCAAGACAAGAGGCAGAGTCCATCCATACTTGTGCTTCAGCCTTCAGGACAAATGACTTAAAGTTGCTGCGCACAAGTATGGCATTAGCAGAAGTTATGAGAACCATTAATCACTGTAATATCCAGATGAAAATCATGAGTGCTCTCGACTGGGTAAACCCAGCCTGGTCTGCCGGCGATTTGATTTCGCCCTGCAGCTCAGGCTGGAAACCTGTACATTAATTTATCCTGCTTATATCACACTTTTGCAGAAGCCAATCACAGACTGGCTTATCCACCTGGCACGCTATTGGCGGGTTTAACACGATGCATGACCGTCAGTCCAATTCCTTTAACCTTTCAACGATGCTCAATGGCTTCTTTAGTTTAGCAAACAAATCGCTTGAGTGGGCGTAAATACCAATCACTTTCATGTTGTTGTTTTTTTGGACAACCTGTAAAACTCGCTCAATGCCATTGCTGCTTCTGCAAACGGCTGATCAATGCTAAACCGACACAAACCAAAACCTGTCTGGAGTTTTTGTGACACTCTGCAAAGAACGTGACCCGGATCATTGGTCTGATTGGTTGAAGGACTATCCGATTGCATACAGAGTCATTTGAATTATGCTTGTCGATCACACCTTTTGTGCAGTAGAAAATGAGCAGACTCCCTAGACCAATGTTCAATCTTAAATTGAGATTGGTCTGGTGATAGCCAGACAAAGAGTGCTCTATTTTACATCACAAAATTGAATCAGTGTTGTCTAGCTTGAAAACTTGGGCGCATGATTGGGTTCCAATACGGGTTCAGGAGACGCAAGAAAGATTGTTTTCAATTAAAGAATAAACTGTTTGATTTTGGTCTGCTTTTGTTTTATGGAGGATGCACAAAGCACTGCGTCAAGATGAGAAATGTCAAGAACTAGACCTACATCTGAAACCAATCTTGCTGTTTGACATGTTTTTCCTTTTCTTCCCTAGTTTATGTATGGTACCAGTCACCCTGACGTTGTCCAACTGTTCCTTGGCTAAGGTAGATGTCATCATTGATCTGCGGCATAAAACAACCAGGTATATATCAGTTTTTCCTGATTCCTAAAGGCCCCGATATACTTAACAAAAAACAAGCTGGTGTGGTGTCATTTCAAACAAATTCCGGTCAAAACAAAGTTTGTTTGGTGTTTGTTTCATCATCTTGCCAGAACTTTCCGGAAATATTTGCTCTGGATGGTAAACCCCTTCGAATTACCATTGGTCCGTGGTGATTTCGTAATATGTAGGTGTGGCTTTTTTTCATGTTTAATAATGTAAAGCTGCTTGCTTTTAAAAAATTGCAGGGCTCCAGACTGTGACAAAATGACAACCACCACAGTGCCCCACTGATAATAGCTGCCATTTCTGTTACATATGAGAAACGGCAAATGAAACGGAACGGGCCGATCTCGATCATGCGACACTGTTACTACACAGCGCTGGGAGATCCAGCGAGAAAGCGTTTGAATTCGCCACAGAATTAATAACATCACTACTGCGAGATGTAGTGGGAAGCATTCGGCACAGAATCCTCTTATACACCACAGATATCAGATCAAACAGCACTGATGTGGATTGTGCCATGAACGGAGGTCAGGGGTTTCAGTCCATAAATCACCAACATTCAACATGGATTTAATGTAGTAACACTCCATGATATTGTGGCAGAAATAGTGGAATTTTTTATTTTATTGTTTTATCTTCGTACAACCTTTTGAGAGTGATATTCAAGCAGTTTTCAAGGGCTTTCAAGTGCCTCACACTTTTTCCAGCACTTCAAAGCTCTAAATATGATCTGTTTTTATTTTTAATGTGGTACTTTGTAAAACTAAAAGTTTAATAGTGTAGGAAAACTAACACCATGTCCTAACTACACGTGACACCGCGGCACGTGATACAAGGAATCGCTTCCGTGTTAGAGTTTTTGTCCTAACTACTCGCGGCGGCGACGACACGATGGTTCTGTTTTAGAAACGGTTTCTGTTTCTGCGACATCGTGGCTGGAACAACACAAAACATGGCAATTATAATCTTAGGTGATGTTTATGTGCATTATTTAATGTTGTGACTTTGATTGTCATTTAGTCCTCCCAGCTTTGTAACGTAGGCGTACTAAAAGCAACAATGGATAATTCACCTCAGATCTTGAAATGAAACATGGAAACAAGAATGATCAAACTGTGAACAAACAAGTATATTCTATGACAAAGATTGTTTTAGTAACTCGGTATGTATTTTTAGTAATGTTGTAATTGTGAATTTGATTATGTACTTATCCATTTCCTTGCGAGTGCCGTCAAGATTAATCTCTGGTGCCATAGCCTACACTTGATTGATTTTATTATATGACTTTATTATTATATGACTTATTAGCCATTTCCACCCCCTAATATATGGGGAAAAGTAGGAAGTCACAAAGTCTCATGAAAAATAAACTTTTCTTTGAATTGTGACTGAATTATCAGAAAACAAGTAAAGAATGCTCCTTTTATTACCACTTAAGCTGTTGGTCAGTCCAGTGTGATACTATTGATTTTTAGATACTATATATATTTTATGATGTGGCTAATTTGTATTTGTATTGTATTTGACTTCATACGAATGACCTACCCCTTACCCCGCCCAATGCAAAACAATAGTAATTTTATTATTAAATGAACTTTGATACATTTTCCTCCAGCGCCACCAAATCCGGTGCTGGTGCCTGTAGAACTTAGTGGTGCTGGTGCCACTGCTCTCAAATGTTAGTCTGGAGCCCTGTATTAATATATAGCCTAAATAAATGTGATGTGACTTTACTGAAGTGCCGAAACACATCCACATCGCTGTGATCAGATGCTTAACTCTTGTTTTCTCACAGCTGTCATTTTTGTTGTGTATATTGATATTGAAAGTGTGCAGAACATCTAAACGTCACTCTCAACAGTGTAGGCGGCTTTGCTCACTAACAGTATACCGCTGGTCACATATTTTTATTTGTATTTTTTACTCCTAAGCAAAGAACAAAAAAAGAACTTCACCATGAGTACATCGGGGCCTTAAAATTTGAATGTTATAAATATGGAGAATATTTGTCTCACACTCTTGTTGTCTTTTTATGCAGCCCGGAGTCACTGGAAGTGCATGGTTCTTTTAGCTGGCTGGGCCAGACCCAGTATAAGTTGCAACTCCAAGCACAAGAGGTGTACAGGCTTTCCTTGAAAGCCTGTTTCTTCCAGGCTGGAGTTTATAATTTGGGCACACCTCGTGTCTTTGCCAAGTTGGCTCAGACCAGCGCTATGTGTGAGACCAGCCAGCAGAGCGCCATGCCTGCACTTATTATCATCAACAGTGTTTGAGTAACTCCGCAACGTTGCCCTGTTCTCGGCCCAACTAAATAAATGAAACAGACCAGAGTCCAAGATTTTTCTACTTCTTGCTAAAGCAAAATCTAATTGAGAGAGATAAGTAATTAAAAAGACTTGAACACAAAATTTCACCTTAACACTGCATCTGATGTGCTTGCCATGGTGAGCTAAACACAGACTCTAGATGTTTTGTCTTAAATGCACCTGAAGTGTGACTGGATCTGTTGTTTTCCATGTTAATTTATCTCTCATGTATTTTTTTTTTTTTTTTTTTTTTTTTTTGCTTGTTTTATGAATTTTTTTGTTTGTTTTGTTTTTAGAACTACATTTGTTTTGTTTTTTTCAAGATCCCAAACATGTGGTAATGTAAATGGCTATGCATCTCTCCCTAATACCGCCTTGCTGGCTATCTCACGGTTGTCCACTGCGATCTGCCATCTTAAAACCAGAAGATGAAACACTGTAACCTGATGAACTGTGGTTGATAACATTGCAACTGCTGAAAGGATGGCATATTCTGCCATATTCAGTCAGGCTGCAAATGTGGAGTTAATTGGAACTTCACATCACCTTGTGAGAAGCCAGTGGAATTGGTGGAAAAGTCCATCGAGGAGCCATCTTAATGTTCGTGACCCAGTAAGGAACTGGCAGAATCCATGCTTCCCAGTCAAACAGCAGAGACTTTTAAGGACCTGTAAGGATACCATGAGGGTAAAATCACAGTTTGAGAGCATATTTTTGTTTGTGCATCTTTGTGTGGGTGGGCTGTACTGTTTTCTCTAGAAATTTTTAATTTTCTACAAACCAATCATCCTCTCCCACCACCTGAGCTCTCATTGTCATCTCCACTACTATGATCAAACTGTTATTTAAATGTATCTACATAACTGCTTTTCTGGAAGAAAAAAAAAAAAAAATGATGTATTATATTTATAACAAATTACTGTACATAGAATAAAATGTAACCAATAACCAAAAACCTGGCTGCCTGTTGCCTTCTTAGGTATTTATGATGTAATTTTTTTATGTAATTTACTATATTGATTTGGCAAGTACCATTTACCAAGCACAAGTTTGTTCTCTAATATGCAGTCCCTGGGAAGCATGTAATTGAACATGCGGTGTTAAATGATGAATGTGAGGCTTTTGACTTATTTTTACCAATGGTATTTTTCTTTGTTTACCTGGACTTAAAGTGTAACACAGCAGAATCTTGCCAGAAATGCTTTTTCTGTCTAAAATCATTCAGCACGGCTGTTTGTGTTAGTGGCTTTGTGCTTTTATTTCCTGGTTGGACTGCTGAATTGGACCTCTGGCTTTGTCTAAAATGTTATGCATTTTGTCCTTGAAACAAACAAAAACTAACTGGAAAAATCAACATGCTTGAACATCATTCTGTGAACACTGAAATGTCACATTCCTTTCACTGATGTGTCAGCTGCCAGAGCAATAGACATAACGGTGCACCCACATATTAGTTTGTGCACACACATATACATACTTTGTTCTAGAACAAATGAATATTTTATCTCTGAACTTAAGTGCCTTCCACTAATATTGCCACCTTTGGTGAATATGAGCAAAGGCGGCTGTGAAAATAAATCTGCATTGTTTATCCTTTTGATCTTTCGTTCAAAAATTCATCAAATTCTAACCTTTCATTGAAGTAAAACAATTGAAAGTGGGGGGAAACACATTATGAAATAAATGGTTTTATCCAATGCTTGTTGGCTATTCATATTTATGTAGGTTTTTTTTTTGTTTTGTTTTTAGCACACCAGGGTGACTAGGAGCATGAAATTGTCCAGCCATGACTTCCTATTCCACAGGAGTATAAATATGAGGAAACACAAAGGCCAAATTCCCTTAATCTTCCATCACAATGAGTAAAACCAAAGAATATGGTTCTGATGTGCATCAAAAGATTATTGAGATTCACAAAATAGAAAGTGGCTGTAAGAAAATAGCTAAAGCATTGAAAATCCCATTTCCACCATCAGGGCAATGATTAATAAGTTCCAATAAGCTAAAGATGTTACAACTCTTCCTGGAAGAGGGCGTGTGTCTATATCGTCCTAATGCACGGTGAGGAGGAGAGTTTGAGTGGACAAACACTCTCCAAAGATCACAGCTGGAGAATTTCAGAGATTAGCTGAGTCTTGGGGTCAGAAAGCCTAAAAAAAAAAGATCAAACATCATCTACAAGCATACCACAAATTGTTTTGGAGGGTTTCAAGAAAAATCCAAAAACAAACTCCAGCATATTCAGTTATCAGACACGACTGGAACTTCAAAAGGTTCAAAATTCTATCAAATACCTACAGATAAAAAAAAATCTAAACCTGACCGCTTCTGCTAGAAATCTTACAATGGGCAGTGGTTGGATCTTCCATCAGGACAATGATCCAAAACAAACATAAGAATCAACAAAAAAATGTGTCACTGAGCACAAAATGAAGCTTCTGTCATGAGCATCCCAGTTCCCTGACCTGAACCCTTTAGAAAATGAGTGGGGTGAACTGAAGAGAAGAAGAACCAACATGGAGCTGTGAACCTGAAGGATCTGGAGAGATTCTGTATGAAGGTATGGTCTCTGATCTCTTGTCAGGTGTTCTCCAAACTCATCAGGCGTTATAGAAGACGACTCAGAGCTGTTATCTTGGGAAAAGGAGGTTGCAATAATTGGGCACCAATAATTGTGGTCAATGTGAACTAGGCCCACTTTCAATTCTTTTACTTCAGTGAAAGGTTAGAAGTTTTTCTGAATGAAAGATCGAAAGGATAAACAATGCAGATTCAGTTTTTACAGCCGCCTTTGCTCTTATTTACCAAGGGTGCCAATATTAGCGGAGGGCACTGTGAACATTCTGATAATCACAATTTGGTGATATTCTGTATGTAAGCATCATGTAAACACATTAACCTAAATGCCATAGCCACATTAAACCAACATTTTGGTTTCTAGAAACCTGAATCCAACAGCTGGTCTTGAGAAGTTCTGTAAACACTTTATTCTTAATGTTCGCTGTAAAATCTGCTCATGTCCAAATGAACAGTTGAGCCTTTTCAGAAACATTTGGAACGATTGTTAAAAACATATTGAGTAACATTATTCATTTTATAAAGAAACTGCATGGTCAGCATTAGTAAATCACGTGCTAATGAGTGTGGTTACGTAGATGAGTAATGCGTTTAATTAAAGTTATCCTAAATAAAGAGCCTTGAGCATATGCGCATGTTCAGGGTGTTTCCATCCATACAGGTGACTTGTACATCATACACTCATACATTTTGAATCGTACTTTGCTGCAAATGCAGTCTTCTTTCTGTAAGATGTTCAGGTAAATTATCAACGGTGAAACGCGCTTCCCGCCGCTGCATAATTCCGCGCGCTTCAGACTGAACGAGCGCTCACGTGCGATGTGAAGTTGATGTAGCCTTTTTTTTTTTTTTTATGTCGTCGACCGTAATTCAAAGCCTTCCTGTCTCAATTTGTACTCGAATGTGTGTATTTTAAACACGGCAACATTTCTTGTTAGACCGTTTAAACTCAAAAGTCTATTTTGCTCACAAATGGTGCGTGGGATTAAATGGGTAAAGCAAATCTCTGATTATCCGGAAGGCTTCCCGATATTTTATTCATTACATGCTAATTTCCCCCTTTGTTCACTCTTTCCCTTTCCTGTTGCGTTTGTTCTTTCCTCTTCTGTCCCTTCTTTCTTTTCATCTCCGTTGGTGTCTTTCCGTACCTTTCCATGCCTTCTTTTCTTACGTATTGTTCTTATTTATTTGTGTGTGTGTGTGTGTGTGTGTGTGTGTGTGTAAATGCACGAGAGGCTACATTTCAATATCGCGCGCTTCGTCAGTGTTCCAAACGCGCCGTAGAGCGCTTCAGGCGTTCCGTTCAGCTGCTCTCTTATAGAAAGGGGAATGAGGGGTAGGTCATTCACAACTCACCGTGAGCCACTCAGGATCACCTGCACGTGCATTTGCGCGCACAGTCTCGCGCAAAATCTCTGATCACCAGCGGAAGGTCTGATCTCGCTTTGCGTCTCCCGCGCGCATCCACTCGACTGCGCGTGCCACCGCGATGTGGGTCCGAACTGCGAAGCTTTGACGAATGATCACGGATAGAGCGGAGGAATCCCTTCGGCTTCCCGCGGAGAGGCGAGGCTGACGGCTGTCATGGTAAGAGGGTGACGTTGAGTGGAAGAGATCAGTCAGGGTTTGATCCAACTTTTGCATTGAAGGAATCTGCCGAGTGATGGCATCGAATGTGTCCTAGCGAGCAGGTGCATGTGGGTAAAGGAGGCAGGTGTGGACGCGAGAGTTGTCTGCGATTATTCCGCTTTTCTCTTTAGTTTTGGTGTACCGCGAAGGCATTAATCATGCATAAACCCCATACACTTGTTGATTAGTTGTAATCCAGAGCCTCAAACTCGTGTGGCGTTTCCACAGGTTTAATTTGGTTTTATTAGTGAATGAAAGAAGCTTGTGCGCTTATTGGCCGAGTGTTGCGCTTCTCTCCGCGTCAATATTCCGGGGAGTGTTGTAGCACGTCTGTATCTCAGTTATTTTGCACTGTATGTTTCAAACTTTAATATTTCATCTCCTTGTTTGCCTGCTGCAAATGAATGAAGTTTATAAATCTACAACTTATCAATAAATGCGTAAATTATTGTCAAACGCAAAGAGTGCTGTTACAGTCAGCCCCACTACTTGGGTGTTTGTAACACCAATTAAAACATGGACATTTCATCATTTGTAAATGACTTTATTGCGGTAATCAAATGTAGCCTACTTATTTCAAAATAATTATCACCCCCCCAAATCCCCCCTCATTTCATTTATTTCAAAATGATACACTCAAAATGCTGGGTTAAAAACAACCCAATTGCTGGGTTAGTCCATTTTCAACACGACTTGGGTTGTTTTTAACCCAGCATTTTGAGTGTATCATTTTGAAATAAATGTGTAGTGTAAACAAATAGATTTTTTTTTTTTTTTCATTCAAAATAAATGAATACCAATAGATAATAATAAAACTCTCTGTGTGTTAACTTAATAATTTTAACAATAATCCAATAATTGGGGACAAATTTGTACCCAGAAGTGAGTTAAATCTGGCAAAACATCTTTTTGGGGATGTCCTCGTTTTTTTTTTTTTTCTCTTCTTTCTGTCAGGGTTTGTGTGTGGGCTAGGTTAGGTTAAAGTATTTATAACTAGTTATAAAAACAACAGAACTGGAACAGAACAAATGTCACAAGGATATAATACCAGAATTTAAAAAAAGAAAGAAAAAAAAAACGTTGTGTGTGTGTGTGTGTGTGTGTGTGTACATGTTTGGCTATAGTTGTGAGGGCCAAATGTCCTCACTTATAGTGAAATATTATGACAATAGTGAAAACATTTTACTGGTCCTTACTATTTTAAAGGGCTTATAAATCAGCCAAAAACATGTCTGTTAAATCTAGTGTTTTGAACAGGTTTCTGTGATGAGTAGGTTTTGGGGAAATAATATAGTGAAACAAACATGTGTGTGTGTACAGGTATATATGGTTTATAAGGACACAAATGTGCATAATTACATGGGTATTACAACGTAAACATGATTTATGATCTATGTAAACCAAATGGTTTAAAAACATACTAAATGGTGTGTTTTTCTTTATTTATATATTTTTTATTATTATAAAAGTCAAAAGTTTCGTGTGATGGGTAGCTCTAGGTGTAGGGTTAGTGTAGGGGATAGAATATACAGTTTGTACAGTATAAAAACGCGGTAAACCACATATTCAAGCTTGTGTATCCCATTTTGAACAATCTTCGTGGGTCTAGTAGAAGTACAACCCTTAAACTATATTTTAAAATCCTTTTTAACATTTAGATAAAAAGTGGACATTAAATATTAAACAAGAGAACCAGCTGGTTCAGATGTAACCGGTTCTGTCATTTAACACATGATCTCAAATTGTAAGCCAGGTGTGAAATTTTACATTATTTATATTTTTCACACTGAGACTTACAGCTTTGAGGTCATGTGGGATAGTGATTTCTCCCATTTTCCACCCTATGTTACAACACTCCCTGCTGCTGATGCAATGAAGCTCTTTCTTCAACCACCAGGTTTTTGGTTACTGAAACAGACCAACAAACCATTAAATATTTTTATTACTTTTCTCATATTCATATTTAAAATATTCCGGTAATCCAAGAAATACCATCATATCTATTTAATGCCTTTTCCTTCTAAATCTAAAGTACTAGTGCTTTCCTCTCTGAAGTTCATTAATAACAGCCTTTAGCTATGCTTGTGGTCTGAGCCTGGAGTCTGTTGTGGTTCTCATCTCAGACTCAGCACTCATGGATGAAGAGCACTGGCAGGGATACTGAAACACTTTCTTTCCTCCTTCACCTGTCCCTGACTGCAGCCCCTCCTTCCATCAATATAGTAAATTGACATACATTCTTTTAGTGCATTAACAGTTCAGCATATTACTTAAGAAGTATATTACTCTGATAAATACATGAGAGTGCCAGAAAGTGGGGCATATCAAAAGGACAGGAAAGCATATCATTCAAAACTCAGTGTAGTTTATGTGATTATTATCAGGAATCTTTATGATATCTAGGCTGTTTCTTATAAATAAAAAAATCTTTCAAGACAGAACGGAGACCTCATGTTACCAAATTGAGAGGTTGAAATAGTGCTGTATTAGTTTGAGGTCGATCAGTAATCGGCAGACCACCTGAAATACTGCATTTGATCACCACTCTTGCTCTAAAAGAAAGGACTCTTTGCAGTTTTCCCCTAAAATAAAAGCCACAAGTAAAGAAGTTAAGACATGAGTACTGTATACCTGGTCACAATTGTGACTGGTGGTAGAACACAGGAGTCTAGGTCTATGGTGTTAATGCATTTACAAAATGACAAAACTCCAGCAGTTAGTTTAAAGACTGGGTTAGTGTTTTATTCCATTAACGAAGATGTAAACCTTGTCAGGCTTAGTTTCAAAAAGGACAAAATATCATTCCTATGCAGCAGTACAGCACAAATAATCAAATAAAATGATGACAAAATGACATAAATTATAGGAAGGTAATTATTATAAACTGAAACAAAAAAAGGTACACATTAGATAGATAGATGGACAGATAGACAGAAATATGGATAGACAGACAGAGAGACAGATAGATAGATAGATAGATAGATAGATAGATAGATAGATAGATAGATAGATAGATAGATAGATAGATAGATAGATAGATAGATAGATAGATAGATAGATAGATAGATAGATAGATAGACAGACAGACAGAAGTATAGCTAGACAGACAGACACAGAAATAGATAGACAGACAGACACAGAAATAGATAGACAGACGGACAGGCTCACCAAGGTCAAGTAAATCCAAAACTTGACTTAAGTTAAGTCTGAAAGACAGCTCATAAGAATAACACAGAATGGCATATAATGTATGATATAGACTCCTGTGTTATACAACCAGTTACAATTGTGACCATCTTCGTTTATTTTCAGCCTGACAACAGAATAAACCATGTATTAATATAATTTAAAATGTGTAAAATTGTATTACTGGACCCCTAGAGGGTCTGAAGTCCACCCAGCATAGTCTTATCCTGTGGGAAATCTCTCAATGTCTACTGTGGTCATACAGATATCAAATGACTTCCACAAGACTTGTTACTTTTATTCACCATTTGTTTTTCCTCATTAATGAGCTCTGAGAATATCCTCAGAACTGTTGTTCATCATTTCGTAGTAAATTCAGGATGTGAGGTTGAGTTCTCGTCTTATTAGCAGACGTCTGATTATACATGATGACAGTGCAAACACAAACGACAAAACCACGCTTTCTTCTTGGACTCAACCTCAGATGGATTTTGAATCAGTGCGGCTGACTGATATAAATGCATGCCCTGGGTCAGAATACATATAGATTGAGTTATGAATGAAGACCTTGCCCAGAAAAATCTGATGGAGACAGCACCGTGGTCCCTCCTTTATTTAATCACAGGCTGAGACCAGATCTTTCCCTTGTGAACGACATTGCATTCATATGTAAATTCATGTGTCGTTGTGTATGTAATCAGCGGATGACTGTTTGTCTGACTTATACTCATGATCCTGAGGTTTTTACAACGTTGATGAAGCAGCAGGTGAATTAAATCCATTTTCTGATTTATCACTGTCCGTGTGTGCTGTGAGTGTGTAGCCACATACAGAGTTTTACGAAGAATCGTGCCAATTTGAGCAGTGAGCATTCATCTGCTTAACATCAATTATGAGTTTTTAATGGCCTAATATGTTGAGAACTTGGCAAACTAAGGCTTGCATACACAGTTCTGCCTGTCTTTATGTCCTGCTGTCATTAATATCACTCTCTGCCTAGCTGGTTAATACAATATAAAATGGCTTTCACAAACTCATGCCCCACTGTGTGCGTTTTGGCTGTTCTGAAGCTTTTTTTTTAATAAGAAATATGAGATATGTGCAACATCACAGGCACCAAACACTCCAGGCTGCAGTGTTTTTAAATAATATTGTAGTACAGGTGTGCAGTGTAGTCATTTCTGAGCAGAATCTAGTTTTGTTAATTATTTCACTTGGTTATTACGTTTGGCACAGAGGTTTGAGGAATGTAAACCCCAACCAGCCTTTGGCCTTGCGAAGATTTGGCGTTAGTAATAACACATCGAGCGCAGTGAAGAGACTCGACAAAGATGTGTGTTTGTGTGCGTGAGAAGAAAGATGTCATGCTGAAATGGCAATATAGAAGTGAGTATTAAAATATGCTTATGATATCTGTAATTTTTACAGACAAAGGTGGTGAGCATGCACTCATTTATATATTCCTACCCAGCTAACATTTCCCCAAACTTTGGCTAATGTTCTGGAAAGGTTCCCTCAAAGTTATGAGCAAATGTTCTTCCAGTAATGTTAATAGAACGTTCATTCAGAGTTATCTGTGCTAACTGCTTTAATTAGTCTTACAAGTTAGTCGCTGCTGTGAGCATGTAAGACATAAATAGACATAGATAAATCCTGTAGCAGATCTAGGCAGGTGGAGCTGGGGGAAGGGGAGGGTTTCAGAGGAACTCCGATAGCAGGCTGTAGGACTAGTTTACAGCAAACACTGGACCAGACTATTTAAATGTTGAGCAATCAATCTCATTTGCTGCAGGATAAGCAGAGGCAAATCAGCTTGTGCCATACAGTACCCTTACATAAAAGAAGTATACTTCAAGTTTTTATGAAGTATATTCAAGTAAGTTCAAGTACATTTTAAAGTATACTTTATGTAGTAAGTATACTAATATCAATGTACTAGTAGTAAACTTGTAAGTGTACTATTTCAATGCTGCTTGGGACTAAATTGTCCCACTTTTTGTATATAAAAGTATACGTTTAAGTGTACTATAAGTGTAACAGTAGTAAACTTCAAGTGCACAACTAGTCACTAAGTTTTCTTTAAATGAACATAGAATCATACTTATAGTTTACTACTTTTTCAACTTTAAGTATACTACTGTTCCTATTTAGATATAAAAAATATGCTTGAAATATACCTTTAACTGTATTTTAACTCTTTCCATTTAACAAAAAACAAACAAACAAAAAACAATTGTAGCTGCATGCATCCTTTTTTTATCAACACTTGAATGTGGGTAAGTATCATAAAAAAGTAACATTTTAAACAAAAAGCTGAGAAAATCGTATTTTTGTCAAAGACTACATCCGGATGGGATTCAGAACAATGATCTAAACACAGATGGAGTAGATCGAGTCCATCAACAGTCGTTTCCTCTTCATGGGTTCGACGTTTCATTCGGTAACATTTGGCAGTTTTGATTTACACTCACCTAAAGGATTATTAGGAACACCTGTTCAATTTCTCATTAATGCAATTATCTAATCAACCCATCACATGGCAGTTGCTTCAATGCATTTAGGGGTGTGGTCCTGGTCAAGACAATCTCCTGAACTCCAAACTGAATGTCAGAATGGGAAAGAAAGGTGATTTAAGCAATTTTGAGCATGGCATGGTTGTTGGTGCCAGACAGGCCGGTCTGAGTATTTCACAATCTGCTCAGTTACTGGGATTTTCACGCACAACCATTTCTAGGGTTTACAAAGAATGGTGTGAAAAGGGAAAAACATCCAGTATGCGGCAGTCCTGTGGGCGAAAATGCCTTGTTGATGCTAGAGGTCAGAGGAGAATGGACCCCACCGGGTACCACTCATTTCCACTACAAATAGGAAAAAGAGGCTACAATTTGCACAAGCTCACCAAAATTGGACAGTTGAAGACTGGAAAAATGTTGCCTGGTCTGATGAGTCTCAATTTCTGTTGAGACATTCAGATGGTAGGGTCAGAATTTGGCGTAAACAGAATGAGAACATGGATCCATCATGCCTTGTTACCACTGTGCAGGCTGGTGGTGGTGGTGTAATGGTGTGGGGGATGTTTTCTTGGCACACTTTAGGCCCCTTAGTGACAATTGGGCATCGTTTAAATGCTACGGCCTACCTGAGCATTGTTTCTGACTATGTCCGTCCCTTTATGATCACCATGTACCCATTCTCTGATGGCTACTTCCAGCAGGATAATGCACCATGTCACAAAGCTCGAATAATTTCAAATTGGTTTCTTGAACATGACAATGAGTTCACTGTACTGAAATGGCCCCCACAGTCACCAGATCTCAACCCAATAGAGCATCTTTGGGATGTGGTGGAACGGGAGCTTCATGCCCTGGATGTGCATCCCGCAAATCTCCATCAACTGCAAGATGCTATCCTATCAATATGAGCCAATATTTCTAAAGAATGCTTTCAGCACCTTGTTGAATCAATGCCACGTAGAATTAAGGCAGTTCTGAAGACGAAAGGGGGTCAAGCACAGTATTAGTATGGTGTTCCTAATAATCCTTTAGCTGAGTGTACATGCTGTTTAATGTTTCATGATCGCGTTATTTTACATTTGTGTAAGCAATGCTTCTATCCCTTGTTTCTGCTTCTTCTCCACCTGTGTTTTGATCTGGAGATTATGTACTAGAAGATGTGTAAGCGCCTCCTACCATATAACAGTGAAAACATGGATAGCCAGAAAATTCAGTCAGTGGCGGGAAAAGAGTAAATTCTGTTATCAATATGTTCCCATATTGTTTGCAAAATGATAAAATGGAATGTTCCCTTAACATTCGCATAACAAATGTTTTGAATGTTCAGAGAACATTCAGAAATTACGTAATCATAATTCAAGGGAATGTTAGCAAAACGTTAAATTTTTGTTAGCTGGGTAGTAATAAGGAATGATTTGGCATACATATTACAGAATATTATCCGCAAAGCAGCATTGTGGTATGAGATTCAGAGTGTATTAGCAATATCTCAGTACAAATGAGGAAGACAGTGGCTGGGAAATATTGGGTCAGTAAAAGAGTACATTTTTTTTCTTTGATGACTTGTCTTAAGAGAAATCTGTCAGTTTGCTTGTATACTGTCAAACATTAAAGTTATTTTACTAACAGAATGAATTTGAGTAGCAGAACGAAGTGTAGGTCTGGGATTATCACTCTACAGAGAGATTTCAGTGTGCAGACTCAGCCTTCAGCTACGACTGATCAGTATGCTGCATGCGTGCGTTTGAGGGAAGTAGGTAAGGAAGAAGGGAGAAAAAAGAGGGTGAGAGATGGAATATTTATACAGATGTGATTTAAAGAGCCTGGCAATTAACCTAATGGAAGTTAAAGGCTATACAAACAGTTTTTAAAGGGTACATAACACACAGAGTTTCTGCCAGTCTCATGTTAATCTTGAGTACTATAGAGTACTTGAGTAGAGTACCTATAGAGTAGTGTTGCATTCTTCATCTCTCCGAAGAGTCTATAGTTTTATCATATATTTATAAAAGAAAGATACGCTGTACCGATTCTTTTTGAAAACAGCCAAACTTGTGGAGGCATGCAGTGGCCGGAGCTAAAGAGTCACAAGCACATACACAATACATCACGGCATTATCCCTGGATAACTTTCGATTCACATACGTTTGCGTTGTTTATATTATATGCACTTACGCACCTATTGGCGACAAAACAGACATTTGATGCAGTTTCACTCACCGGCTGTGGTTTCGACTGGGAAACAAACAAGCACACTTGCAGAACTCCGTTGCTGCTCCGGGAAAACAAACTGCATCCACTGTTTCCTTAACGCTGGGTTATTTGGGAAGCTAAACAACGTTAACTTTCCCTCACAACCAAAAACACACTTCTTTAGTGACATAGCTGATTTCTAAAAACAAAATGACAGCGCTGCCGACGGCTTCCGTAACCCGAACGAAGCTCGTTGATGGGTGCGCTCTTGCTCTCGCTCTGGTTGATGTGTGCACACTCTCATCCAGGAGAAGTGCCCATACAAAGAATTACGCCCTTTATGATGTCGTACAGGGCCATACACGAAACTTTCGAAAAAAATGAAACGAAAGTGTATTTGGCACAGAAATACATCTCTGTATGTACATCTAGTCATATGTCCAACTCGTTTTTTGAAATTTTGCTAAACATGAGAATCCAACAGTGTAAATACACTCTAAAAATGCTGGGTTAAAACCAACCCATTGGTTTGTTTTAACCCAGCGAATGGGTTGTTTTAACCCAGCAATTGGTTTATTTTAAGCAAACATTTAACCCAACCGCTGGGTTAAAACAGCCCAATTTCTGGGTTTGTCCATTTTCAACCTAACTTGGGTTGTTTTTAACCCAGCATTTTTTAGTGTACATCAGAATGCATGAAGTAGCATTAACCCCCCCTTTAAGAATTATCCACAACTGTTACTCTCAGCAAAGCATGCTGATCAAAGGTTCTAGAGATGCACATTTCTAATACAAATTCAGAGAAACAATTTATTATGCTTCAGATTTACTGAAAAGGAGATTAGGAAGGATTGAGCAAGCATGCCCAAATATTTTCTGAAATTATTGTACAAGATAAGAAGGCCATGCGATAGAAGAATAACTGGTACTGTCAGTAGATTCTGACACTCTAGGTGTGTCCCAATTCACATACTTATGCACATTTTTAAGTATAAATAGTGTAAGTAGTGTGTTCACACTGAAAATTCCAAAAAGAAAAAATGCACTTTAAATACCCGGATGATGCACTAAATTAACGGAAAAAACGAAGTGTGGAATGTTGGACATTTCATGCACTCAACTGTCGCAGCTTTAATTACGTAGTGGAGGGGGAGGCACTACCACATTCTGACGGTGAATGACAAAATAACCATGTAAAGTTCATACACCACACGGTTGAGTACATAGTGCATAAGTACATAGTGTATAAGTGCGTAGTGTATAGTGCGTCATTTGGGACACAGCTTATGTTCGCACTCTCTCATCTGTAGCTGAAAAGAAAAGCTCAGACTAAAATGAACAATCTTTCATCCTTTTATTCAGACTGACTCATTTTCAACTCTTCCTACAATGCTTGTCTCATGAACATGACAAGGTAGAAGTCAGGATTAATCGTGAACAGTGTAACAACTTTAACTGCACTTACATTATTGCATATACTTTAGCTACATATTTTTTTTTCAGTTCATGCATTCCCATGACCTTGTCTTGCTCAAGATTCAAGATTCAAGAGTTTTATTTGTCACATACACAGTTATATACAGAATATACAACCGGCAGTGAAATGTAAACAGGTCCGCTCCATGGACAGTGCAAATTCACAGTTAAAAACACAAGGAGGAAATTATAATAGAAATAGGATAAAGGATAAAAAAGTATATATATATATATATATATATATATATATATATATATATATATATATATATATATATATATATATATATATATATGTGTAGAATTATAAATAATCAAGTCAAGAAGAAGAAAAAAGTAAAAAAATAAGAATAAAGTGGAATAAAATAATTGAAGTAGACTGTGCAGTGAGTAAACTGTAGACTTATAAATATGTGGTTAACAAATGTACAAAGAGTATAATGTGCAAACAGGTTTATAACAGGTTGTTACACAGTAACAACGAGAACAGAAATTGCAGTGCAATGTCAGTATGTATATCCTGAAGTGAAGTCACGTGATGTTAAGTGACTGAGTTCAGGAGTCTGATGGCCTGTGGGAAGAAGCTCCTCCTGAGTCTCTCAGTTTTGGCCATCAGGCTTGAGGAAGCGCTACCAGATGGCAGCAGCGTGAAATGAGGGTTTGCAGGGTGATTAGAGTCCTTGATGATCTTAGTAGCTCTGCCTTTGCAGCGTTTGGTGTAGACGTCCTGCAGAGACGGGAGAGCTGACCCTGAGATACGCTCGGATAAGCGCACGACTCTTTGCAGGGCTTTGCGGTCATGACTGGTGCTGTTCCCATACCACACTGTGATGCACTGAGTTAATACACTTTCTATTGCCCCTAAATAGAAAGTTTTCAGGATAGCTGGTGAAACCCTGAATTTCCTCAGCTGGCGCAGGTGGTACAGTCTTTGCCTGGCTTTTTTTCACCTGTGTCTGAATGTGAGCAGTCCAGGTCAGGTCCTCGGAGATGTTTACACCCAGGTACTTGAAGCTGCTCACTCTCTCTACTGGTCACCCGCTGATCATGAGGGGGGAGTATGTCCGTTGCTGTCTCTTCCTGAAGTCCACAATCATTTCTTTGGTCTTGCCGACATTCAGAGAGAGACAGTTGTCCTGGCACCATGATGTTAGATGCTCCACCTCGTCCAAGTATGTCGTCTCATTGTTGTTGGAAATGAGGCCCAGGACAACAGTATCATCAGCAAATTTGATGATAGAGGTGGAGCTGTGTGTGGACAAACAGTCATGTGTGTAGAGAGAGTAGAGCAGGGGACTCAGGACACAGCCCTGTGGAGCTCCCACACTCAGGGTGATGGAGGTGGAGGTGAACTGGCCTATTCTCACCACCTGAGGCCTGCCAGTGAGGAAGTCCTCAATCCAGTGGCAGAGAGAAGGATTCAGGCCGAGATCCAGGAGTTTGGAGGTTAGCTTGATGGGAACTATGGTGTTAAAGGCTGAGCTATAGTCAATAAATAGCAGCCTTACGTAGTTCCCACTTTTGCTGTCGATGTGAGTGAGGGAGGAGTGGAGGACATGAGAGATGGCATCTTCAGTCGATCTATTGGGACGATAGGCAAACTGAAGAGGGTCCAAAGTGTCAGGAATGTAGGCGCAAATGGTGTTTTTAATGAGTTTCTCAAAGACCTTCATGACTATAGATGTGAGAGCCACTGGACGATAGTCATTTAGGCAAGAGGGTTTACTGTTCTTAGGGACAGGGATGATGGTGGATTTTTTGAAGGAGGTGGGGACCACAGATGTAGCGAGGGACTCATTAAAGATAAATGTAAACAACCCGGCGAGCTGATCAGCACAGGACCGCAGAACACGACCTGAAATACCATCCGGCCCGGCAGCTTTCCTGACGTCCACACGCTTGAGTGCTCTCCGAACTTCATCCTCTGAGACAGAGATCACATGGTTGTTGCTGCTCTGAGTAATTTCCTCTAACGCGCCACTTGGCGGAGTCGCGTTGCCGCGGTTACAGTCAAAGCTATTGATTGCACTACGTTCTGTACTGACTGAGCTACAGGAATGTTGGGCTGTTTTGTTGAACAAAAATGCAGGGGCAAAGACTTAAGCATTTTCTTAGAAAATAATTAAGCATTTTAGAAAAAAACCTAGACAGTGAAAGCTTTATATATTATTTCAATTAAAGCAGTATTAAAAAGGTTAGAATTGTTTTTTGTACTATAATAATGGACAAAGACATGCAAATTGTTTGACATTTAAATACTTACTACTATAATTATACAGTCCCTGACAAAAGTCTTGTTGCTTGTGTACAAACTGACCTGAAGTGCTGCTGAAATATATTTCTAATCAAGATTTTTTGGCTCATTTTAATCCCAACAGCTTTTGTAATAATGTTTCAGTGTAAAACGAAACTGTCAAAAAGTATTCTAATATTCACAGCTTGGTAAAGCCCACTGAGTCAGTTTTTGCAAAGACATAAGTGTTGTCGCCTTGTCATATGAGCTTCACCTGTGACTAATAATGGATCAATTAGGTCTCAGGTGTGTATAAAAAGAACCCCAGTACACTAGACATGAACATCATTGAGCATATGTGGGGTTGGATGAAAGAGGAAGCATGGAAGATGAAACCAAAGAATATTGATGAACTCTGGGAGGCATGCAAGACTGCTTTGTTTGCTATTCCTGATGACTTCATCAATGCATTGTATGAATCCTTGCCAAACCGCATGGATGCAGTCCTTCAAGCTCATGGAAGTCATACAAGAAATTACATTTGGATCTCACAGCACCACTACTTAATTTGCTGACATATTTTTGCATTTGCAGTAAATTTGTTCAGTTTCTGTATAGGCGACAAAACTTTTGTCTTGCCAAAATTTGACCTTTCTGTCTTGATTAAATGATAAATCTTTTTTCAGTGACACTAATTTATTTCAGTGCATTAAACATCATTTGGGAGGGTTTTAGCTTTTCATATGAGCTATTTCAAACACCAATTGATTAATTAAAAGTCAGGTTAATAGCAGTTTACAAAATAGTCTACAAAATAGATAAGCGACAAGACTTTTGTCAGGGACTGTACTATAACTATAGTACTATAAACTTTTTTTTTTTTTTAAGTTCAATATCCTGTCAATTATATCAGTAATAGGTTATGGGACACATATGGCACCAATTCCTTACTCATTCCCAGATACATCAAAATGTACTGTGTAAAATGTGTGGTGTTTTTCTGAGGCATTTTTTGCCCACCAGTGATGAAGAAAATCATCACAATCACTCCAGAAATGTGTGTGTGTGTGTGTGTGTGTGTGTGTGTGTGTTACAGATGCAAGGACTGGACAACAACACCTTCCAGTCTAACATCCCAGTGGCTGCTGACATCACAGTGGGCGTGGTTTACTCCCTCTTTGGTAAGAGTGAGAATTAATTTTTTTTTTTTTTTCATCTGCATTCTCATCAAGTTTGTTCTATGAACCGTAATAGAATTACAGGTTTTCCATCTACCACTGAGAGAAAGTATGGACCACACAGGCAATTACACACTGAAAATAACAAACAGTTGAACTACTTGTTGCAGCAAGGAAGGCTAGAATGGCATTTTGAATGGCACTACATTTTCTTCCTGTTCCGACATTGTGACACAGCAACCATCTGGGAACAATAGGGGCAAGTCTCTGTGGCGGAAGTGGAAGCTCACATGTTTCACTACTGGCACGGCACTGCCAAACAAAGACCCAAGCGTGAGTATTCTACTCTACCGGCAGGCATTGTATAGAATGCCTAGTAAATGTGTGAAATATAAACCATTTCATACTTTACCTACAAACTTCAGGCATTCTATACAATGCTGGATTTCACACATTGCCGGTAACATACGCACCAATCAGGCATAACATTATGACCTAATATTGTGTTGGTCCCCCTTTTGCTGCCAAAATAGCTCTGACCTGTCGAGGCATGGACTCCACTAGACCCCTGAAGGTGTGCTATGGTATCTGGCACCAAGATGTTAGCAGCAGATCCTTTAAGTCCTGTAAGTTGCGAAGTGGGGCCTCCATGGATCGGACTTGTTTGTTCAGCACATCCCACAGATGCTCGATTGGATTGAGATATGGGGAATTTGAAGGCCAAGTCAACACCTGTTGCGCTCCTCAAACCATTCCTGAACCATTTTTGCTTTGTGGCAGGGCGCAAAGAGGCCACAGCCACCAGGGAAACCGTTTCCATGAAAGGGTGTAGATGGTCTGCAACAATGCAACAATTAGGTGGTATGTGTAAAAGTAACATCCACATGTTCCCAGCAGAACATTGCCCAAAGCATCACACTGCCTCCACCAGCTTGCCTTCTTCCCGTAGTACATCCTGGTGCCATGTGTTCCCCAGGTAAGCGATGCAAACGCACCCAGCCATCCACGTAATGTAAAAGAATACGTGATTCATCAGACCAGGCCACCTTCTTCATTGCTCCATCGTCCAGTTCTTATCCTCATGTGCCCACTGTTGGCGTGTTCAGCGGTGGACAACTTCTTGAGCAGTTTGAGCTACAGTAGCTTGTCTGTTTGATCGGACTACATGGGCCAGTCCCCACGTGCATCAATGAGCCTTGCCCTCCCATGACTCTGGCGCCAGTTTACCACTGTTCCTTCCTTGGACCACTTTTGACAGTCTTTTCATTGTAAAACATAAATGTCAAAAACAAATAGGTCAAAATCACAGACTTGTATTTATGGAATGTGTTGGAATCTACTCACTATATTTGAACTGATCTGGCTAAAAAAACATTGACAACGAAGTTCATTTTTAAAAAAAAGTATTAATCAAGTATTATTTTCAGTGCATGTCCGTGGTGATACAGATAAAAGTTCTGTAATTCTCTGATCTTAACATAAGAGAGTGTTATACAACACTGCACATTTCTGCTATCTCAGTATTTATACCTCTGATGCTGAATGTTTTTTTAATAGTGTATGTCTGTTGTTGAACCCATGCAGGTGATAGTAAGTGATACAGATTAGGTTTGTGATTGTCAGAGCACTAAGAAGGAATTGTGCTCGCTGATAGCATTTTTTGTTTGCACATACTGGTTGTCTTGTTTTAGTGCCTTAGTCACTTAAGGAATTATGCTAATCAGGTAATGGCATGAACAAGCCTGTGGAATTGGGGCTGTTTGCGCAATCTGATTGCAACATGAATGCAGTGCAGTTTGCGATAAGGCAAATCATATCGTAAATAGTATAGAATAAAAGACACGTACAATGCCCTCCACTAATATTGGCACCCTTGGTAAATATAAGCAAAAGCGACTTTGAAAATAAATCTGCATTGTTTATCCTTTTGATCTGTCATTCAAAAAATTGACTTTCAAAACAATTGAAAATGGGGGAAAATCTCATTATGAAATAAATGTTTTTCTCTAGTTCACATTGGCCACAATTATTGCAACGTCCTTTTCCCAAGATAACAGCTCTGAGTCGTCTTCCATAACGCCTGATGAGTTTGGAGAACACCTGACAAGAGATCAGAGACCATTCCTTCATACAGAATCTCTCCAGATCCTTCAGGTTCACAGCTCCATGTTGGTTCTTCTTCTCTTCAGTTCACCCCACTCATTTTCTAAAGGGTTCAGGTCAGGGAACTGGGATGCTCATGACAGAAGCTTCATTTTGTGCTCAGTGACACATTTTTGTGTTGATTTTGATGTTTGTTTTGGATCATTGTCCTGATGGACGATCCAAGCATGGCCCATTATAAGATTTCTAGCAGAAGTGGTCAGCTTTTGATTTTTTATCTGTTGGTATTTGCTAGAATCCATTATACCATGTATCTGAACAAGATGTCCAGGACCTCCAGCAAAAAAATAGGCCCACAACATTAAAGATCCAGCTGTATTTTTAACCGTGGACAATGGGTACTTTTTAACCCTGTTTGGACCAACATCTGGTGGGTTTGCTGCCTAAAAGCTCTTTTAGTTTCATCTGGCCATAGAACCAGGTCACTTTTGAAGTTCTAGTCGTGTCTGACAACTGAATATGCTGGAGTTTGTTTTTGGATGAGTGAGGAGGATTTTTCTTGAAACCGTCCCAAACAACATGTGGTGATGTAGGTGCTGTTTGATCATTTTTTTAGGCTTTCTGACCCCAAGACTCAGCTAATCTCTGAAATTCTCCAGCTATGATCTTTGGAGAGTGTTTGTCCACTCAAACTCTCCTCCTCACCGTGCATTAGGACGATATAGACACACGTCCTCTTCCAGGAAGAGTTGTAACATCTTTAGCTTATTGGAACTTATTAATCATTGCCCTGATGGTGGAAATGGGGATTTTCAATGCTTTAGTTACTTTCTTACAGCCACTTTCTATTTTGTGAATCTCAATAATCTTTTGCTGCACATCAGAACCATCTTCTTTGGTTTTACTCATTGTGATGGATGATTAAGGGAATTTGGCCTTTGTGTTTCCTCATATTTATGTGGTCATGGCTAGACAATTTTATGCTCCTAGTCACCCTGGTGTGCTAAAAATTTTAATTATGAATATACTTCAGAGATATTTTACTCATAAGAATTTCTAGAGGTGCCAATAATTGTGGCCAATAATTGTGGTCATAATGTGAGTTTCCCCCACTTTCAATTGTTTTACCTCAATGAAAGGTTAGAATTTTGTGAATTTTTTTTTTTTTTTTTTTTTTTTGATTAAAAATCAAAAGGATAAACAATGTAGATTTATTTTTTACAGCCGCGTTTGCTCATATTTACTAAGGGTGCCAACATTAATGGAGGGCACCTTTTCCCATTGCACAGACAAGCAATTCATATATGAATAAAAAAATAAATTTTTCAAAAACACTGCTTTTGTCTTACCAAATCCTGTATCATGCCAGCAATAACTCGCCTGCTGTTTACATGTGTGTGTGTGTGTGTGTGTGTGTGTGTGTGTGTGTACTTGCTATATAATGTTAAGGTTAGGGTTAGGGTTTGGTTTAGGGTTAGTTACTTGTAATTATGCATAATTTACTGTTATTATTATAATTATGTAGTAACGTATAACTATGTCACCTTAAAATAAACTGTTACCTTTTGTTTTTATTTTATTTTTCATTTTAATTTAGAAACCTGTAGCTTTAATATCCTCAAATAAATTAACATGATTTTTTTGAGTATTTCAGTTAACCTTTAAAAACAAATTCACCAGTTCAAATAAATGCAAATGTAGGCTATATAGCCTATAGTCCACAATAAAGTACTTTCCTGTTTCCTACATCACACACATAATTGATCAATTTCTGCTGTCATTATCACTAAGACATGCACACAAAGGATCTTGTAAATAATCTTTTCATAGACAGAGCACTTACTGAAGAGTAAAGCTATAAAACTGTATGGCCAATTTTTTGCTTTCCTGCATCTGGAGACAATATCAAAGTTCTTCAAGCTAGGGTTCAGACTGTATAAAACACTCCAAACTGACATATTGTTATTATTGTTATTTACAAAGACTAATAATCATATGTGCATGATGCATCTTGAGCACCAAATCAACAGTTATAACACAGCTTTTGTATTGAAATACTGCATGCTAAAGTACCACAACTTCGCCCTTGCATGTGCATATATGCTACATACTTTGTATAGGCGGTGTGTGTGTGTAGTCGTGATTTAACCTCAACTCTTGCATCTATTCTCCTTCTAACAAAGATCTCTGCAAATGTCCTTTCTGTTTGATGAATGGTTGGATTGAAGGTAACACGTATGCCTGCACACAAAAGCTTGAACACAACTAGGAATTTTCTGTGTTCAGAATGGTTTTGAGTGCTGCCCTCAGTTTGCTTTTATATAAAACGCTGTAGTGCTATAATGTTTCATTCATTCCATGAAATGCACTGTGGATCTCTGCAGTGTTCATTGATTATTTATGTGAAACAAACTGTCTGTGGAGCACTAGAGAACATCTTACAATCCTCCTTGGTCTAATTTATTTATTTATATATTTACTTGTTTGTCGGTTCCTCGCATAGTTCGTTGCAGCGTGATTAAAATAATTAGACTCGTGGTTGATGAAAGTGTTCACTTTCAGCATCATAATTACTGATGCGTTTGGTACAGAAACAATGGAGATGGATTGAGTGTCAGAACACTTGCGTGCCAAATGCTAATTGGCTTTTCAATTCAACATACTGAGCATTGACCTTCTCCTTTATTCTGTCTCTTGCCTCTCACTCTCTTTTATTCCCTCTCGTTGCCTCTTCATTCTGACCATTGAACCATCAAATATTTGTATACAGTGAGTTGAACTATATATTTCTACTGTTGTCCATGGCAATACCTTTTCTGTTTAATCGTATTACTTCTCCTATATTGTTTTCTACATTGTAATGGAATATTTTTGTCATTTACTGCTGATTGCAATGAAGAAAAAGAACAGCATTTGCTACATACAAAAGAACAGATGGAAGATGAAAAAAGTACAAAGAGGTTTGATTTGATTTATCAGACAGAGTATAGTGAAATGTGTCACTCATTTGTGAAGGATACCACAATAAAGTTAAAATCTTAAAAGTTAAAAAGCATAAACTTCACTCCCATTGAATACTATAAAAAGTCACCTTTATTTATATAGCGCTTTTTACAATGCAGATTGTTTCAAAGCAGCTTCACGGTGTTAACAGGAAAACAATGCAACATAATTTGATTCGGCTGTACAGCCGCTCTGGAGAAAACGGTGATGTTATCCAGCTCATTTCAATTATCATATAGTGTCAATGCGGGCAGATCAGTAATATAGTTGAAAATGTATTTGAATATTTTGTTGAAAATTTAGTGTCCCCAACTGAGCAAGCCAAGCCAAAGGCGACAGTGGCAAGGAACCAAAACTCCATCAGGTGGCATAATGGAGAAAAATAAACCTTGGGAGAAACCAGGCTCAGCTGGGGTGCCAGTTCTCCTCTGGCCATCATGCCGTGTCGGTTAGGCAATTATTAGATATGAATATTCGAAAGATCGGAATCAAAGTACAAAGCTACAATAAGTTTCCACATTTGCAAAATCTACAATTACAATTAAACATCCGCACAATACACTAATACAAACACATTAATAAAACAACCTTTCTAATAATCAGCTTTTGACTTTCAAACTAATACCAACCATATTTGAAATACTATTAATATCCAGAGGCAACTTATTCCTCTCTTGAGTATTCAAAAGACCTACGACCATACATCGTTTTAAAATGATACAGTGCCCTCCACTAATATTGGCACCATTGGTAAATATGAGCAAAGGCAGCTGTTTGCAATTATTATGCAATTGTATACAATTATTTGCACCCCTAGAAATTCTTTATGAGTAAATTATCTTATCCATTAATCATCCATCACAATGAGTAAAACCAAAGAATATAGTTCTGATGTGCAGCAAAGGATTATTGAGATTCACAAAATAGAAAGTGGCTGTAAGAAAGTAACTAAAGCATTGAAAATCCCCATTTCCACCATCAGGGCAATGATTAAGAAGTTAGAATGTTACAAATCTGCCTGGAGCTTCACCACCAGATGGGTTTGGTGCAAACAGAGAAAAAAAGTACCCCATGCCTACAGTTAAACATACTGCTGGATATAACATTGTGGGCCTATTTTTTTGCTGGAGGTCCTGGACATCTTGTTCAGATACATGGTATGATGGATTCTGGAAAATACCAACAGACAAAAAATCAAAACCTGACCGCTTCTGCTAGAAATCTTATAATGGGTCATGCTTGGATCTTCCATCAGGACAATGATCCAAAACAAACATCAGAATCAACACAAAAATGTGTCACTGAGCACAAAATGAAGCTTCTGTCATGAGCATCCCAGTTCCCTGACCTGAACCCTTTAGAAAATGAGTGGGGTGAACTGAAGAGAAGAAGAACCAACATGGAGCTGTGAACCTGAAGGATCTGGAGAGATTCTGTATGAAGGAATGGTCTCTGATCTCTTGTCAGGTGTTCTCCAAACTCATCAGGCGTTATGGAAGACGACTCAGAGCTGTTATCTTGGCAAAAGGACATTGCAATAATTTGGTGTCAATAATTGTGGCCAACATGCAGAAAAACATTTATTTTATAATTAGACCATGCATTTGGTCTAATTATAAAGACCAAATGCATGGTCTTTATAACACACACACACTTTCAATTGTTTATCTTCAATAAAAAGGTTAGCATTTTGTGAATTAATGAAAGATCAAAAGGATAAAGGTTTATTTTCACAGCCACCTTTGCTCTTATTTACCAAGGGTGCAAATATGGAGGGCACTGTATAATGTAATATCCATAAGACTCTGCATAGTATTATAACAATGTTTCTCACTTACCCTAGAGAAATATGTATTAAAATATGTAGGAGCTCTTTTATTGATTTCTTTTGTACCCTTTTTAGTGTAAGATTTGCTACTCTGCTTTCTATAGGTAACAGATAAAAATGGCTAAAATGGGATACATCAACATGTGTAAAACTAAAACCTAAAACTTAACCATATCATTTTGAGATTTCTGTAACTTATCCAACCATACACAAGACAGATCAGACATTCAAGAAATGCATGCGTACTCAAAATGTCAAAATGACATTGCACTAAACATGATGCAAGCATATGCAAGTATCTAGCAAGCTATTTTGTCCTAGCATTAACCTTACCTAAAGTTTTCATAGCCATACTTGTACTACTTAAATCATTGTCAAGGACTCATCCAAAATAATTAACAGTAGTTCTGTTTGATATTACACAAGCCCCTACCTTGATAGACGGAAAGTAAGAAAAATCATAGTCCTTTAGAAATTTGATATTCTTACTATTATGAGTTTTGAAGATTTTACAAGTGTGGAAAAGACATAAATTCTAGGCAAAGTATGAAAAATTTGAAGTTCAACAGCATGGTTAATGCTTCAGCAAAAAGTTTAAACCATATCTTATAAAAGAAGATACACTATATTGCCTAAAGTATTGGGACACCCCTCCAAATCATTGAATTCAGGTGTTCCAATCTCTTCCATGGCCACAGGTGTATAAAATCAAGCACCTAGACATGCAGACGCTTCTACAAACATTTGTGAAAGAATGGGTCGCTCTCAGGAGCTCAGTGAATTCAAGTGTGGTACCGTGATAGGTTGCCACCTGTGCAATAAGTCCATTCGTGAAATTTCCTCACTATTAAAGAGACGTGTTCTCTGGAGTGACGAATCATGATTTTCTGTCTGACAATCTGATGGACAAGTCTGGGTTTGGCAGTTGCCAGGAGAACGGTACTTGCCTGACTGCATTGTGCTAAGTGTAAAGTTTGGTGGATGGGGGATTATGGTGTGGGGTTGTTTTTCAGGGGTTGGGCTTGGCCCCTTAGTTCCAGTGAAATTAATGCTTAATGCTTCAGCATACCAAGACATTTTGGACAATTTCATGCTCCCAACTTTGTTTGGGGATGTACCCTTCCTGTTCCAACATGAATGTGCACCAGTGCACAAAACAAGGTCCATAAAGACATGGATGAATTATAGCGGAGACTGCGAGCCAGGCCTTCTCATCCAACATCAGTGCCTGACCTCACAAATGTGCTTCTAGAAGAATGATCAAAAATTCCCATAAACACACTCCTAAACCTTGTGGAAAGCCTTCCCAGAAGAGTTGAAGCTGTTATAACTGCAAAGGGTGGACCAACTCCATATTAAACCATACGGATTAAGAATGGGATGTCATTAAAGTTCATGTGAATGTAAAGACAGACTTTTAGCAATATAGTGTATATTAGAATCTAAATTATCCCAAAAGGAATGTATCTGATTACATTTATGAAAAATAAATGAAGTCAATGTAATGGAGTATGGACCATCTTCACAAACTGATGACGCATTTACAGAATAATTCATAAAACCTTTTCATACTTTACTCTTTAAATAATTAATGTATATTTATATGACCATTTACATCACATTTTGTTATATTGAATAAACTATTAGCACTTCTATGTTGGGGTGTTAGTACAATTTCTGAGGTTGTGACTGATAATTTAATAATAAATCTGATCATAAATCTGCTCTAAAGGCCACAATCCATCTCTCAGCATTTTCTTGCTCTTTTTAAAAGTTGTGTGAATGCATTAGTGGAGTAATGTGAAAAAAAAAGCTCTATTAGTGGAAGCTTTATATATTTTACAAGTCAATCATTCTAAAATCTATATTTAATTTCTATTTATTTATTTGATAAGAAGCTGTACCAAGAGAGATATTGTACAGTCAGTCTGTCATTATTGTGAAACACCCCTTGACGGGATGATACAAGACCACCCTGTCAGGTTTATTTACATGATACCTTTCATGGGAATTTTACCATGGCGTATTTTATTGATGAAAGAACTATCGCTTTATCGCTATAAGTCCTTAAACCAAAGTCTCAGCCTTCAGTTGTGTGTGTGCTGTTCCTTTACAGAAGGGATAGAGCGCATTTTATGAAGTAATCTAACCAGCTGAGGCAGTGTGTTCTTCAATCTGATTAAAGCTGATTTAATAATGCTGATATCTGACAGGCAAGGAATATTCCTTCAAATCGTTGTTGATAAGCCTTAAAGCCTTAAATCAACTCTATAATAATGTAAATGGCTGGAACAGCTGTTTAATAATCTAATTACAATCCAAATGTTTATAAACAATAATAATATTAATAATAATAATTACTTCACAAGTGTAAGTCTCATCTTACACTAACCAACATTAAGCTATTTCTAATGGCCTGTTTCTGGCCACAAAGTTGTCACAGCACTTCTAAGAATTGAATAATTAGCTTTTCACTAAGCTCCGTCCTCTTGTTTACTGTTGCTCGCTCAGCTTTACAAAACAGAATGAATAAGAGATTTCTGTGAACAGCATGATTTTCAGGAAAATATAGTGGTAAAAACAGAATTAATGAGTACTTATTATTCATATATGTGCCGCAATGAAGTGTGGTATTGCAAGCATTTTTCATTTGCCATTTTCTTTAAAGAAATCACGTTTACATTATGCCATAACATAATTTAAAAATGCAGAAACTGTGGTTAACTCTTTTGTTGCTATATCACCTCTGCCTGAATCAGTGCTTAAATGCATTACTCTTAAATTGTTAACATGTATTTACCATGGAATGTAGACATTCATTTGAGAATGAAGGCAGATGCATAGCTTAATGCATGGTATGTGTTTCTCAATATTTATTTAACATTTGGAAATATATTCCATGGATTATAATTAATATATGGAAATACATAAAATATATAATATATGGAAATATATATTAAGGAATAAATATTATGTTTATCCTCTCTGGGTACCATGTGACATTAGTATTTTCTGCAAATTTCTATAAAAAAACAGGACTTCCAAACACAGAAAAGAGCAGTGATTGGTCAATGAGGTTTTTAAGGCGGGGCTTGTCAATTGTCAGTGACCACGGGCCCTATTTTAACGATCTGAGCACATGGTCTGAAGCACATGGCACAGGTGCACTTAGGGCGTGTCCGAATCCACTTTTGCTAGTTTAACAATGGAAAAAAAACGGTCGCTGCACCAGGCACATGGTCCAAAAGGGTTGTACCTAGTCTCTTAATGAGTCATGGATGCATTTTGGGTGTAACATGCAATAAACCAATCAGAATCTCATCTCCCATTCCCTTTAAAAGCCAGTTGTGCTTGCACCATGGCAGATTCGCTATTTACATGGCAAAATTTGCAAGTGGAAAGACTGAACGCTTCTCCAGAGAGGAATCCTTTTATTTTTAATATTTGGCATGTTTGTGTGCTGCTGCACATCCCTGTGTGTGTAATAAGCAGAGTGTACACGCATTGTGCACTATTGACTTTAGACCAGGTTTTTGTTGGTCAATGGTGCAGTCTATTTCAGTTGCCTTAAAATAGCAATGCCCCAACAATGCGCCTGAACACACCTCGTTTTCAGGCCAGCATGCCCATGGGTGAACAGATGGGCACGAGTGCATTTGCTATTTAAACAACGTGGCGCTGGATGTGAAAATGATAATTGTGTCGGGCTAAAACTAGCAAAAAAATGCGCCTGGCATCGCATTGTGCCAGGTGTATGAGAGAACCCCATATGTGTTAGGCTGACTTTGCATGCAGCGTTTGTGCACAAGGGAAGCTACCTCACAAAAGACTTCTATGGCAGCATAATGCTAAACAAAATAGAGCTTTTGTGATTTACTAAGATAATATTTAATTACTAGAATACTAATTTCTTGCTAGAAATTGAATCAAAAGTTGAAAAAGTGGTTCAAAAACACATTTACACAGAAACCGCCCATCAGCCACAACTTTCAGAGCCCCACTCTCATAGAATCGAACGCACAAGATAGTGGAATATTACAGGCAGCGAAGGACACATGCTGCGTCCAAAAATCAATCAAATGAAGGGATCTTAGGAGACAGGATGTGTCACAACCATATACCTCTATATATGCCACTTGTGGGGGCAGAATTTTTTCAGCTTTCGGACACAGATATTGTGTACAAAATCATTCATGCAGTCTGCAGAATCTTCTGTGATTTCGAAAACAATGTAAATATTCAATAAAATATAGTCAGATAGCTAATAACTACAATGTTAATAGTCAAGTTAGACGCCATATTGAATTTAACGCAGATGAAATGAGGCTGTGAGGTATAGACGCACTGTCTTTACAATGGCACGCACTCTATAAAGTTGCTAAATCACATAATTTTCACAACTCACAACTGTTTTATGGATTTTTGTCTACTGAAAGTTTTTTTTCTTCGACATTTCGTTTGAGGTGCAATCTATTAAACAAACTGTACTTTCACTGTACTTTCAAACTGTACTTTCACTTTATTTTGATGGTCCCTTTAACCCATTCTGTTGACTATAAGTAACCTACATGTTGTCTACTGGCTCTTCCAAGCATTATAATGACTGTGAATGACAGCCCAAGTTTTGGCTCATGGCTCCGGGGTGTTAATAAAGGCCCTCTGAAGCGAATCGATGGGTTTTTGTAAGAAAAATATGCATATTTAACATGTTACAAAATAAAATATCTAGCTTCCGGCAGACCGCCTTCCGTATTCAACTAAAAAAGGAAAAAAGCACAACTGGCGTGACAATGACATCGGACATAGCGTAATAGTTATAAATATGGATATTTTTCTTACACAAACCCATCGATTCACTTAAGAAGGCCTTTATTATCCATATCTCCCACCACCCCCACCCCCTGGAGCCGTATGGATTGCTTTTATATGGATGCACTTTTTTGGGCTTCAAATTTTGGGCTGCCATTATGCCATTATAATGCTTTGATTAGCCAGGACATTTTTAATATAACTCTGACTGTATTCGTCTGAAAGAAGAATGTCATATACACCTAGAATGGCTTGAGGATGAGTAAATTATGGGATAATTTTCATTTTTGGGTGAAGTATCCGTTTAAGATGTGATTTAAACATGTGTAGCTGTCGAAGAATGCACAGAGAAAGGAAGATCATTCCACAATCTGGGAACTTTTTCAAGACCATCACATGATAAAACTGATATCAGTTTTGCAATCATTTTTAGTCGAAATAACCTATTTTTATCACTGCATATACAGGTGCTGGTCATATAATTAGAATATCATCAAAAAGTTGATTTATTTCACTAATTCCATTCAAAAAGTGAAACCTGTATATTATATTCATTCATTACACACAGACTGTGTGATTTCACACAGATTTCTAATTTTCTTTTAATTTTGATGATTATAACTGACAACTAAGGCAAATCCCAAATTCAGTATCTCAGAAAATTAGAATATTGTGAAAAGGTTGAATATTGAAGACACCTGGTGCCACACTCTAATCAGCTGATGAACTCAAAACACCTGCAAAGGCCTTTAAATGGGCTCTCAGTTTAGTTCTGTAGGCTACACAATCATGGGGAAGACTGCTGACCTGACAGCTGTCCAAAAGACGACCATTGACACCTTGCAGAAGGAGAGCAAGACACAAAAGGTCATTGCAAAAGAGGCTGGCTGTTCACAGAGCTCTGTGTTCAAGCACATTAATAGAGAGGCGAAGGAAAGGAAAAGATGTGGTAGAAAAAAGTGTACAAGCAATAGGGATAACCGCACCCTGGAGAGGATTATGAAACAAAACCCATTCAAAAATGTGGGGGAGATTCACAAAGAGTGGACTGCAGCTGGAGTCAGTGCTTCAAGAACCACTACACACAGACGTATGCAAGACATGGGTTTCAGCTGTCGCACTCCTTGTGTCAAGCCACTCTTGAAACAACAGACAGCGTCAGAAGCGTCTCACCAGGGCTAAAGACAAAAAGGACTAGACTGCTGCTGAGTGCTCCAAAGTTATGTTCTCTGATGAAAGTAAATTTTGCATTTCCTTTGGAAATCAGGGTCCCAGAGTCTGGAGGAAGAGAGGAGACAATCCACGTTGCTTGAGGTCCAGTGTAAAGTTTCCACAGTCAGTGATGGTTTGGGGTGCCATGTCATCTGCTGGTGTTGGTCCACTGTGTTTTCTGAGGTCCAAGGTCAACGCCACCATATACCAGGAAGTTTTAGAGCACTTCATGCTTCCTGCTGCTGACCAACTTTATGGAGATACAGATTTCATTTTCCAACAGAACTTGGCACCTGCACACAGTGCCAAAGCAACCAGTACCTGGTTTAAGGACCAGCAAACTCACCTGACCTTAACCCCATAGAAAATCTATGGGGTATTGTGAAGAGGAAGATGCGATATGCCAGACCCAACAATGCAGAAGAGCTGAAGGCCACTATCAGAGCAACCTGGGCTCTCATAACAGCTGAGCAGTGCCACAGACTGATGGACTCCATGCCACGCCGCATTGCTGCAGTAATTCAGGCAAAAGGAGCCCAGACTAAGTATTGAGTGCTGCACATGCTCATAGTTTTCATGTTCATACTTTTCAGTTGGCCAAGATTTCTAAAAATCCTTTCTTTGTATTGAAGTAATATTCTAATTTTCTGAGATAATGAATTTGGGATTTTCCTTAGTTGTCAGTTATAATCATCAAAATTAAAAGAAATAAACATTTGAAATATATCAGTCTGTGTGTAATGAAGGAATATAATATACAAGTTTCACGTTTTGAATGGAATTAGTAAAATAAATCAACTTTTTGATGATATTCTAATTATATGACCAGCACCTGTATTTGACGGTCAAATTTGAGTCAAAAATGACACTTAGATTAGTGGCAAGATTTTTTTTTATGCACAATGAGAACTGTCCAAGGCACTTTACCGGAGTACACACTGTGCATTTTTTGCCGAAAGATTTAAATTTCTGTCTTTTTGTCATTTAACATGAAAAAATTGGAATTCATCCAGCATCCTCAAGGAAATCCAGCAGAGAATTTTCTGCCTCATTATTTTCTGCTTTAAAAGGAAAATACAACAGCGTATTCATAAGCTGATATGAACAGTTACTGGTTTCTGGTATGCAGAGTTTGTGGTTTAAAAACCTCCATCAGTCTACCTGATTATTTAAAAGTAAATGAGAGTGTAATCAAGGAAAAAGGAAATATTATGAATTCCTTTAACAGCCATTTTATCGCTGCTGGTTTAATTTCAGATTATATTTAAGGGAACACGAGATAGAAGAGAACACAGAAGCCGTTTCATGTCCTACTCAGTGGTTCACTTTTACTTCTATTTTAGCTACACACATCTATAAAGCCTAATTGCTGCAGATCTTATAACATAGCCTATCCTTTCTGTTTTTAATTTGAACTTAACTTTAAATGTTATTCCTCGTGCATGGAAATCAGCTGTGGTTCTCCCTTTTTAAAAGGTGTAATGATCAAGTAAAATCTTAAATGAAATCCAGCTTCAGATCAGGTTACATTTGATTCCATAAATCATATACTCTTGTTGCAGAGACTCAATTGTTTAGGTTTCAATGGAATGGCTCTAAATTGGTTCAATAATTACTTACCAGAGAGAGCCCAGTGTATCGCAGCTGAACATTTCATTTCAACAGAACTAACAATTAAAAAAGGTGTCCCAGAGGGATCTGTTTTAGCATCAAATTGTTCCACCTTTTTTAACTTTAGAAGGGGATTGTATAAGAGTAAACCGTTATAAATACATAGGCACATGGCTTGATGAAAAGCTGGGTTTTAATGTACATATTGAAAATCTTTTAAAAAGCTTAGACCAAAATTGGGGTTTCTTTTTCATTTAAAGAAATGTTTTCCTTTTGAAACAAGAAATATAATTAAACAAAGTTGTTTCCTCTCAATGTTGGATTATATGCATGCAAGTTTATCTTCATTAAAAATGTTGGATTGCTGCCTTACGCTTTGTGTCGAGTGCCTCTTCACTCACTCATCATTGTACCTTGTATGAATTAGTTGGCAGGTCCTCCTTGTTTCAAAGGAGAACAATACACATGTTGTTGTTTATTGCTAAGACATTGTTGGGTAAATCACCCACTTACTGTCTATCTGCAGTCTTTTATCTTATTTTACCTGTAATTATAGCACTAGATCCACTATGAGACTTCTTTTAAATGTTCCTAGGGTACCCTCTAAACACTGCTGGGTTGTTTCAACCCTGTCACAGTTCAGGGTGCTTTTTCTGCAGCTCGTGACCTGGGCTCGTGACGTGACCTGCGCTGATTGCCCTCACCTGTCGCTTGTTCCTTTCCTCTCTTATATTCTCTGCTGTGTCTGCCCCTTGTTGTCAGTAGATTTTGTGCTGTTGTTTCTTGTACGGTTGTACCTGTGCTGTTGTTTCATTGTGTCTTACCTTCATCTGCTGCTGTGCCCAGGACACCTAGACGAGGAGTCGTACAGCTGGCCGTGCGCTCGCTGTCCTCAGTCTCGTTCCCCGTCCCATTGGGCATTGCACCTGAGGTGGTCTCCACAGCCTATCTGCAGGTGTCTGTACGGACAACTCTGGGGTTGTTACACCTCCTTTCTGTTTGTGTGTGTGTGTGTCACTATACACATTGGATGTTTATTGGGTTTTGAGTGCCTAATAAACTGTTGCATGAATCCTCTCTTCACGTGTTTGACAAACCCATGGTTGGACATGGAATAAATTACATTTTTTAACCCAACAGCTGGGTTAGCAGCATTTTTTAGTGTACATTCAGAGCTTGGAGAGCATAGACTGTATAAAACAATGGACGTAATGTCTGTGACGTCATCTGTAGTTTTCTGAAGAGTATTTTTGAAGCCCAAAGTGGGCGGAGCTGGCCGTCGCCATCTAGGCAGCGTGTCACCGCAAGTCACTCCCGGATATAAAAAAAATGGGCAAAGAGCTGGGACGGGGTGGAGCTGAGGTGCCTGGTTGACAAATGGCTAGTAGTGACATCAGCGGCAATCCACCTGTCACTCAAATGGCCACGTCCTTAATTATGCAGAACGCTTAGGGGTTAATATAATTTAAACAGATGAGTTTAAATCACAGTTGTCATAAAGGGCAAAATTAGCTATATAAACCAAAACCAACTGTAATGAGGTATGTAGATATGGGAAGAAAGAGGCGGAAAACGTTCAGAGACTTTAATCCAAAACGAGGCGGAAAACGTTCAGAGACTTTAATCCAAAACGAGGTGGAAAACGTTCAGAGACTTTAATCCAAAATAAACACAAAATGAAAGTGTAAACGGCTGCCTCCTCACGGATGACTGCTGCACACACACAATAAAACAACATAAAGTCCAGGCCTGGTCCTCTCTCGTCCTTCACTGTCGTCGCTCCTCCTTTTATGCGTCCACGGTGCGGCGCGCAGCTGGCACCCATTATCACTCACCACCGGCCTCGCCCCGTTCTCGCGGTCCCTCAGCCTCGCTGCTTGCCACACCAACTTTTTGTACCAGGCTGTAAACATATTTTTTTCTGCTGTAAAGTTGGCCATTTTAACATGGGGGGTCTATGGGATTGACTCCCTTTTGGAGCCTGTCTCTAGCGGCCAGTCGACTAATTGCAGTTTGACCATGTTTGAAATATGTGTCATTTATGTAGCAAAACGTGTGAAAGTCTCTTTAAATAATGTTATTTTAGTAATAAATCAAAAACCTGCCTTTCTAAAAACTCCTGAGAAAACCCATCACTACAAAATGGCGGGTTTTGGGACTACTGAACTGACAAATGTCTTTTCTGCAACTGTCCTACTTTTATCAAGAATTTATAAATGAGAGCATGGTCTAGGTCCAGTATGTTGGTTGAGGAAAAATTGAAGTTTCAGAAAGATTTTGTGCCACATCATACCACAAATTCATCTTTTTTTTTTCTTTTTTTTTTCTGTCCTGCAGGTGTTTGTTCGCTATGTGGAAACAGTATGTTGCTGTATGTGTCCTACAAGAAGAAGCACCTGTTAAAACCAGCCGAGTTCTTCGTTATTAACCTGGCCATCAGCGACCTGGGCATGACCCTCAGCCTCTACCCCCTCGCGGTCACCTCAAGCCTCTCCCACAGGTACCACAAAGAAGGAAAAACAAAACAAAAAAAAATAGGAAAAACACAGGAAAGAGGGAAGTTTTGGAGGACCTTTTTGGACTGCGTACATAATCAGCATGCAAGCTGTGCTGCAGCGTAATTGTAACAGCAGGAGACCCCTACATGTTTTTTTAATTGTGTGTCCTTGCTTTTTGGTCTTAGGCCCTATTCGGATATTTTTTCTCTCATTAGGACATCTGTAAAAAAAAAAATCTGCATGGCTCCTCAGTGATAAAACTCATGCATTTGGATGAAGATGAATGGAGGTTGTGTGTGTTTGTGATCCTATGAAACCAGAAATGCACTTCTCACATAGACAGTCACATATTTAGTCACATGTTCAGTCTTATGTTCCACATTAAAAAGTACACAGTACTGGTTTAAAAAAAAAAAAATATGTGTTGCATTTTATCTCTCATTTTTATCCCATCTTATGAATTCAGATTAGGACTAGGGGTGAGGGTGATATGACCAAAATCGACATGAGTAATTTTATTTTACAATAACAATATAGCTATAATACAATATAGTTATTATGCTGTCACTTTAAGAGCGACTGCTCGGATCCAATATACTCGTGCGTTGTTCTTTCTCAATCTCTCAGTTCTTTCTCAACTTTTTACGTTCACCTAATACATAAATGACTCTGTTTACTTGCAAATACATGTCACTTTGACACATGGGTATTTAACCGTTCAAGCCCAATTAGGTGGCAAAAAGCACTCAAATTTCTACCTGTTAATCGTGTCTACCAGTATATCGTCTGTACCACCCCTACTTGTCTGTATTTTTTTGGAAGCCGGGCCAGCTTAGCCGGCTGTATGGACAATATATGCGGGCACCATATCTTTGCACAAATGATATATGTGACGGCATTAGTTATTTCATGCGTTTTTTTACTTTTTCTGTATGTTGTGCAGTTTGCCTTTATTATTACCATATTATTGTTTTTGCTCAACTGGTTCGGCATGTGCAATTGTTTTTATGTTAGCTCACTAGACAGACTTTGCGCTCGCGTCTGGTTTCTTGCAGCATCTCGCGCTTGACCTGAACAGACCCACTTCGTTCTGTTTTAGGCACGCTACATTCTGCTGCACACTGAGGGGGCAGGTGGGAAAATCATGCTTTCTCTGTGGTTTAGAAATCGCACATTACGATTTCATTACGATTTCGATTAACCGCACAGTCCTAATTAGGACGGCAATTAAATTACCACACCACCTTGAAAACAGTAGGTCATTTTTTACGCAGGTGGTGAGAGGAAATGTTTTATTTGGACCACAATAAATTTGGACACACATACTTAGCTGTCGCTTCACCTTAGCTTATCATTTTACCAAGGCAAAATGGTTCATATAAACCAAAAAGGCTCATACAAATGCTTACAGTTCAATGCTCCATCAAGAGGAAAGTCAGTGATAATGATGATGTGAGCAGTCATGTAAAAAATGCTGTAGACAGACCAAATCCAGTGGCTCTTTTTGCACAGAGCGGCTCTGTGTCACAGCCAGAACACTTCTCACACATAAATCCACAGCCATCAAGGTTAAACGGTCCTTTACTTCAGACTGTGGTTAAGAATGACAATTTCAATCGCTAGTATGTGTGACTTGATGCTGCATCCAGAATGTAACACAAGTCAGAGATGTGCAAAAGAGATTGTTTTTCTTTTTTTTCTTTGTGTGTGTGTGTGTGTGTGTGTGCAAAAGACATTATTACTTTCTCATTTTGTGGCAGCGGTGGATTGTACATCAGGTAAACTAACTCAATCGATTAGAAGGGGAGAATGTCCTTTTATGGACTTATCACACATTTTTTTGGTGTGTTTAAGACAGCAAACAAAATGCAACTAATTATATAATTGTGCATAGCACAATAAATAGGTAGGAGAAAATGCTTCCTTTATCTTTTCTTGTTGACATCAGAGGACGTGCGTTCAATCAAACTCTACAATATTTTGGCACAAATTCATCTGTCGCTTGTGGATTATACTGATGCAATACTTAAGATGGTAAATTACATGTACTGTATACTGTTGTGTATGCATTTACAAAATAATCAGTTTGTCATTTGTATTTACGCCTTTAACAGATTTTTGTAATGTCCATAGCTATTTACTTTTTGTGTGTTTCCTGGAAATCAAACCCATGACCTTCCTTCACGTTGACCTTACTGTCATGCTCTTCCAGTCGAGAACAGGAACGCATTATCATGAACTGCATTAACCCAATAATATGTAAAATACAAATTATTAGGTTAATGCAGTTCATGAGAATATTAAGTCATATTTTAATCTGTTTATTTTTGTTAATTTGAATACATTTTTTAATCCAAATTTTTAATCCTTTTAAATTTTAACCATTTATATTTCTCACTATCATGGTACTCAAAGCAATCTGAATTACTTCTGTCTATACATTTTTTATATTAGGTGGCCTTAACTACTTGTACTTGCAGCAAAACATAAGTATAATGTACTCATTGTGTTCATATTGTATTGCAAAGCATATTGAGGTGGGATACGGGTAAAGTTAGGGACAGGTTTGGTGGTATGGGTAAGTTTAAGGGTAGGGTTAGGGACAGGTGCGGTGGTATGGGTAAGTTTAAGGGTAAAGTTAGGGACAGGTGCGGTGGTATGGGTAAGTTTATGGGTAAAGTTAGGGACAGGTGCGGTGGTATGGGTAAGTTTAAGGGTAAAGTTAGGGACAGGTGCGGTGGTATGGGTAAGTTTAAGGGTAAGGTTAGGGACAGGTGCGGTGGTATGGGTAAGTTTAAGGGTAAAGTTAGGGACAGGTGTGGTGGTTTGGGTAAGTTTAAGGGTAAAGTTAGGGACAGGTGTGGTGGTATGGGTCAGTTTAAGGGTAGGGTTAGGGACAGGTGTGGTGGTATGGGTAAGTTTAAGGGTAAAGTTAGGGACAGGTGTGGTGGTATGGGTAAGTTTAAGGGTAAAGTTAGGGACGGGTGTGGCGGTATGTGTAAGTTTAAGGGTAGGGTTAGTGACAGGTGCGGTGGTATGGGTAAGTTTAAGGGTAAAGTTAGGGACGGGTGTGGTGGTATGGGTAAGATTAAGGGTAAAGTTAGGGACAGGTGTGGTGGTGTGGGTAAGTTTAAGGGTAAAGTTAGTTAGGGACGGGTGTGGTGGTATGGGTAAGTTTAGGGGGTAAAGTTAGGGACGGGTTTTGGTGGCATGGGTAAGATTAAGGGTAAAGTTAGGGGACCAGGTGTGGTGGTTTGGGTAAGTTTAAGGGTAAAGTTAGGGACGGGTGTGGTGGTGTGGGTAAGTTTAAGGGTAAAGTTAGGGACGGGTGTGGTGGTATGGGTAAGTTTAAGGGTAAAGTTAGGGACGGGTTTTGGTGGCATGGGTAAGTTTAAGGGTAAAGTTAGGGAGAGGTGTGGTGGTATGGGTAAGTTTAAGGGTAAAGTTAGGGATGGGTGTGGTGGTATGGGTAAGTTTAAGGGTAAAGTTAGGGATGGGTGTGGTGGTATGGGTAAGTTTAAGGGTAAAGTTAGGGACAGGTGTGGTGGCGTGGGTAAGTTTAAGGGTAAAGTTAGGGACGGGTGTGGTGGTACGGGTAAGTTTAAGGGTAAAGTTAGGGACAGGTGTGGTGGTATGGGTAAGTTTAAGGGTAAAGTTAGGGACGGGTGTGGTGGTACGGGTAAGTTTAAGGGTAAAGTTAGGGACAGGTGTGGTGGTATGGATAAGGTTAAGGGTAAAGTTAGGGACAGGTGTGGTGGTATGGATAAGGTTAAGGGTAAAGTTAGGGACAGGTGTGGTGGTATGGGTAAGTTTAAGGGTAAAGTTAGGGACAGGTGTGGCGGTATGTGTAAGTTTAAGGGTAAAGTTAGGGACAGGTCTGGTGGTATGGGTAAGTTTAAGGGTAAAGTTAGGGACAGGTGTGGTGGTATGGGTAAGTTTAAGGGTAAAGTTAGGGACAGGTGTGGCGGTATGTGTAAGTTTAAGGGTAAAGTTAGGGACAGGTGTGGTGGTATGGGTAAGTTTAAGGGTAAAGTTAGTGACAGGTGTGGTGGTATGGATAAGGTTAAGGGTAGGGTTAGGTGTAAGGGAAGGGTCAACAATGTAATTAAAAATGTAATTACAGAAATTAATTACAGATGTAATTACATGCAGGCAATTTTTTTATGTAAGTACAATGTAAAAACATGTACACGTACACAATAAGTGCATTGTATCAAATGATTAATTAGAATGTTAGTACATAGTAGTTAAGGCCACCTAATATAAAGTGGGTCCAAAATTTGCAATATAAAAAACTTGTTTTGGGGCCAAACTATATTTTACAATGCAAAAATGCTGATTTGACAAGAAAAAATAAGATCCTTCATTAAGGAGGTCTAAACCACATACATGTGTTAAAGGGGCTTGACGTGTCTGGAATTGGAATTGGTATATGACATTGATTCTGTCTTCTTAATTTTTATGTGAGCTTGCTGATGTTATGGAGTTTTGAGATGATGTTAGGGGTTATATAAAGATTGGATTTATATAACTGCAAGCGCTCAATTAAACACATCTTCAGTTATGTTATGAATTTTATTTGTTTTAAATGGAAATAACTTCTGAATGTTACATCAAACAGCTATCCTTGATCTTGATCTTTATGTCAGTGTTTTTTATGAGTGCTGTTTTTGTTTTTGCAGGTGGCTTTATGGAAGGACAGTGTGTGTGATCTATGCCTTCTGTGGTGTTTTGTTCGGGATCTGCTCTCTGACCACTCTCACTATACTCAGCACTGTTTGCTGCCTCAAAGTCTGCTATCCACTTCACGGTATTCATACCCTATACATTATAGTTTTTATTGTGTTAAATACACTGGGATCTATTTTACAATTTACAAATAACTATTTTTTGGTTTAATGTCTCAAATCAACTTCAGTTGAAAGAATGATTAAATTATTCACTTGTTTTGTTCCTCAATGAATCACGTTTTTTAACGATTCAATGATTTACTCATAACCATGGCCCTGTCATAGCCCCTGTACCAAATGGAATCCTGTTCTTGTGTTCTTCATCTGAGTCCACACTTTCATGACGTAAAAGATGTTTTATTAACAATGTTTGGGAGGAGCACATTCAGATAATCTACCCAAGTAGCATAAGGAGGGCTATTTATAAACAGCCGACTCACCTCTGTCCCACGACAGTTTACCAGCATCCCTGTTCCTATTTCAGTAAGGGATGGTGGGTTCGGGCCACATTCAGTGCTTGAAGACCTCTGTGCTGTGGAGCTCGCCTCAGTGTGAGCTCGGTCATACGGTGGACAGTGCCATAGTCACTTGTCACCCCCTAAAAAAAGAGTAACTGAACTTGTTTCAAGTCAACTTCACAATAGTAACATATTCAAATTCGGCTGTAAAGCAGCTCTAACAAGCCAATAGTGTCATTATACAGCTCACCAGTTCAGTGTTGATTCAGTTTATCAATGGTGCATAAATACTGTATTTACAGTGTATTTGTGCACATACATGTATGTGTGACCATCTCCTGTAACTCCACTGCACACTGAACAAGCAAAAGACACAAGAGAGTAGTGTTTTACATGTTTCACATCTGTGTAGTTTGGTGTGTATTTTGCTAATCATTTAATGGTTTGTGTGTAAAACACCTTTTTTAAAAGAGTTAAAATAGTTTTGAATGAAGTGTTTTGCTTTTGCAAGAGATGTGTGACGTTTTGCATATTGTGTGCGTTTTTGTTTTGAGAAATGGAGCCGCAATTTTGAAAAAATGTATATTTTATTATATTATTTGTATCCATTATCTATTCTATAATGTATATGTGTGTATCTCTGTAGGTAATAGGTTCAGCTATGAGCACGGTCGTGTGTTAATAGCGTGCGCGTGGGCCTATGCTCTCGTGTTCGCTTGCTCCCCTCTGGCCCACTGGGGGCAGTATGGTCCTGAACCCTACGGCACGGCCTGCTGTATCGATTGGGCCTGGTCCAGTCACGACCCAGTTGCCCGCTCATACACCAGTGTGCTCTTCATCGCCTGTTACCTGCTGCCGTGCAGCATCATCATCGTATCCTACACACGCATACTGCTCACGGTCCGAGAGTCCCGCAGAGCGGTGGAGCAGCATGTCTCAGTGCAGACACGCATGGGAAACATTCAGGCCATTATAGTGAAGGTGAAGGGGCAGTCTTAATTTCTTATACATAGGTTATTGTTTTAGCAGTTTTTGTCTTGTGATGAAAATATCCTCTTTTTCTGTTGCAACTAACAAGCGTTTACCTATACTTAAAGCGATAGTTCACCGAAAAATGAAAATTATCCCGTAATTTACTCACCCTCAAGCCATCCTAGGTGTATATGACTTTCTTCTTTCAGACAAATACACAGAGCTATATTAATAATGTCCTGGCTCTTCCAATCATTATAATGGCAGTGAATGGCAGCCCAAAATTTGAAGACCAAAAAAGTGCATCCATCCATTATAAAAGTACTCCCCACTGCTCCAGGGGGTTAATAAAGGCCTTCTAAAGTGAATCGATGGGTTTGTGTAAGAAAAATATTTAAAACTTTATAAAGTAAAATAGCTTCCGGCGGACTGCCTTCTGTATTTAACTTATGAAGAAAGTGTTACGCCTTACACAATTCTAAATGCTTACGCTACGTCCGACGTCATCATCGCGCCAGTCACACTTTTTTTTTGCAAGTTGAATACGGAAGGTGGTCCGCTAGAAGCTAGATATTTTACTTTATAATGTGTTAAATATTCATATTTTTCTTTAAAAACCCATTGATTCACTTCAGAAGGCCTTTATTAACCCTCCGGAGCCGTGTGGAGTACTTTTATAATGGATGGATGCATTTTTTTGGGCTTCAAATTTTGGGCTGCCATTCACTGCCATTATAATGATGGATGGCTTGAGGGTGAGTAAACCATGGGGTAATTTTCATTTTTGGGTGAACTATCCCAGCATACCTACATCACACAATTAGCCAAATAGTAAATTTTCCACTCAAAATCACATTAATTACTAAATACATTTTTATTTAAATATCAAGATTTTTTTTGCTTTTCCATCACAGAAATAAATTACATTTTTTAAATGTATTAAAATAGAAAACAGTTATTTTAAATTGTTAGAATATTTCACAATATTTATGTTTTTGCTATATTTTTTATCAAAAACTTTCTTTAAAAAAATCAGGAAGAGCAGCCAACAGCTGCCCAACATACAAATGAACTTCTTCAGTGCTGTAAAATGATGGTCCTAATGAAGTTCTTTATGACTTCTCTTTCACAATTTTTCTCTGTCTTTCTGCAGCTGAGTGTGGCAGTGTGTATAGGATTCTTCACTGCATGGAGTCCATATGCACTGGTGTCTATGTGGGCGGCGTTCGGACATTTTGAGGACATCCCGCCCCTTGCCTTTGCCATCCCTGCGGTTTTTGCCAAATCCTCCACCCTTTATAACCCTCTCATCTACCTCTTGCTCAAACCCAACTTCCGCCACCTCCTCTGCAAGGACATGCGCTCCCTGCGAGGGGTTTGCGTGCACCACTGCCTGTGCCAGTGTTTTCCCCGCTGGAGTTACCGCCCATCGCTGGCCCTCAATCTGCGGCCCCTGCGGCGAAGAGGCCAATCCATCTCAGATTCCTTAGAGGGGCCCGTAGGTCCATGCCACTGCAATTGCGAGAGGTGCAGTGACCCGTTTGAGCAGTTTAAGCACTACCCACGCCGCTGTCCAGTCAATGTGAACACTGTGCAGTTGTTTCTGCAGGACAGCACCGAACCTGAATTGGAGCCGGAACAAGAATCTAGAGTGATAAAAGAACTCAAACCAAAGAGCCATTCAATGGAGTGTAAGAAGTCCGTGCGGGTGATTGTGAGGGGGCGGAAATGCTCCGAGATTGACAGTTTGGAGATCACCTTGGAAACGGTGCCTGCTAACGGCAAAGCTGCCAAAAACACCAAACCGTAACACCTGAGCCTATGCATGGGTGTGTGTTTATACTCGTGCAGTGAGTGTGTGTCTTCATTTGTCTCAGAGAGGAGTAAAATAGACTTTCACATATGCCGCAATTAAGACGCTGAGAATAAATTCAGAACAAAGTATTGTGTGTATTGACATGTCTGCAATGGAGTGCAGTGATTTTTTTATATATATTACGTTTTTTTATTTTATTTTAACAAGAGGTTTCTTATGGACAACTGACGTACTATATGCGTTTTTTAGCTCATCGAATTTTTTAATGAAGTGTTACGCCATCTTAGCTACCTGTTGAGGGAGGAAACACATATGCATTATTGAAAGTTGCGTTGGTAAATGTGAAGGTGTACGTCTGTTGGAGATATGCTTCAACTTTTTGACTGTATTGACGTCCATGTCTGTGTTTATTCACACTCATGTAGTATCTACACTACACTAGAAAAGGTTCAATATAGAACCTCAAGGGGTTCTGTAAGGCTCTTTATATATAGAATCCTTTAGGTGTTCCCATCATGGGATGATTTTATGGATTTGGTTTTAATGATAAATGCTATGAATTAAAATGCTTGTTTAATAACTCATTAAAGCGTGAAATGATATTATCATTTAATACATTTCTCCTTATATAGAACCTTTTTGGCATAAAGTGTTTAGGGTTCTATTTTCTAAAAGGTCCTTTTTTCTAAAAGTGTAATAGTAGATTTATTTACTTTTGTTTCTGGCCCTCTAAGACAGTTTGGAAAGACTTTCAGACAGGGTCCAAATTTAACATTTTAAAATGAATGAATTAAATAAATAATTAAGAACTGAAACTGAAAAAAGAGAAACAAAACCACAATACTGTAAGCAGTTCTACAGCGAAAAGCACTACTTTACTATATAGTATGCGAAAAACAGCAAGAGAGCGGGGTAGTTTGTCCGAATTCATAGTATTCATAAAACAGTAGGCGAAAAAAGTACATTCAGTGTCATTCAGTTGACAGTTTACTATCCCATGAGGCTATGAATGGAAGTGAAGCAATGCAACTGATGGCGTAGGTCACATGACAGTGACAATATGATGGATATAGTACGGTTATAGGCGGTTGGGTGGAGCTAATTCAGTTGTTTAAGGGACAAAAATATACTTTTGATATAAAAAAAATAAAAATAAAAAAAAACATGCAAAATGCAAAATGCAGTTAATCAATTATATAAAATATTTATGTCCAGTAAATTTTAACTTTCTATTGGCAGGTGTGGCAGAAGGCTAATTTCGGACTTTTGTGTGTATCTTAAGTGATTGCTACAAGGATCTGTGTGTTTGCTAATCTGAACAGGGATTCTGGGAAACACTGAGTGGATATCCAAAAGTAATTCAAAAATATGTGTGTTATAGTTGTGTGTTGAACATCTTAAATGTCCATAGATAATAAGTTTGTTATATTTAGTCACTCATAGTCATTACAGTCTTTGTACAAATTGTATAATTGCACTGTCAGCTTCATTCAATGGCCAAAGAAGAGCTCATTTGGTTGACATAGGCTCAAGATGTACCGCATATGCCATATTTTTTTTTATAAAAAAAAAAATCATTATGATTTATTCAATTAGAAGTATTTTAGATATTTATTTAAATTCATTGCATTTGCTTATTAATTAATGGCATATTTATTTGTTTATTTATTTTAATGCATTTAGTTTTTTGGATGAATCATTTGAGTCAAGTCAAATATATATTATATATCCCGTGGAAAGAACCTTAGTCTGAAAGATCATTAATGCTCTTACTTAATTACTTAAGTATTTAATTACTTAAGTAAAACCCTTTAAATGTGGATAATGTCTCTGAGTGATGTGCATTGCATGATTGGAGGAATATCATTTTATCGGTGCTGTTTATGAACAGTAAAAACTTGGCTTTTTATTTATAAAACTTCATTACAGTTGGAAAAAATAAGACTAAAACTGAGTAAAAAGAAGAGTAAAATAAAATGACAAAAAGCTGTACAGTCTCAGTCTGTTTTTTTCAGTGACATGAAGTAACACAAATGTACATTTTTACATTTGCTGTAAAAAAAATAATTAATTACATACTATGAACTGTTAGATATGGATAGTGAAAAAAAAAAAAAAAGCGGTAACACTTTAGATTAATGTTCATTAGTTAACAATAGTTATTACACGGCTCTGTGGAATACTTGATTCTGATTGGTCAATTGCACATTCCAGCGGTATGTTATTCCCAGATAACAACCGCTAAAGTGAATAACACACCGCTCATCCAGGTACTACGAGTTATCTTGACCGGTACTACTTATACGCTTAACGTGTCACTCCGCTGTCGTTGACTGTCTGGTGCCATCTTGTGACTGAAAAACACTTAACCACCACGGGTTACAGTGGAAGACTTCAAGGGTTAGTTCACCCAAAAACTGCACTTACATCTAATTTTGACAGACAAATGCATTTTTATGGACTTCAAACTGTTTTTGAAGTCCATAAAAATGCATCTGTCCGTCAAAATTAGATGCTCAGGTTAATAAAGGCCTTCTGAAGTGATTCGATGAGTTTGTGTAAGAAAAATATCGATATTTAAAATTTTATAAAGTAACGTTTCGGCCGATCCTCCGCTTCGCGTTGGGGTCCTGATCACTCTGTCGGGGTTTATTCTGCAATAACAACCGTCTGGGTGTATATTATCCCTTACCTAATGTATTAAAGTTGATATGTCTATAAATATTTGACAAATTTATATATATTTATACAAACCCAATTCCAAAAAAGTTGGGACACTGTACAAATTGTGAATAAAAAAGAATGCAATAATTTACAAATCTCATAAACTTATATTTTATTCACAATAGAATATAGATAACATATCAAATGTTGAAAGTGAGACATTTTGAAATGTCATGCCAAATATTGGCTCATTTTGGATTTCATGAGAGCTACACATTCCAAAAAAGTTGGACAGGTAGCAATAAGAGGCCGGAAAAGTTAAATGTACATATAAGGAACAGCTGGAGGACCAATTTGCAACTTATTAGGTCAATTGGCAACATGATTGGGTATAAAAAGAGCCTCTAAGAGTGGCAGTGTCTCTCAGAAGTCAAGATGGGCAGAGGATCACCAATTCCCCCAATGCTGCGGCCAAAAATAGTGGAGCAATATCAGAAAGGAGTTTCTCAGAGAAAAAGAGTCTCAGAGTTTGAAGTTATCATCATCTACAGTGCATAATATCATCCAAAGATTCAGAGAATCTGGAACAATCTCTGTGCGTAAGGGTCAAGGCCGGAAAACCGTACTGGATGCCCGTGATCTTCGCCCTTAGACGGCACTGCATCACATACAGGAATGCTACTCTAATGGAAATCACAACATGGGCTCAGGAATACTTCCAGAAAACATTGTCGGTGAACACAATCCACCGTGCCATTCGCCGTTGCCGGCTAAAACTCTATAGGTCAAAAAAGAAGCCATATCTAAACATGATCCAGAAGCGCAGGTGTTTTCTCTGGGCCAAGGCTCATTTAAAATGGACTGTGGCAAAGTGGAAAACTGTTCTGTGGTCAGACCAATCAAAATTTGAAGTTCTTTTTGGAAAACTGGGACGCCATGTCATCCGGACTAAAGAGGACAAGGACAACCCAAGTTGTTCTCAGCGCTCAGTTCAGAAGCCTGCATCTCTGATGGTATGGGGTTGCATGAGTGCGTGTGGCATGGGCAGCTTACACATCTGGAAAGGCACCATCAATGCTGAAAGGTATATCCAAGTTCTAGAACAACATATGCTCCCATCCAGACGTCGTCTCTTTCAGGGAAGACCTTGCATTTTCCAACATGACAATGCCAGACCACATACTGCATCAATTACAACATCATGGCTGCGTAGAAGAAGGATCCGGGCACTGAAATGGCCAGCCTGCAGTCCAGATCTTTCACCCATAGAAAACATTTGGCGCATCATAAAGAGGAAGATGCGACAAAGAAGACCTAAGACAGTTGAGCAACTAGAAGCCTGTATTAGACAAGAATGGGACAACATTCCTATTCCTAAACTTGAGCAACTTGTCTCCTCAGACCCCAGACGTTTGCAGACTGTTATAAAAAGAAGAGGGGATGCCACACAGTGGGAAACATGGCCTTGTCCCAACTTTTTTGAGATGTGTTGATGCCATGAAATTTAAAATCAACTTATTTTTTTCCTTAAAATGATACATTTTCTCAGTTTAAACATTTGATATGTCATCTATGTTATATTCTGGATAAAATATTGAAATGTGAAACTTCCATATCATTGCATTCTGTTTTTATTCACAATTTGTACAGCGTCCCAACTTTTTTGGAATCGAGTTTGTAGGTAACTAATGTTAACTAATGACCATTATTCTAAAGTGTTACCAAAAAAACTAAAACATGGCAATCAAATGTGAACCTCTGTGTTGTGGAATGCGGATGTGTTTGATTCGATCATTTTTTTCAGCACTCTTTTGAAGTTCTATTTTAGTAACCTTGTCTTGTCTTGGCCGCATGCATGTGAAAGCTAATAAAAAGCTTTTACGAGTGAATTTCAGCTGACTGGGTCAGAAGTATATGTGGCCATGAGCGCTCTGAGCACTGAATATTTTCTCCATAATCATTATATTTTATAACCATGTTGTCAAAACCTAACAGTTTTTAACTGAGCGAATTATATTTTCTATCATTAAGACATTAATGATTCACATGCATCCTGTAAATACTAGCCTAATTATGCCACCATAATTGATCCTGAAATGATAAAAAAAACGCACATATTGTTTCAATCATGACACCTGCAGGTTTAACCCTTAAATGCATGAATGTTTCGCCAATCATTACATAATCGGTTCTTTAGCGACCCAATCTGTAGCTAACACGGATGATCTGTACCTGTCGCGATAATATAAAACTACTGATATTAGAGTAACAATTACTGAAGAATAAAATAAAGCATATTTTGTTACCTTTTGCAGCTTTGAAGGGTTCGGTTTGAGCAGATGTTTTAATGTCCTCGTCAGAGCTCATTTCCAAGTACATTCACCATCTGCCTCATATTCGCCATCTCAGACATATTCTCAAAACTATCATTTTCACCATCTTCAAAATTGATATTTTGACAGCTTCTTCAGCAGATCCACCATCAAGTGACAGTGATACTTATATTTGATTGCGTCCAGCCATTTTCAAGCTGATACGTCCTATTCTTTTGTTTTCTGCTTGCAGTAACTATGAGTGAGTCACGTCATCATTGTGTATCTGACACAATGATTATTGATTATTGATTAATGATTAATGTGTTGCCACCTTGTGGAACAAGTATAGGTCTCTGCAGGTTAGTAATAGGAGTTACCAGATGAGTGGGCGTGGCCATAAACAGAGGGCCGTTTTCCATTGCGTTAACTGATTTGCCCACGTCACAGTGTGGGTGGGGTTTAGGGGTGGGGTCGGGTGAAGGGGATCATTTTCATTGCATGATTTATAAACACCCATCAGTTTGAAAACACCCACAAATTTGGAAACACCTACTCCTGTTCCGCAGGTAGAATAAAGGTGAATCGCTCTTATTCGGTCATCAAAGATTCAATTATTGTTGTGCAGAAAAAAATATACTTACACTGTCACATACTTTGGGTCATTAGCGTTCCTATACAATATTTTACAAAAAATTAATGGGAAAACAGCATTCTTTTATAATTTAATAATATTGTTATATTGTTTATAATGAATTGATCGAGGAATACTAAGAATGTGTATGTCTAACTTTAAAAAATAAATGAGGAGGAGGAAGGTAGTTTATGATGTCCCAGGTCACTAAAGTCCCGAGGTATGCATTTAAGGGTTAAGGTTTGCAAAAAGAAAATATGCTTTCAAATCAAATATAGCTTCAGTAAAATCCAGTATGACAAGGCCATTTTTTGTATAAAGCTGCTAAGTAAAGATAAGATTTTATATCATTTCTAATGCTCTAAATCTGCAAAATATCTCTGTGAAGTTCTAAAGCCGTAATTTGCAATAACTTAATCCTTCCAGATATGCTGTCAGTTCCTGACACTCTTTCTTTCCTTCATGACAGAACAAAACTTTAATGTGGATTGAGAGCTGTGTCAACACTTACCTGCTGGAATGAGCAATTCATAAACTATAAAGACGTTTAATTGCACTTCTGTATTGATTTTGATTTAACTACAAAGGCAGTGAACTTATTCTGTACCTTAAAGACAGTTTTCCACTGGACAGATTGTGTGTGATTGGGCATGATAAATGCAATCTGAACCTGCAAACATTGAAAGACACTGACACATGTGGATTTAAGGTATCATCACAATGGCAACCAAGCTGTTTATCGGCATGTGACATTTCTTGCCAATGCAGTAAGACGACCAGCAAACACTCAAACCTGTGGAGGTCCATATGCATCATGTTTCAGTCGCCAATTTAAACCTAATCAACAGAAAGCTTTATTTCTAATCTATAAAATCTATTTTGACTCATTTAATCTGTTTGCTGATTTGTATTTCCAACCATTTTCTTGACATATATGGTCGCATAAATAGTAACATCTTACAGGGTCTGTTAGCCTATGTGTGTAAATTAAATGAATTAAATGACACTATATGAAGTGAACATTCAAATCAGTGTGTGTTTGACGGTGAAGAAGCACACTTGTGTACTCAAGTCCAGTAATTGTATGTTAGCATGTGTCGTGTGTAAATAAAATGTGTCTTGGCAACTGTGAGACAAATATATGCATCATTGGTTAAATTGACAAAATTCTTCCAACAAGCGGTACATGCGCTTGAGCAGCACACACGTGCAAAATCTGTGAGGGAAATCTAGGAAATGCACAGCCTACACAGATGAACACATGCACAGCTCAGAGTTTATAGAGCGACGATTCATGGTCAAGAAATTATAACATGACTCAGTTCCTTAAATTATCAATTAACTGTCTCAGAGCGAGTGTCGCAGAGCGAGATGCTTTCTTGACATGAAGGCTTTTCCAAAAGCTATAGCATAATTAAACTGCCCCTAAAACACCTAGCTTTAGTCGAGATCTAAGGCAGCATATGCCATTTACTGAGAAGGCACTCCCAGAATGCACTTTGGCATGTGCTATGAAAAATAAGATGATGAGAGAAATGTTGATTATAAGCAGACTAAGCTTATATTTGATCCAATACTGAAAAGTACAAATCAAAAAATTAAAAAGTGTATAAAAATAGTAAAGTAGTTTTTTCAGCTTAGTATAGCATATTGGTTATTTAGCCTATTATCAGTGAGTATTCTAAGCTTATTGTATGGGGAGAGCAGAGGCAAAAGTACATTTTAAAAATGTAATTTTAAAAGATAATGTTTTAGCCAGAGATATATTTTTGCTGATATATTTTAGTGTGGTTTATCAATACCAGGTGGAAATTTTGTACAAATGTAGAATGACTTTGTTAATTTCGACCCTGTCAGTTGGAATGAAAGTAACACACAAGTCAATACAAGCTAGATTTTTTTGTTACTCTTGTTTTTATTAAATATACCTGACTATGACCTTGTTAAAATGTAACTGCAAACATACACTATATTGCCAAAAGTTTTGAGATGGCTTCCATTACATGCACATGAACTTTAATGACATCCCATTCTTAATCTGTAGGGTTTAATATGGAGTTGGCCCACCCATTGCAGCTATAACAGCTTCAACTCTTCTGGGAAGGCTTTCCACAAGGTTTAGGAGTGTGTTTATGGGAATTTTTGACCATTCTTCTAGAAGCACATTTGTGAGGTCAGGCACTGATGTTGGACAAGAAGGCCTGGCTCACAGTCTCCGCTCTAATTCATCCCAAAGGTGTTCTATCGGGTTGAGGTCAGGACTCTGTGCAGGCCAGTCAAGTTTCTCCACACCAAACTCACTCATCCATGTCTTTATGGACCTTGCTTTGTGCACTGGTGCGCAGTCATGTTGGAACAGTAAGGGGCCAACTGTTCCCACAAAGTTGGGAGCATGAAATTGTCCAAAATGTCTTTGTATGCTGAAGCATTTGGAGTTCCTTTCACTGGAACTAAGGGAACCCCTGAAAAACAACCCCACACCATAATCCCCCCTCCACCTAACTTTACACTTGGCACAATGCAGTCAGGCAAGTACCGTTCTCCCGGCAACCGCCAAACCCAGACTTGTCCATTGGATTCTCCAGACAGGGAAGCGTGATTCATCACTCCAGAGAAGATGTCTCCACTGCTCTAGAGTCCAGTGGCGGCATGCTTTACACCACTGTATCCGACGCTTTGCATTGCACTTGGTGATGTAAGGCTTGGATGCAGCTTCATCGTCCATGGAAACCCATTCCATGAAGCTCTCTAAGCACTGTTCTTGAGCTAATCTGAAGGCCACACAAGGTTTGGAGGTCTGTAGCTACTGACGCTGCAGAAATTTGCAGACTTCTGTGCACTGTGCGCCTCAGCTGACCCCGCCCTGTGATTTTACGTGTTGCTGTTGTTCCCAATTGCTTCCACTTTGTTATAACACCACTAATAGTTGACATCTGGATGGAAACACTGCGGATTCATAGGTGGAGGTGGAAAAGCTAAGGTATGGCTAAAACCTAAACATGTCTAAGGTAAATGGAATATGCCATGCAACTTAGCAGCTGCCTTGAGACTGTTCCTGACAGATATGTCCAGAAACGCCCTCTCATAAATATCTTGTTGAATCAGACCTCTGTCTTTCTGACCCTCACTCTTGGCATATTATGTTGGTATATGACAGACATATTTTAATAAATGCTGCAACACAGAGTCACCAGCGGGACAAAATAAACGCCTGTTGTCACTGAAGCAGGACAAAAGTAACAAGTGTTCAGTACTTACCGTACTCGAAAACTGCTTTCCAGAGCAGCTGACAGCTCCGTCAAGGACCACTCATTCTTCCTGTGATCCCTGAATCCGCTCCGGTCCAAGCCAAACCAAAGTCCGTTGCAGAATACCCACCAGAATGCTCTCCAAAATGCTCCACAGAGTCCACTCCAGAGTTTGTTCTGATTCATGAATACATACGAGAATACCCCGACCATGTGTCTCCAATGTTTCATGTGTCTCCAGCACCATCTGTATCTCCAGTGTTCCATGTGTCTCCAGCACCATCTGTATCTCCTGTATTCCATGTGTCTCCAGTACCATCTGTATATCCTGTGTTCCATGTGTCTCCAGCACCATCTGTATCTCCAGTGTTCCATGTGTTTCCAGCACCATCTGTATCTCCTGTGTTCCATGTGTCTCCAGCACCATCTGTATCTCCTGTGTTCCATGTATCTCCAGCACCATCTGTAGCTCCTGTGTTCCATGTGTCTCCAGCACCATCTGTATGTCCAGTGTTCCATGTGTCTCCAGTGTTTCATGTGTCTCCAGAACCATCTGTATCTCCAGTGTTCCATGTGTCTCCAGCACCATCTGTATCTCCTGTGTTCCATGTGTCTCCAGCACCATCTGTATCTCTAGTGTTCCATGTGTCTCCAGCACCATCTGTATCTCCAGTGTTCCATGTGTCTCCAGCACCATCTGTATTTCCAGTGTTCCATGTGTCTCCAGCACCATCTGTATCTCCTGTATTCCATGTGTCTCCAGTACCATCTGTATATCCTGTGTTCCATGTGTCTCCAGCGCCATTTGTATATCCAGTGTTCCATGTGTCTCCAGCACCATCTGTATCTCCAGTGTTCCATGTGTCTCCAGCACCATCTGTATCTCCACTGTTCCATGTGTCTCCAGCACCATCTGTATCTCCAGTGTTCCATGTGTCTCCAGCACCATCTGTATCTCTAGTGTTCCATGTGTCTCCAGCACCATCTGTATCTCCAGTGTTCCATGTGTCTCCAGTACCATCTGTATATCCTGTGTTCCATGTGTCTCCAGCACCATCTGTATCTCTAGTGTTCCATGTGTCTCCAGCACCATCTGTATCTCCAGTGTTCCATGTGTCTCCAGCACCATCTGTATTTCCAGTGTTCCATGTGTCTCCAGCACCATCTGTATCTCCTGTATTCCATGTGTCTCCAGTACCATCTGTATATCCTGTGTTCCATGTGTCTCCAGCGCCATTTGTATATCCAGTGTTCCATGTGTCTCCAGCACCATCTGTATCTCCTGTATTCCATGTGTCTCCAGCACCATCTGTATCTCCTGTGTTCCATGTGTCTCCAGCACCATCTGTATCTCCTATGTTCCATGTATCTCCAGCACCATCTGTATCTCCAGTGTTCCATGTGTCTCCAGTGTTTCATGTGTCTCCAGCACCATCTGTATCTCCAGTGTTCCATGTGTCTCCAGCACCATCTGTATCTCCTGTATTCCATGTGTCTCCAGTACCATCTGTATATCCTGTGTTCCATGTGTCTCCAGTGCCATTTGTATCTCCAGTGTTCCATGTGTCTCCAGCACCATCTGTATCTCCAGTGTTCCATGTGTCTCCAGCACCATCTGTATCTCCTGTGTTCCATGTGTCTCCAGCACCATCTGTATCTCCAGTGTTCCATGTGTCTCCAGCACCATTTGTATCTCCAGTGTTCCATGTGTCTCCAGCACCATCTGTATCTCCAGTGTTCCATGTGCCCCCTGGGTCCCTGAACTGCCGGCTTCGACCGGGTCCCTGAACTGCCGGCTTCGCCCGGGTCCCTGAACTGCTAATCTGTGTTTTCTGACAGACAGGCTATATCCAAGAGAAATGGTTTCTCAAATATATAAAAAGATTTGTCAATTTTGATTTTATGGTGACTTCAAAAATAGCCCACATCTTTCATAAGCTAGCGCATGTTAGCTTAATTAGCGCAATTAAGATAAATTAAAATAAAAAATAAAAATTTTAATTAATACATTAAGTGCATAGGCCTATGTGAAATGATTAAAGAATGCAGGGGAAAATACGTAAACGATGAAAATGACGCTGAAAAGTTCTAAAGAAGGGTGAGAAAAAGAAGAATGAAGCATATTTTTAGAGCAGCAGTACCCCCCTGTTTCCTGCTGCCTCACGTGAGGCTAAATTTAGATCGGCTGTTGGCGACAGAGACCAGCACGGAATACAAAACAGTACAAACACACACACACACACACACACACACACACACACACACACACACACACACACACACACACACACACAGAGAGACACAGAGAGAGAGAGAGAGAGAGAGAGAGAGAGAGAGAGAGAGAGAGAGAGAGAGAGAGAGAGACTTCAATGAGAGAAAAACACTCATTCATTAAAACGAGCTCATCAGGGTCGGACTCAGCAATATGGAAGAGAACCACCAGAACAAGGTGTCACAGACGAGGCTAGATGTGGGTGCTATTCACGGGCTATCTTGTGCAATGTATTAGTCAGTTAACAGAGGGATATGTGTGGTTCAAAACGATCAATCACAGTCACGTGGCCATTTGTTTCATTGTATCAAGTTGATAGTGTGCTTGTTGAAAAGTTTTCTCGTGGAAATAAACACACTCAGTATTTTTTGGTAATTAAAAAATTGAATAGCCTACATAATGAACCTCACTTCTGATCATTAAAATGTTCACTAACACCAGATGCAAAGTTCAGGCCAAAGCTGTAGTATTCTAATCTACATGGAGCGCGACGCCCCCTCATGGACACCGCTATGTTAACATAACATGACCGTGTCATTCAGACGAACGACTACTACAACCCCTGGCAAAAATGATGTAGGCTATAGGGGAGCGCGGGGCACAACCTAATACACATGGTTTAAAACTTTCCACACATGCCAGGATGGCGAAACTTAGTGTATTTACTAGTTGCCATATCAACACTATATAGAGAAAAATTGCGCCAAAATTAAGAAATCTTTGTAAGATATCACTGAACATTTATTTAACCATAGCAAAAGTAAATTTCTTAAGTTTATTTTTCATCTCTGTTTTTTTTGTGTGTTCATTTAAAATAAGACAAATCTGATATTATTGTAATCTTATATCTGTTATTTAACAGTTGAGATGGTTCTTTAATGCTGATCTAACAGCAGAAGACACGAGCCGCGGTTTAAATCCCAGTTGAGCAGATGGGGCATGTTGTCACACTGTTACAATGAGCCACTATTAGAAATATGCTATTATATTCTATACTTTTATGAATTCTTTTGAGAAACCATGAGAAAAAGGTGAATAAAGACTGAGAGTCAATGTTCAGAAATGATTCATTATCATGTTTTTAACTCTGATGTATAAGTTAGCTGTATTTAGCGATGTGTTTGTTGTCAAACTCAACAATTAGTTAATTATTAATTATTAAAAAATACCATTTAAAAAAATTTTTAATTAATAATTGTATTTTATTGACAAAATATTTTAGTTTGTCTTGTATATTTTTTTTATTAGATCGGATAACATTTTAAGCTGTCATTTGGTCATGTTACACTGTGCCCCTCACATGTTACGATGTACCCCACCTATGGGGCATGTTGTCACATTTCACTTCCATTCTTTCAGGGTAAATCAAGAGAAAAAGTATACACCGTATTAATGAAACAAAACCACATATGTGTACTAGACGTGTGAAATTAATGTGGGAAAAAAGAAATACTCTGAACCCCAAGTGGATTTACACAAACTGAGAGTCAAAAAGCGTTAGGTTGTGCCCCGCTCTCCCCTACTCACTCACACTTAGAGGATGTTCACCCATATTTTTTATCTTATAGCAAATAAAAAATAACAGATATGACACGGAAAAGGTTTTGTTCGCTTAACATTCTGGCTTCATGAAACATACTACCTTAAACAAATCACTATTTTTAATGGCATTTTTTCCAGATCAAGTAAAGGAAAAAAGTATGGAATTACTCAATGTTGAGAAAAAAAAAATTGGAATCATCTTTTAATTTCAATTTTAAAACAAATACTGGGACCAGTCAAAAACTGCTAATTAGTCAAACAACCCATTAGTGTAAGCACCCTCTCACAGGTGCTTACACTAATGGGTTGTTTGACTTGGCTAATTGAAAGGAATTATGGACCCAACTAGAGTTGTCAGTTGTAATCTGAAAGGAAAAAAAACTCTTAGATATTGCAAAATCAGATTATATTTTTTAATATAAAATTAATATTCCATATACATTTTATATCCCCTGACCTGCTGGAACACTCATTGAATGTTTACTTTGAAGTGAGATGGAGACAGTCTTTGTCCTTTTGTTCTGTGTGTCTGTCTTATTTGTATTCTGGAATATAGCGGCCGTTTTGTGTCCCATCGAGAGGGATAAGTGCTGGATGGACGTTTGGATCCTGTATTTTTTTTTTTTTTTCTCCAGACTGCTGGGAAAGTCATGAACTAGCTGCAAATGTGTGTGTGTGTGTGTTTATTAATGCAATAATTTTATGTATATTCATGTGTATATTTCACAAATAAGTCTCATTGTGACTGGAACAGTCAATATGGAGCCACTTTGCACTAAAATTCTTTGCACAACAAATCCATTCTTCTCCACTTATGCCAAGCAGCTTTTATTGTCAACACTACAGCTGTTTAGGAAAGTACTGGTGGTTTTTGTGGGCATGTAGTCTTTTAGAAGAAAATTATATTCTTTTACCCAAGATGACCCTATAGCCACACTGTTCCCTCATAGAGAGAATAGTAAACGTACAGTAAGTATTCTATATATACAGCAGAACATAACAGGAAACATGCTGAACATGTGCAAGTGTTTTGGTAGGGGAACAAACTCATCCTGATAATGCTGTTTCATTTCATGTATGCCACAGTTGACTGGTTCCATTAACCTTGCCCCAAACAGAATTTGGGCAGAGGCTTTCTGAATGAGTTTATGGAAGCGCATGCAGTATTTGCTGGTTGAGCGCAATCCTGTGTGAATTCTGTTTTAACCTCTGTCCCTTACAAGCAGTGAAGATCAAGGACAAATGTGGCTCCTCTACTTATTTTACAAGTGAAAATTCTACACAGTACCAAAATGTTTAACTAAGTATAAAAGTAAACAGTGTATTTAAATAATATAGTAATTTATATTATTAAATAGCTTGTAATTTACTACATTGTGTGCTACAAAATGTAACACTGTAGTCAGCACAAACCATCCTGAGGTGGCGTATCCAGATGGGTGGTATGGGGTGGCCCCAAATCACCTCTAAAATTTTACTGGTCACCCCAGGTACAACCTAGACTGGGTAAACCCAGCCTGATCTGCCGACGATTTGATTTCGCCCTGCAGCTTGAAATCTGTACATTCATTTATCCTGCTTCTGTTACACTTTTGCAGGAACCAATCACAGACTGGCTTATCCACCTGGCACGCTATTGGCGGGTTTAACACGATGACGACAGAGAAGCGATGGCAAGCAGCTTTTAGTTTACATTGAACATGGCGGCCACCGAAGCACAGCAACCAGCTGATGCCGCGGTCACTGCTGTTTTAAAAGATTTCAAAGGCAAGTTATCTTTGAAAACGGAACAGAAACTTGCCCAGGAACAATTCCTACAAAAGAAGGATGTGTTTGCCATACCAACCGGCTTTGCAAAGTACGTCACCCGGATCATTGGGCTGATTGGTTGAAGGACTGTGTACAGAGTCATTTGAACTATGCTCGTTGATCACGCCTCTTGTGCAGTAAAAAATACAGAGCAGACTCCCCAGACCAATGTTCAGTCTTAAATTGAGCTTGGTCTGGTGATAGCCAGACAAGGTACAACCCTAAGGTTGTACACTAACAATCTCCCAAGTCAGAAGTGTGACCTAACCTCTTAGTGTGAGATATAACCACTGTGGTTTAAATCAGGGGAAGCAGAAAACTTGAAGTGATGATCTGTGGCTGAATAAGAAATATCATCCTCTGTCAGGCCCAGTGACATTCAATAAAAATGACAACAATAACAACCACTGAGACATTTTTTCAAAATATCTTATTTTATGTTCAGCAGAAGAAATACAGTGGTACAGGATGAACTGAATAAATAACATGAAAGTAGTTCCATGTCAATAGTGGATATACATAATTTACAGAACTATATACTACCATTCAAAAAAGATATATATAATATATATATATATATATATATATATATATATATATATATATATATATATATATATATATATATATATATATATATATATTTTTTTTTTTTTAAACAAGGTTGAATTAAATGGATCAAGTAAAGAAACCTGAAAAAGTATCACATGTGGCACAGTGTATCAGAAATGGTTGCTTCATCTTTTCCATCACAGGAGTAAATTATATTGTAAAATATTAAAACAGAAAAGTTAATTTAAACTGTAATAAATTAGTTTTACAGTACTACTGTTTTTAATCATATTTTGACATTTTACCTTGGTGAGCAAAGAGACTTCTTTCAGAAGGTTTTTATTATTATTATTATTATTATTATTATTATTATTATTATTATTTTGATGTTACTGGTATTTTGTAGTTTGAAATACAATCAGGGTAATTAAACCTCCTCATTATTAAACAGACGACTTCTTAATAATTCCCGTAACTGAACCAAATGTAAAAGAACAAGTTTAAATATTGTAATATTGGTAACACTTTCCATTTGTTAACATTAGTTAACTACACTAGTTAACATAAACATGAACATAATACATTATTAAAATCAAAAGTTAAATCTGTTAACTACGGAGCCCATAAAGGGACATCATGGTGGGGGAAAAAATGACATAGGAGGTAAAAAAATAAGTTCTCCCACAAATGTTTTATGTTCCCAGAGAAACTCTGAGTTCGCTAGCAAAATCTGTGCATTCCCCTGAGAATTTGCATTCTCTTGCAAATACTTTTTTCCTCCATCTCATATTTTATTTTCCTTCATCATGCCCCTTTAGTTAACTAACAATGAACAATGATTTGTATTAACTAAAAGTAAATAAATTTCTCTTATAAGAAATCTGTAAAGTTAAGAAGCTGCATAGATAAGTGAAGAATATCCCTGTCTGAATTCATGATTAGTAAACAAAAAGGTATCTATTGCCATTGGTTTAAAGAAATTGAATTTAGAGTCAATACATACAGGTATAAAATCAAACATTAGAAAGGAGCTCTTTTGCTAAAAGCCAGAATGTTATTTCAGGGTATCCAAAACACATTTCAATCTTTAGCCAAAACCAAAGCAGTTATTTTATAATCATTATTCATCAATCAATCAGCCACACATAATCAGTTAATATGGTTCCCTTTCCAAGTGGAACTCAACACTGCGTCTTGGATTGACGCTATGGTGAACGCCATCAGCCAATGTCTAAAGCACGTGTACACATGACAATTTCATTAGCCAAAAACAGTCCATGAAGTTATCACCGGAGTGCCCGTGAGTATAAGAGGGTGCCTGAGATTTATGTCATCAGCTTTTTTGTCTTCAGGAGACGTTTGTTTGTTTTATCGTGTGTTGAAGGCAATTGTTAAGGAGAAGCACTCAAAAAGTTTTCTCTGGAAGTGTGTCTTCCAGTCTAACCCGTGTGTTATGTGTCTGGATGAAGAACATGCATGTTCAGTTCTTGAGGGAGCTGAATGAGCCCAATTTGAGAGATTCACAGTGAGTAAGCTCTGTTCACGCTTGGCCCTATTCTCAAGGAATGTGGGACAAGAGTCTGCATCCCACGGCTTGGGCCCCGCTGTAGCCGAGTCTTGAGGATCGCCGGTCAATCTGGCTGAGGAATTTGAGAAAGGTATGGCTCTCGCATTCCCCAGTCACTGGCTCAGCAATCTGTTGGATCGCTTGTGGTGAACCCTCTCAGCCTGCCAGCATCGCATACAAGGAGCTGTTGGATGTGATGGCCTGCTCCACAACTAGATCGGATTTGTGGAGCAGATTTGGGGGTGCGAGAGACAGGAAGTAGCTTGTGGCAGACTCAAGAAGAAGTTCTTGTCAGGCCATAACCATTCTGTTCCGATGAGCCTTCCATTTTGTCCTGAACTTCATGCTAAGGTGGAGAAGTCATGGAAGAAGTCAAATTCAGCTAGCATCTATCCATTTCAGCATTCAAATTATTTGAATATGGAGGGATTGCGCGAGCAAGGATATGTGAGAATGCCTCCTGTTGAAGAGGTGCTTGTGGGCTATCTTTTTCAGGAGGAATCATCTTCTATGAAGGCTCCGACCTTGCCGTCTAAGCCATTACAGACCAGCTTGCACGTGAACTGCAGGATGTATGTGGCAGCAGGTCAGGATGGTGGTTCCTTGCACACGATGGCTGTGTTGCAAGCATACCAGGCAGATCTGCTTAAAGATTTAGATCAGGGGCAGGTACTGTCTCCTAAAGTGTCTGATGACCTGCGACCTCCAGTCATTCAATGGCGGCGATGGTGGCAATGGAGAGGCAATTGTGGCTGAACTAAGAAGACATTGAGGAGAAAGAGAAAAGCTTTCACCTAGATGTGCTGGTCTCTTCCCCTGAACTTTTCGGCATGTCTGTAGAGACGGTGGTTGGGAAGTTTAAGGAGACGAGGCCACAGTTGGTGGCTTTCAGGAATACATCCTGCATCAATCTAAATCTCCACCTAAGACTGATGTCACACTGATGGTGTTCCCCATAGCGTAAATACAAGATGCAGTGTTACCCTTACTTAAGGAACCATGGTTACAGTTGTAACCTGAGACGTTTTTCTTTGGGTTTCAGAAGTTATTTGACAATAAAGTAGGTGGGAAAAAAACTTCTCAAGGCTCTCTTTGAGAACTGTAATCTGAAGTGTTGCTAAATATTTGTTCCTTGCCACTGTCGCTTTTGGCTTTTGGCTTGCTCAGTTGGGGACACTTAAATTTCAACTATATTACTGATCTGCCTGCATTGACACTATATGATAATTGAAATTAGCTGGATGATATCACCGTTTTCTCCAGAGCGGCTGTACAGCCAAATCAAATTCTGTTGCATTATTTTCCTGTTAACACTGTGAAGCTGCTTTGAAATTGTAATTGCATTGTAAAAAGCGCTATATAAATAAAGGTGACTTGACTTGACTTGTATTTGTGCTGTGATGCCAGTACTGTGAAGGGTCTGAGCCGTCAATTTGACGTGGAGGGTCTGGTCCATGAATTTGTCCCTGTGGAGAATTTGGGGTGCTTAAACGTTGGAAATTTAAAGTGCAATGGCTTTGACTCTGGCACTGTGGAGGAAATTTACAACAATGACAACCCATTTACAACAATGACTCATTAATGCCAAACTATCAAATATTAAGTCAAACATAATTAAAGCTGCAAAGTTTGTTATAGAAAGCCAGACGATGGCATGTGCATATTAGTTTGCTTATAATATTGTTATTACGCTTTATTACAGTGGTTTTCAATCCTGGACCTGGGGACCCACTTCACTGAACATTTTGTATTAGCCGCCTTTTCACTGCTGACGATCACACCTGCCACTAGTGGGCAAACTGAAAGCCGTATAGTGCACTCTACTAATACTGGCACAACACACTTGTTGCCAGTCAGCAGTAAGGGGCATACCCACTCAAGATGGAGGAGGAGAGAGCATGAGCAAAAGACTCTCCAAGGATCACAGCTGGAGAATTGCAAAGATGAGTTGAGTCTTGGGGTCAGAAAGACTAAACAAAATATTAAATAGCACCTACATCACCACAAGTTGTTTTGGAGCTGTGTTTCAAGAAAAATCAAAGTGTTTCTCTCTCTCTCTCTCTCTCTCTCTCTCTCTCTCTCTCTCTGTGTGTGTGTGTGTGTGTGTGTGTGTGTACTTTATTGGTAACACTCACATTGTTTCACCTCGTCTTCAGAAATGGGAATGGTTGCATTGTTTTGCACTATGAAAACCAAAAGATTATGAGTATGATGTTCATATAAACAGTATAATGTATCATGAAATGTATCTCCGATTTTTGAACATTGCACATTACCTCTATCAGATATCTTTTCTGTCTCCTTTTTGCAGAAATCCTCGAGTTTCTCTTTTAGCAAAGAGACAGATTTTACTACGTCATCATAGAGGAGAGAACTGGCAGTGATTGTGGAAAATTTCAGAAAAGAAAAGAATGGAAAGACAATCCCTCCACGGAAACTCTACAGACAAACAAAAGGAAACAACAAAATCATCAAATAAAGACAAATGAAGACACACTGTCCTGGTTTTCTCAAGCTCTGTTACCAGCAGGAAATGGATGTGATCGTCTGTGTGTGAAAGCTGCTCCAGCTCAGTGTTTCTCCTCCTCAGGTCATCAATCTCCTGCTCCAGTTGTTTCAAGAGTCCTTCAGCTCGACTCACAGCAGCATTTTCCTGATCTCTGATCAGCTGTGTCATCTCAGAGCGGCTTCTCTCAATGGAGCGGATCAGTTCAGTAAAGTTCCTCTCACTGTCCTCCACTGCTTTCTGTGCATAGCGCTGTCAGGAAACATTACACGTTTCAGTGAGACTGGAAGTGCACTAGGATCCTCACTGATTGGAAGAGAGTCTCAACTGATTATGAAAGGTTTACTTTTTTAAGTAGGTTTTTAAGTTTAGCTTTTTTCACCTTTGTTTTGAGAGGACAATAGATGAGAGACAAGAACCGATAGAGGCGGATGATCAGGAGAGGACCACATGTAAGAGCACCACTCAAAAGGCTATGGCTCTGAAATCATGACAGGATTCTACCAGTAGCAAACTCACCTTATGGGTCTTCACATCCTCTCTCAGTTTGTGGAGTTCTTTCTCTTTGTGCTGGATTTTCTTCTGGTAGTTTCTTTGTTTTTCCTCTAGCTGTTTCTGTTGAACAAAGAAATAACAGTGCTAAGAAATGTATAACAGAAATTTTTAAATGTTATTTTATACATTCCTTTTTTTTTTTTTTTTTTTTTTTACTGGCTCCTTATGTTAAGTTACAAATACAAAGTACTATTTATGCAACAGTAAGACAAATTCTTTGAGTCAGTTATTTTTTAATGAATGGATCAAATGGCTTAGTGACAGGTGTAAATCAATTTGCAAATCAATCTGAAACATTCATGGACTGAATTTTACAGTGGCTAAAAGTAAAACACTGGATGACACTTTATAACATCAGACCAAGCAGCACAACACACATTTAGTTAATCAGCAGTAGGGGGCATGTCCACTCAAGATGGGGGAGGAGAGAGAGTGAGCGAGAGGGAGCTCTAAAGAATTACAAAAGACAAAAGGTCAGAGGAATATCACTAGAAAAACAAGGGTTATGATCAGGCAGGGGCTGTAGGACCTGCATTAATATTAAAAAAGCTTTCCAGCGCTGGAGAGACCTAAGTGGGAAGACCTGAACACGGACGCAGAGGTTGCGTTGTTTCTGTTCCATACTAGACTGGATAAACCCAGCCCGATCTGCTGGCGATTTGATTTCGGCCTGCAGCTCAGGCTGGAAACCTGTACATATTTCTATCCTGCTTCTGTTACAAATTTGCAGGAACCAATCACAAACCGGCTTATCCACCTGGTGCGCTATTGGTGGGTTTAACACAATGACGGATAGAGAAGCGATGGATCGTTAATCTGATTGGTTGAAGGACTATCCAATTGTGTAGAGTCATTTGAACTATGCTCGTTGATCACGCCTCTTGTGCAGTAGAAAATACAGAGCAGACTCCCCAGAGCAATGTTCAATCTTAAAAGATTCAGCTTGGTCTGGTGATAACCAGACAAGCTCCATACAAGCTCGTAACATTGTTTTTTTCTATGTTTCACAAAACCAAGATATGCTGTTGTTGTAATGTTAGTAACAGGACAGTTTTGAGTTGTTTGTCTGGTGCTGCTGTGCTGCTAGAGGCTAAACCAACTCTTGCATGTATAGACTTTAAAATAATAACTAAAATAATGTTTTAAAAAAGCTGTCAGATTACCAAGTCTCTTAATACATAATTGGATAAACACCAGAAGATATAATTTAATTAATAGACTCCGCAGATGTCAATCAGCTTGTTCCATGTATGTGATTGCTATCAGATTGCATGTTATTGACCTATCAGCCCTTGACATCTAGAGATTCATGACTGAACTAGATATGCAGTGATACCTGTTTCTCTGTCCTCTCTGCTATAGCTGTTACAGTGTCGTGGTTTTTGTGCTCATCCATTGTACACATGTAACATATGCAGCGCTGGTCAGTGCGGCAGTAGATTTCCAGTTGTTTGCCATGTTGAGGACAGATCATCTGCTGGAGTCGACCAGTGGCATCGACCACTTTGTGTGGCTTTCCTGAGCGAAATTCTTCATGACGTTCAAAATGAGTTTGACAGTAAGATTCCAGACACACCAGACAGGACTTGACGGCTTTGTGTTGTCTTCCAGTGCAGATGTCACACGTCACATCTCCAGATACAGCAGGAAAATCAGATCGGAGTTTAGTCTTTTTCAGTTTCTCCACCATTTCAGCCAAAATGGTGTTTTTACCTAAAGCAGGTCTTTGAGTAAAGGTCTGTCTGCACTGAGGGCAGCTGTAAACTCCCTTCTGATCATCTTGATTCCAGCAGCCGGTAATACAGCTCATACAGTAACTGTGTCCACACGGAATGGCCACTGGATTCTTCAGTAGATCCAGACACACTGGACAAATGAACTGGTCCTGTCCCACTGAAATACTGGCTTCTGCCATTTCAAACTGTATATGAACAACAGCTCAACAATAACTTACACTGTAGGTTCTTTCAGCTGAAGAGTTGAAACTGTTTCCTGATTGTGATTTAGAGACGTGTCCAAAAAAGACTGGTATGTCGTTAGGGTGTGACTGTGTCTTCAGGAATCTGGAACGCTGACTGGCTTTTGTGTATAAAAAGTAAGTGTCTAGGTTATTATAGTTTAAAAGTTTAAGGGCTTTCAATGTCAATGTTTGGTTGGTTAGCTTCAGAAAGTTAGTCCCTGTTGGTAGAGAAAAAACTATATCCAGAAAAACAGTAAAATACTGCTGTGTAACACTTTAATGATTAGGCCTATTCATCTGATGATGACTAATGACTATACCAATTTCACCAAATGTGTAGTGTGTCCTGTATTTTCTGATTAATCAGAATTACTTATTATTGATTCATGAACAAATCACTATAAATCACGCTTACAAAGATTAATATGATTGGTATTTTATTGTATTGATTTGTTGTATTGTAATGTTTCTTTGTACTGTATCATTTCTGTAATTCTGTATTTTACTTTGAGTCAGTTTTATTTGCTACAGTTTGTAGCACTTTGGGTACTAAAAACTTCATAAATACAATATTATTATTATTATTATTATTATTATTATTATTATTATTATTATTATCATGTCAAATGGCTTTGCAACCTATTTTAATCGGTTTGTGAATCGATTATACAGGCAGTGACAGGGACTTTATCACTAAATCAAACTCTTTTTTAATAAATAAAACCTAAAGTTTTTACTATCCACATTAATCAAACTTTATTTGCACTTTAGTCACTTTAATAAGAAGTAAAATAATTTCTCTAAATACAAAGACAACTGGATTGACCGAATAAATGCCAACAAAATAAAAAAAAAACCCACCACAAAATCTTTAGATGCATTACAGATAAAAAAACATTTTAAAAAATCATTAAAAAAAGTAATTCATATTTTAAAAATCATAAAGAATCAAGAAATGGTAAATACCGTACATTTCAAACATATACATACTAATCGTGGAGAGATGAATAATAGGGTTTTATCAAGAATATTTGCAGGAAATAATGTCCAGTAAATATTTGTATTTACAAATATTGAATCATATGTTAAAAATTATAATTGAGTGAGCAACAAAATATTGGTGAGCAAAACTCAGCGATGGTCTGTGGAGAGTCAGGCCTGTGATTCATGGTTCAGTCAAGTTCCAATACTTTGAATTTGAAAGAAAGGGTCTTGGCTGTGACTCTGGCATTGTAAAGGATCTCTGCTTTAACTGTGGCATTTGGTTGGGCATGGACAGTAAAACTGGCATTGTTAAGGGACTGGTCGGTGATCTTATCATTGGGTAGGGACTGGGTGGTGGAGCTGTAAAGGAAAGCAATGATATTAATATCAAACAGTCAAGCAGTAATACAAGCTTTGAAAAAACCCAAAAAACATACTGGCATATTTCATTACTTATTAGCTTGAAATAGTGACAATGAGGAAAACAAACATTTTAGATACTCCTGAGAGTTTGTGTACCAGCTGGTTTAGAATATTGTACATCTATATAAATATATACAGCTTAATGCAAGTGTAGGATTTGAATAATCACTTGATAAACAAACAAAAAAAAAAAACATGTTGCATGAGTTGCAAGAGTATAATGGATAAATCAAAGATAATTGTATGTGCATTTTATTAGTTAGACTTACATTGTATGCACTCGTCAGAAGTGGAAATGATCTCAATGTGTGCCACTATAGAAACCAACAGCATTTAAAGTATTATTTTTATGTAAACAGAAAACTGATAAAGCTCACAGATAAAGCAATGTGCAGAAGTCTTGGATTCATCATGCAGATGCTTCACAAAAATATATTTTTTTAAAATGGTTATATACACCGGTCAGACATAACATTATGACCAGCTTCCCAATATTGTGTCGGTCCCCCTTTTGCCGCCAAAACAGCCCTGAGCTGTCGAGGCTTGGACTCCATTAGACCTCTGAAGGTGTGCTGTGGTATCTGGCACCAAGATGTTAGCGGCAGATCCTTTAAGTCCTGTAAGTTGCGAGGTGGGGCATCCATGGATCGGACTTGTTTGTTCAGCACATCCCACAGATGCTCGATTGGATTGAGATCTGGTGAATTTGGAGGCCAAGTCAACACCTCCAACTCGTTGTGCTCCTCAAACCATTCCTGAACCATTTTTGCTTTGTGACAGGAGCATTATCCTGCTGAAAGAGGCCACAGCCACCAGGGAATACCGTTTCCATGAAAGAGTGTACATGGTCTGCAACAATGCTTAGGTAGGTGGTACGTGTCAAAGTAACATCCACATGGATGACAGGACCCAAGGTTTCCCAGCAGAACATTGCCCAAAGCATTACACTGCCTGTTCCTTCCTTAGACCACTTTTGATAGATACTGACCACTGCAGACCGGGAACATCCCACAAGAGCTGCAGTTTTGGAGATGCTCTGACCAAGTCATCTAGCCATCACAATTTGGCCATTGTCAAACTCGCTCAAATCCTTATGCTTGCCCATTTTTCCTGCTTCTAACACATCAACTTTGAGGACAAAATGTTCACTTGCTGCCTAATATATCCCACCCGCTAACAGGTGCCGTGATGAAGAGATCATCAGTGTTATTCACTTCACCTTTCAGTGGTCATAATGTTATGCCCGTTCGGTGTGTACATATAGTGCTGCAGTATAGGAAACATACATTTGAATATCTCCAGTACTTTACCTCTATCAGATGTCTTTTTTATCTCTTCTTTGCAGAAATCCTCAAGATTCTTTTTTAGCAGAAGGATGGATTTTCCCACATCATCATATAAGAGGTGAGAACTGGCAGTGATTCTGGGTACAACCGTAGTTTTGGGAGGAACAGAGCAAGACTCGACACTCTACAGAAACCATGCAAAACACACAACATTAAAATAAAGACAGATAAAGAGACATATAATAACTGTCCTATGATTTTCTCAAGCTCTGTTACCAGCAGGAAATGGATGTGATCGTCTGTGTGTGAAAGCTGCTCCAGCTCAGTGTTTCTCCTCCTCAGGTCATCAATCTCCTGCTCCAGTTGTTTCAAGAGTCCTTCAGCTCGACTCACAGCAGCATTTTCCTGATCTCTGATCAGCTGTGTCATCTCAGAGCGGCTTCTCTCAATGGAGCGGATCAGTTCAGTAAAGTTCCTCTCACTGTCCTCCACTGCTTTCTGTGCATAGCGCTGTCAGGAAACATTACACGTTTCAGTGAGACTGGAAGTGCACTAGGATCCTCACTGATCGGAGGAGAGTCTCAGCTGATTATGAAACTTTTCTATCAGTAGTCAGCTCACCTTATAAGTCTTCACAACATCTCTCAGCTCCTGGAGATCTTTCTCTCTCTGACAGATTCTCTGAAGGAAGTTTCTTAGTGTTTGCTCCAGATGTTTCTGTTGACAAAGAAACAACAGAAATCCTCATCCGAATGAAATCAGTTATTTTTAATAAATAAAAAGGATTTCTTTCTTTTATCCACTCAAAAAAGTTATACTCCACACAATGTAGCGGGATCGCCTGTGTCTTGTGCAATTAGTGGGTTGAAATAATGAATGCAGATGGACTAGGCAGCTGTCTGAATATTTTTATCCTCATAACTATACATAACATAATATATATTTAACTCGGTAACAAGCTGAATAGTCTAATTAGCTTTTGCCCAGTAATGGGGGAGTTTGCTGAACTGCACATATTGAACCAATTATTTTGGAGAAAAATTATGAATTTATAAAATAATGTTACCTTTGCTCATGCACTTATATTCTAAATAAACTGTTGTGATCGTTTGGACTGGGTCTCTGTGATTTACTTTGAGATACTCCAGTCGCAATTCATTGTCTACCCAGTGGGCACCTTGATATCAGTTTGATGTCAAATGTTAGTCAAGACTTGATTAAGATGCTGTATAACACAAATTTTTTTAAGGTCAGTTTGGATGGCAGTTTCTTCTAGTGATAATTGGGTGAAAAGAGGAAGTTAATACCCACACTGAAATTGGTTTAATATACATGTAGGCCAATATGTTTGAAGATCAGTTTACATCAAATCAATGTCATGGATCAGACGTCAAATTGATGGCATAGACATCACACAGACATCAAAGATTTCCGTTTGATTGATATTATTGCATATTATAAATTCTTTGTCAACCTGATTAAGTTTAAGAAGCATTTTGTTCTCAAACAGCATCCATTTGCCACATCTCATTTTGAAACGTGTCCCAGTGGGCATCTGATGTTCAAAAGACATGAAATTGACATCAAACATTGGTCAAAAAACAGGTCAGTTATCCAAATCAAACATTTGACATCCACACACTGTCCTTTCGACCAGAGTCTTGTCTGGTTAGTGGAACACTAGAGATTCATAATTCTCAAGTGATAGTGTTCATAGATGCACCAAATTTTAGATATGAACAGAACCCACTCCAACATATGCTTTAGATCCACAAACACACAGGAGTAAAGCAATGCAAAACAGATCCATAAACGCCTTGCAGTATGTGTAATTTAAAGGACAAATATATGCTGAGCTGTTATAGAATTCTTCCTCAAGAATATGCAATAGGAGTGGTTTAGCATATTTGAAAGCATGTTCTATTATTATTAATGTCAAGGACATGCTTAATGCCAGGGTATGCACAATATAAGATTCACTTACTTGTGATTTATTATAATTATTTACCCATTCATTATAGGGATTACAAATAGAAATATCCAGTGTATCTGAAAATTATTTAGGGGGAAAAAATGTGTTCATATTTTTAGGCCAAGTATTTTACCTATGACTGTATGTAGACCATTTTTGTTCAAATGTTTCTGGGTTATTAAAATAAAAGTAATATTTAACTCATTCATAACTCATTCTGAAAATAAACACATAATGACTTGACTAATGTAAAAGCTACGTTAAATGATATTAAGCTATCCGAAATTAATATTTCATAGATTTATTTATCCTAAAATGAAACATGTTTTTGTGCATAACTTTATTTATATTCATGGGCCATTTCATCATGTCATCAGCACCCTGCCCCTTTTGTTTAGTTCACTCTCCTCCTCCTTTCGTTACTGCCAAAAAAAAAAAAAAAAGCGTGCCTCTTCTTGGCTCACAAATATTACTTTTATTCCAGAAAAAAGGCAGATTTGACTTATTACATGCTAAATTTACTGTATAATAAAAATAATATAAGATTTTAACAACAATAACCAATTATGTATTCCAGGACAGTAATTATTGTATTTACCTGTTTCTCTGTCCTCTCTGCTATAGCTGTTACAGTGTCGTGGTTTTTGTGCTCATCCATTGTACACCGGTAACATATGCAGCGCTGGTCAGTGCGGCAGTAGATTTCCAGTTGTGTGCCATGTTGAGGACAGATCATCTGCTGGAGTCGACCAGTGGCATCGACCACTTTGTGTGGCTTTCCTGAGCGAAATTCTTCATGACGTTCAAAATGAGTTTGACAGTAAGATTCCAGACACACCAGACAGGACTTGACAGCTTTGTGTTTTCTTCCAGTGCAGATGTCACACTCCACATCTCCAGATACAGCAGCTTGTAGTGTAGTCTTCTTCAGTTTCTCCAACAATTCAGCAAACACCACATTCTTACCTAAAGCAGGTCTTTGAGTAAAGGTCTGTCTGCACTGAGGGCAGCTGTACACTCCCTTCTGATCATCTTGATTCCAGCAGCCGGTAATACAGCTCATACAGTAACTGTGTCCACACGGAATGGTCACTGGATTCTTCAGTAGATCCAGACACACTGGACAAATGAACTGGTCCTGTCCCACTGAAATACTGGCTTCTGCCATTTCACTGCATATGAACTCAAACAACAGCTCGACAATAACTTACACTGTAGGTTCTTTCAGCTGAAGAGTTGAAACTGTTTCCGCATTCTGTAAACATTAGATAAGTTCAAGGAAACAAGTCTGAAGGAAATGGTTTCAGGGAACTGGAAAGTTAACATGTTCGTGTATTAAAAGTAAAACTGATACTGCAGAGCTATAAGCAATCAGTAAAGGTCCAAAAAGTCTCCTCAACTGCAAAAGTTGGCCAGTGGTTTTTGATTTGAGATATTTATACTTTTGTAATTTTACATGCCCTTGTGAGACACAACCGATTTTATAGCCAGTAGCCTATCAAGAAAAGTGTATAGGTTATTATTATATATTGCACAACAGGATGTGTTGTGACAACATGTGCCTTTTATATTCTGATTAGAATCAGAACCAATGGTGATTCACAAATTAAAAGTGTCATGAACCGACAAATCAAGATTTTGACATACAAGAAATCATCATGCTATAAGAATATTCCTGTAAATTTCAGAGCTGAAAACTTCCTTGTAAGTCATATAACAGCTTTTGTTGTTACCAAGCCCAGATTAACAATTCATTGTGGAATGTGCCTATCTAATAGTTTGGGAATTTTACCAATTCTCCTGACACCATCAGAGCCTGTCTTTAGTGACCACCTTACCCTTTCTCCTTCCTCGAGTCAAGCTATCGATCCTCTTTTTAATCCAACTGAAAAACGAAGGTTGAGTATGAAGAGGGCAGCTCGGACTGCTGCATAAATCTCTGTCTCTACCGAGTCAATGCCAGTCATTCCTTAGCATCAGAAGCAGAAGAAAAGGAGGGTCCATGTTGGCAAGTCAAATGCCCTTCTTTTAGAGGCCCCTAGCTTGTTGGTCTGGGAGGGCCTGAATCAAGAGGCTCCTAGACTATTGTCCCAGGAGGGACCAAGTTCAGAGGTTCCCAAGTCATTGGTCCAGGAGGACCCGAGTCATGAGGTCCATAAACCATTGACCCAGGAGGGCCCGAGCCAAGAGGCCACTAGCTCAGTGGTTGAGGAGGACCCGTTTCTGTCCTAAAGCCCGTTATGGCCACAGAGGCCATCCCAAAAAGCCCGTGCTCACTGTATTAGCCATGGAGGCTGTTCTCAAGCAACCCGCTCTCACAGTCCTGGACACAGGTCTTTTCCCTCAAATAATGCCCTATTTAAGGGTATAGGGGGTGATTTCAGATTCAGCCCTTCACTCAAAAAAATAACTCATTGGACAAACTCAATTTAATTGAGGGCAGGTTTTCCATCCAATAAATACGTGTAGCCTCAACTTATAAAAAACTAATTCATGTAATGAAATGTAATTGAGTTGGTCCAACTCAGTTTTGGACAATGTAATTAAGTTGGTCCAACTCATTTTTATTAAATGCAGTTTAAATGATATTTATATACTTATAACATTACTTTTTTATACTTGTCAAACTTAAATTAAAACATTTAATTGGAAAATCAATTATAAGCAGTTTCACTCATCATCACAGAAAAGAAAGTGTGTTCACATCAAAAGAAAAGAGGTGTCACTCCTGACATTAGCATAGATCACTAAGTGCCCACAGCCTAAGCACAGGCGCCACTCTTCAGCATAACGGTAACCACAAAATTAAAACACATTACAGAAACTCCTCTAAATGTCCAACATAACTGACCATTAAACACTAACATTAACTAACAACCTCTTTCCCTTTACAGAAAAACACATAAAATAACACTTTAATCCCTAAATTTACTCTCCTAATGGAGTCCCTTGCAAAGCATGCTGGGAACTACAGATCCACTGCCCAGTTAGTTATGTCAACACAAATATTTCATGTAGTTTTAAGACAACTTAATTAAGTAAACTTCAGTTTTAAATATATTAGGTTGATTGAACACAATTAAATTAAGTTGTGACAAAATTAGATATGTTTAAGTAAAGTGAACAGAATTTAAATGTGTCATATCTATGAAGGGCCTGAATAATTTTTTTGAGTGTTGTCTAGTCCTCGTTTACTTGATTGTTTTCACCTGATCCTCATGGACAGTCCGCACAGTCTCAAAAATTGGGCTACACCAAACGGGGTGTGTGGATGCCCGCGAACCCTCCTGATGATGAAATTATGTCATGCGGATATTGCACGAATGCGGACGGCCAAAGTATACTTTGGGCTTTATTTTGCAGCTGGGTCCTCCTTCTCAGAATTCCTAGTTTTGACCCACATATATTTGTTTTATTTTATTATGTTAGCTACATGCACAGAAATAAAATTATTTCCTTAATTTTATTTTTGTTATGACTACCTTCTGAGAGTAAAATGTTTTTTTCACACTTATTTTCAGTGCTGCAAAAGACTAATAATTAAGATCCAAAAAAAAAATAACAACCATATATATACACTCACCTAAAGGATTATTAGGAACACCATACTAATACTGTGTTTTACCCCCTTTCGCCTTCAGAACTGCCTTAATTCTACGTGGCATTGATTCAACAAGGTGCTGAAAGCATTCTTTAGAAATGTTGGCCCATATTGATAGGATAGCATCTTGCAGTTGATGGAGATTTGTGGGATGCACATCCAAGGCACGAAGCTCCCGTTCCACCACATCCCAAAGATGCTCTATTGGCTTGAGATCTGGTGACTATGGGAGCCATTTTAGTACAGTGAACTCATTGTCATGTTCAAGAAACCAATTTGAAATGATTCGAGCTTTGTGACATGGTGCATTATCCTGCTGGAAGTAGCCATCAGAGAATGGGTACATGGTGGTCATAAAGGGATGGACATGGTCAGAAACAATGCTCAGGTAGGCCGTGGCATTTAAACGATGCCCAGTTGGCACTAAGTGGCCTAAAGTGTGCCAAGAAAACATCCCCCACACCATTACACCACCACCACCAGCCTGCACAGTGGTAACAAGGCATGATGGATCCATGTTCTCATTCTGTTTACGCCAAATTCTGACTCTACCATCGGAATGTCTCAACAGAAATCGAGACTCATCAGACTTCAACTGTCCAATTTTGGTGAGCTCGTGCAAATTGTAGCCTCTTTTTTCCTATTTGTAGTGGAGATGAGTGGTACCCGGTGGGGCCTTCTGCTGTTGTAGCCCATCCGCCTCAAGGTTTTGCATGTTGTGGCTTCACAAATGCTTTGCTGCATACCTCGGTTGTAATGAGTGGTTATTTCAGTCAAAGTTGCTCTTCTATCAGCTTGAATCAGTCGGCCCATTCTCCTCTGACCTCTAGCATCAACAAGGCATTTTCGCCCACAGGACTGCCGCATACTGGATGTTTTTCCCTTTTCACACCATTCTTTGTAAACCCTAGAAATGGTTGTGTGTGAAAATCCCAGTAACTGAGCAGATTGTGAAATACTCAGACCGGCCCGTCTGGCACCAACAACCATGCCATGCTCAAAATTGCTTAAATCACCTTTCTTTCCCATTCTGACATTCAGTTTGGAGTTCAGGAGATTGTCTTGACCAGGACCACACCCCTAAATGCATTGAAGCAACTGCCATTTGATGTGATTGGTGTCACGGTTCGCTAATTCATTGTCTCCTAGTACTGCCTGTGTATGCATGCGAGGTGAATGTGGGAGGCGTGGTCACTGATCACCACCACCGTCATCATCACCCACACCTGATCCATATCTCATCTGCCTATTTAGTCACCTCTCTTCCCACCGTTGGTTGTCGAGTCGTTGTCTTCCATGTGTTCCTCGTCAGCTTTCTACGTTCCTGCTTCCCGGTGTCTGCGTTCCTGTGTCCAAGTGTCAGCTCATCAGCGTGTCTCTGTGTTCCTGGTTCCCGTGTTCCGTGTCCACTTCCACGCCACGCACTCTGGATATCACCGCATCATGCCGTCACCAGCAGCCCATTGAGTCTCTGCGCCACCAGCTTACCCCCCGACTTTACCCCTGAGTTTCACTTTCACTTTCAATAAACATTCATTCGCAACTGAATCCAGTCTCTCGCGTTTCCTGACAGAACGACTCGACCTGATTTCATGGATTCAGCGAATGTTCCCGAATGGCAAGAGTTTGTTTCCAACAACATGGCACGCCTGGACAGACAGGAAGAGCAGATGCTGGCCACCGGGCGCGCCATTCAAACACTGGCGGAGCAGATGTCTGAGCTCACCAGCAGATTCCAACAGCTGTCTGTTCCTGCTGCGCCAGCCCCGCCGCCGGTTCCCCCCACCATCAGCCGTCCTGCAGGGCAGTCCGAACCCCATCTACCACCACCTGAACGGTATGCCGGAGACTTTTGCAGAGCCTTCATCACGAAGTGCTCTGTCTTTTTCTCACTACAACCACAAACCTACGCCACCGAACAAGCCAAGGTGGCCCTTGTCATCACGCTGCTCTCGGGACGTGCAGCGAAATGGGGAACGGCGGTGTGGGAGAATCAAGACCCATGCTGCTCCTCGTTCCAGGCCTTCTCGGAGGAAATGAAGAGGGTGTTCGATCGGTCTGCGGTCGGCCGCGAGGCAGTCCGGAGGTTATCCGACCTCAAGCAGGGAGACTGGTCGGTCTCCGAGTACTCCATTGAGTTTCGCACGCTCGCAGCTGACTGCAAATGGAACGAGGAGGCGCAGTGGGACAGGTTCCTGTATGGGTTGGCTGACCGTGTCTAACGTGAAATATACACCCTGGATCTACCCCCACGTCTCAATGGCCTCATTGAGCTGGCGCTTCGCGTAGACTCCCGACTAGAACGCAGCAAGTTTCGCCCCACTCCAGCGGTAGGTCCAGGGTCCCCCACAGTATTCTCTACGCAACATCCTGGCACGGTCAGCCCCACCGTCGATCATGAACCCATGCAGGTTGGTCGAGCTCGGCTTTCCCGGGAGGAGAGAGAACGTCGCAGAGCCCTGGGACTGTGTATCTACTGCACCGGAGAGGGCCATTTCATTCTCCAGTGTCCGGTAAAAGCACGCGCCCACCAGTAAGGAGGGGGCTACTGACGGGCGCAGTCACTGTTAACCGGACCTCCTCATCAACTCTCCTTCCGGTAAGACTTCAATGGGCCAACACCTCCCATCACTGTCGTGCACTACTGGATTCTGGGGCTGAGGGCAACTTTATGGATTACTCACTTGCACTCAGACTCAAGATCACCACCGAGCACCTCATCCACCCCATCGCAGTCAACGCTTTGGGCGGACAAAGCCTACCGGACATTTCACTCAAGACCATCCCCCTCAGTCTCATCACTGCAGGTAACCACAGAGAAACCATAGACTTTTTTATCACAGACTCTCCCTCGGTTCCCATCGTCCTCGGTCATCCCTGGTTGATCAAGCACAACCCCAGGGTTGACTGGGGACACAATAACATATTGAATTGGAGTGATCAGTGCCATGCCTCGTCTTGTGTCTGCACGTTCGTTTGTGTCTAGTTCTGTGTTGCAGGAGGAGCCAATGAATTTGCTTAATGTGCCCCCGGAGTACCTCGACCTGAAGGAAGTGTTCAGTAAGTCTCGAGCTGCTTCTCTTCCTCTGCACCGTCCCTACGACTGTGCTATAGATATCCTGCCAGGTATGTCTCCGCCCAAGGGCAAGTTATACTCGCTTTCCATTCCTGAAAAGGAGGCCATGGAGAAATATATTTCTGATTCTTTGGCCACCGGGTTCATCCGCCCCTCTTCTTCTCCAGCGGGGGCGGGATTCTTTTTTGTGGGGAAGAAGGATGGGTCTCTGCGACCTTGTATTGACTACCGAGGGTTGAACAACATCACGGTAAAGAATACCTATCCTCTGCCGTTGATGTCTTCAGCCTTCGAGAGGTTGCAGGGAGCATCTATCTTCACGAAATTGGATTTAAGGAATGCTTATCATTTGGTCCGCATAAGAGAGGGGGATGAATGGAAGACAGCATTTAATACCCCCAGGGGCCACTTTGAATACTTGGTCATGCCTTTTGGGCTGTCCAACTCCCCAGCTGTCTTCCAAGCACTCGTCAATGACGTGTTGGGAGACATGATAGACCAGTTCACGTATGTTTACCTGGATGATATACTGATATTTTCCTCGTCTCTCCAGGAACATGTCCAACACGTCCGTCGAGTGCTCCAACGGTTACTACAGAATGGGCTTTTTGTCAAGGCGGAGAAATGCGTTTTTCATGCACAGTCTGTTCCTTTCCTAGGGTATATCATCTCGTCGGAGGGAGTGTGCATGGATCCCGACAAGGTTAAGGCTGTGATAGAGTGGCCAACCCCGGACTCTCGCTAGGCCCTGTTGAGATTCCTGGGGTTCGCCAACTTCTATCGACGTTTCATCCGCAACTTCAGCCAACTAGCCGCTCCTCTGATGGCCTTGACCTCCCCCAGAACTACGTTCAGGTGGTGCAACGCCGCCGAAGCGGCGTTCTCCAAACTTAAAAGCCGCTTCGTTTCGGCTCCCATTCTGATTGCCCCTGATCCCACATGTCAGTTCGTGGTGGAGGTCGATGCATCAGAGGTGGGGGTAGGTGCGGTTCTTTCCCAGCATTCTCCCTCAGACGATAAGATGCACCCTTGCGCGTTTTTTTCACATCGTCTGTCCCCAGCGGAACGTAATTATGATATTGGTAACCGGGAACTGTTGGCAGTCAAGCTAACGTTGGAGGAGTGGCGTCACTGGTTAGAGGGGTCAGGGGTGCCTTTTCTAGTTTGGACCGACCACAAGAACTTAGAGTACATTAGAACAGCCAAAAGACTCAACTCCAGGCAGGCTCGGTGGGCCCTTTTTTTCGGACGTTTTGACTTTTTACTATCGTACCGCCCGGGTTCCAAAAACATCAAACCCGATGCTTTATCTCGCATTTTTGATCTTTCCGAGCGCCCGTCTACTCCCGAGTGCATTTTTCCTGAGAGACTCATTGTTTCCACACTCGTATGGGAGATCGAAGCGAAGGTCAAGTCGGCCTTAGAAGGGGTAACGCCTCCGCCCGGGGGTCCACCAGGTCGATTATTTGTGCCGGAGGAAGTCAGATCCGAGGTCATCCGATGGGGCTACTGTTCCAAAATAGCCTGTCATCCAGGAATCAGTCGTACTAACTTTTAGTTAAACAACGATTCTGGTGGCCTAAGATGGCCCGTGACATCCGAGAGTTTGTCTTGGCTTGTTCCGACTGCGCCCAGGGTAAGACTTCCAATCGTTCACCAGATGGGTTGCTTCAGCCGCTGTCTGTGCCCTCGAGACCCTGGTCCCACATAGCGCTAGATTTCGTCACCGCCCTCCCACCCTCCCAGGGTAACACGGTTGTTTTAACCGTAGTGGACCGGTTCTCGAAAGGCCGCGCATTTCATACCCTTACCCAAGTTACCATCAGCTAAGGAGACAGCGGCATCTGTCATTGAACACGCTCTTTCGCATTCATGGCCTCCCGACAGGCGTGGTCTCTGACAGAGGGCCCCAATTTATATCCAAATTCTGGAGAGAGTTTTGTAAATTACTGGGAGCGAGTGTAAGTCTGTCTTCGGGTTTCCATCCCCAGAGCAATGGCCAGACCGAGCAGAGCCAACCAAGACCTCGAGAGGTGTTTGCGGTGTACTGTGTCACAGAATCCGTCTTCCTGGAGTCAACAACTCCCGTGGGTTGAGTACGCGCATAACTCGTTACCAGTATCATCCACGGGCCTTTCGCCGTTTGAGTGTAGTCTAGGGTACCAGCCACCTATCTTTCCCAGTCTGGAATCCGAAGTCGCGGTCCCCTCCGCTCACGCATTCATCCAGAGGTGCCATCGCACTTGGAGTAAAGCCTGTGAGACTCTACTACAAGTGGGAGCACACACCAAGGCCCAGGCCGATCGCCACCGGTCGAAGCCTCCCGTCTACGTCGTGGGTCAAAAAGTGTGGCTTCCAAAGATATTCCTCTCCGCTCCGTGTGTAATAAACTTGCTCCCAAATTCATTGGCCCATTCCCTGTCACCAAAATCATTAGTCCGGTGACAGTCCGCCTCAAATTGCCTCCTGCGTACGGGAGGATTCATGCCGCCTTTCATGTTTCCAAAATTAAGCCTGTGATTCATTCTCACATTAATCCGCCCACCCCGGTTCCCCCACCGCCGCGTCTCGTAGACGTGGGAACCAACTTATTCGGTAAACCGTATTCTGGATTCAAGAAGGAGGGGACGCGGATTCCAGTACTTGGTGGACTGGGAGGGTTACGGCCCGGAGGAGAGAAGTTGGGTACCTGCTAGAGACATACTGGATCACTCCCTCATCGATGACTACAATCGACAGGTAAGTGCCCCTGGGAGCGTCGAGAGAGGGGGTACTGTCACGGTTCACTAATTCATTGTCTCCTAGTACTGCCTGTGTATGCATGCGAGGTGAATGTGGGAGGCGTGGTCACTGATCACCACCACCGTCATCATCACCCACACCTGATCCATATCTCATCTGCCTATTTAGTCACCTCTCTTCCCACCGTTGGTTGTCGAGTCATTGTCTTCCATGTGTTCCTCGTCAGCTTTCTACGTTCCTGCTTCCCGGTGTCTGCGTTCCTGTATCCAAGTGTCAGCTCGTCAGCGTGTCTCTGTGTTCCTGGTTCCCGTGTTCCATGTGCACTTCCACGCCGCGCACTCTGGATATCACCGCATCACGCTATCACCAGCAGCCCATTGAGTCTCTGCGCCGCCAGCTTTCCCCGGACTTTGAGTTTCACTTTCACTTTCACTTTCAATAAACATTAATTCGCAACTGAATCCAGTCTCTCGCGTTTCCTGACAATTGGTTGATTAGATAATTGCATTCATGAGAAATTGAACAGGTGTTCCTAATAATCCTTTAGGTGAGTGTAGATAGATGATAAAATCAATATTGAATTATTATTTAGAGATTTGCTACTTAAATGCATATTTAACTTTATGTTTACATACTGTTAGTGTTTCCTGTGAGATTTATAAAGGAGATGACAGCATTAATTATTATTTGATTACGTTTTATGCCGTCTATGGATTACTGGTGTAACTGCACAGGAAGTTGACGTCACGGAGGGCATTAGTGTGCAATGTCAGAAGTAGGCAATACAGTTATCAGCTTACCAAATGCAACTTTGGAAATCAACAAACCAACCTTTGTTTTCGTCAGTAACTTTAAAAAGTGGGTAAATTAAACGTATTACATATATACATAAACGTATTTACCTAAATAAAACATCAGTTGAGATTAACTTGCGACATTCATTAATCAGTGAGAGTTGAAGTAATTACTAAAAAGTAGAAGTATTATCTAGCTATAGCCTATAGTGTAAATTATTAATTGGCAAGTTAATGAAGCCAGTTCACCAGCTGTATGTATTTTCTGTTTAGATTTGGTAGGTGTTTACACATACACACCAATATGAAGTTATGCTTTCCAGTTCCGAGCATTTTAGAAACCATGTTTTTTGAGACTGCAGAGAATAATAAATCACTAATAGTGCTATCATGACTGTGTTGTGACCTCACAAATGTTATAGTGAACCAGCTATAGGACAATTTCAGCGATTGATAGCGGTCCTGTTTTATCATGTTCTACCCATAACATGAACCTCAATTACTCTTCAGTTCTGTAAATTGCTTTAGATAAAAAAAAGCTTCTGCCATGTAGGAAGTTATAACCACAATTTAGATGTTTGTTCCCTTCCTATCTATCCTTTGCAATGTAAACATTAAAGCTTGTGGCATTTCTTCAGTGCCCTTCGGTTTTCATTTTCACCTTGAGCTCCAGTGATGTATCAGCTGCTTTTAAAGGCACTTTACCAGCTGGCGTTCCTCCAGCAGCCATAAAGCCTTGTTTCTGAAAATATGAACGTGCATTTTGTTTGTAGGACCTTTGAACGACCTTGAATGAAAATGGGATCTGATAGTTCCCTTGAACAGAGGTCTTGCTTCGAATGATCAGCCTCCCTGTCATTATAAGGAAGTCAGATTGGAGGTCATACTAAAGCTTGCTCTGTGTTATTTAGTCTGAATGTGTTAACCACAGATAGAGATGTTATCTGTCAGACTGGTAGTTTCCGGCGCTATTTGCACTCCAAAAAGAAAATCTGGGGACCTATTGCCACAACTTAAATAAATGCATGGGTGCCAGTTAAAAATCCAAATGTATTGATTTAATTAAGCATTTTAAGTTGCCAACGTAATTTTGATGAGGTCTGTTGACATTGATAATTACATCAGCTTAATATTGTGTGAGTAATTGAATTGATTCTTTAAAAAAAAATTAAACTTTAAACATTGAACATTTAAACATCACTTTAAACATTGGACAGTGGATTTCTAGTTCCCAGCATGCTTTGCATAGGACTTAATAAAGAGAGTAGTATATTTTAAGATATAAAATATTCTATTAATAAAGAGAGTAGGGGTAAGCAGGACACAACCTATCACATGCAGGGTTAATTGTAACACACATGGTTTAAAACTTTCCACACATACCACACTCTCAGAAAAAAAGGTACAGTGCTGTCACCGGGGCGGTACCCTACAAAAGTGAAAAAGTACATCTTACTCACATCTTGTCTGACTCACCCCTAAATGGTACGTATTAGTACCTTAAAAGGTACATATCAGTACTTTAAGAGTGCGTATTAGTACCTTAAAGGTACATAGTAGTACCTTTTCAGTTTTGTACCTTAGGGTACCGCCCCAGTGTCAGCAATGTACCTTTTTTTCTGACAGTGCAGGATGACGAAACTTTGTGTATTTACTAGTTGCCATATCAGCACTATATACAGAAAAAAATTGCACCAAAATTAAAAAATCTTTGGAAGATATCACTGAGCATGTATTTAACCATAGCAAAAGTACATTTCTTAAGTTTATTTTTCATCTCTGTTTTTGTGTTTATGTAAAATAAGACAAATCTGATATTATTGTAATCTTATATCTGTTATTTAACAGTTGAGATTCTTTAATGCTGATCTAGCAGCAGAAGACACGAGCCGCGGTTCCCAGTTGAGCAGATGGGGCATGTTGTCACACTGCGTTACAATGAGCCACTATTAGAAATATGCTATTATATTCTATACTTTTATGAATTCTTTAGAGAAACCATGAGAAAAGGGTGAATAAAGACTGAGAGTCAATGTTCAGAAGTTATTAATTATTATTATGTTTTTAACTATGATGTATAGCCTAGCTGTATTTTGTGTTTGTTGTCAAACTCAAAAATTAGTTTATATTTAATGATTAAAAATGCCATTATTTGATATGAAAAAGTTAATAATTGTATTTTATTGACAAAATATTTTAGTTTGTCTTGTATATTTTTTCTATTATATCAGATAACATTTTAAGCTGTCATTTTCTCATGTTACAATGAATCCCACCTATAGGGCATGTTGTCACATTTCACTTCCATTCTTTCGGGGTAAATCAAGAAAAAAGTATACTCTGTATTAATGAAACAAAACCACATAATTGTACTAGACGTGTGAAATTAATGTGGAGTAAATAAATACTCTGATCCCCAAGTGGATTTACACAAACTGAGAAAGTCGTGCCCCGCTCTCCACTAAATGTTGAAATTAAATTATTTATTTTGTATTTAAATGTATTTATTTGTAAAGGGAAAGACCTGACATGTTTGATACTTAAACGTTTGTTGGTTGAACCTAATTTTATAAGTTGTCATAACTTAAAAAAATTATTCAAACTGTTGCATTATTGTTTTTAGGCCCTGTCAGAGCAGAAATTTGCTCTCTGTGTGTTTTCCTTCGTATGTTTTCAAATGTAAACTGTACAAGTTTATTTTGTCCATTGGATCGAAAGAATAGAATAGAAACAAAACAAACAACAACACACATTTACATATTATGTAAATAACCCACACATTACTCATAAACTCTAGAAGAATGCAGATGGTGGTCAGATTAGGGTACAGATGGTAGCTGATGTAAAGCTGTTTTACATGAACTTGAAGGGTTTTGAGGTAAAAGGTGACGAGCTGTCTAATCATTTGCACATATTGAATAAAAAGGAAATAAATCCTTAAGTTCTAGTTTAAGATAATAAAATATTTTAGCTACTCTGTAAATTGCAAAATGCAGGTTTTAGGCTATAGACAATGCTGAGTATGTATACAATGAGACTTTTTCACTACTCTTTATATTTTTCCAGGAAGGATAGATAACATCTCAAGCAAATCATATGGTTAACAGAAACATTTCACAAAAGACCCTTTATAAAAGTTCCAACTTCATAATGAATCATTAGTCATGTGGTTATTAACACACACACACACACACACACACACACACACACACACACACACACACACACACACACACACACACACACACAATTAAATATGTTTTTAGGGTTGGCCTATACTGTTTGTCCTTTATTGTCAAGTGATTTTATCTATGACAAATAACAAATACAGTATGTCATACATTAAGTACAGTAGGTCATACTATATATAGATTTGATACTTAAAGTAAATTTATGAAAATTCAACAATAGCCAATACATTAATACTCAAATTAGCTAATTTGATTTGAGAGAATAACCACCCCGTCCACCTCTTGTCAATCAAGGTGTTTTATAACTCCCACCACACACAACACACTACTTTAGATTTTCTATTTGCCACTGTATCTGATGTTTTCTGCTACAGGTCCGTGAAGAAGACTTTTATTTTGAACGCATTCCTTAAGCATGAGCCCCTCAGTGGCAGCCATTTTGTAGGTCACGCCTACCGGAAACGGTGTCTGCACCTGCACCGACAGCAGAACCAAAATCGAAGGAACCCCGGTCGAGCCTCGTCACGTTTCTCTCGGCTCTCCCACTCCCATCTCGCTCATCGCGTTTCCTCTGCGGGTCGAGCGCCTTTTTACGCCACCGTGTCGGAGGACTGGTCGCCGGAGTGTGGGGGAATTTGACACAGAGGGAGGAAGGGCAGGTCCCTCATCATCATCATCATCACTTTCACTCCCTTCATCATTTCCAAACACCATCATCATCAACATCAACGCGACGAGGCGTGTCTGCGCTCACTAGAAACATACCGCAACACTAAACCAGCAGCAGCAGCGACACCGAACAAAATGAATCGCGTTGACCGCACGCCGAGGCCGGACACCGTTTGATGTAGCACGTTTTATTATTTATTTATTTTTTTGATCTGGAAATTTCTTGACTTAGTTCGGAGAGCGAACGAGCACTGCGGCCTTGCATCCAGTTGAATGAACGATGCGGACTTTACCAGCACCCTGATTTAGCTCCACATTTCCCACGGATGACCGTTTCACCACACCAAACAGCATCGCTTTTCTCCGTTCTGTGTGTTTTTATGGGAGTGACGGATAGCTAGTAGCCGGGTTAAAATGTGGAAGTGGAGGCGGCTGATGCGGTTGTCCAACCGCTCCTTAATGGCCTTCATCTTTTTCTTCTCCATGTCCACGACCTGCCTCTACTTCATTTATGTGGCCCCTGGAATAGGTGAGTCCGTCTGACAACATAATAGTATCGCGCACCGCGAGTGATGCGATTAAATGTGTTAATCATGTTTCATACATCACTGACTCCAGATACTGATCATCACCTCCCAAACAAGCATTACTGACAGGTTGTGTTTTAAACCCCAGTGAGCTACCCAACTAAACGTCACGCCTCCCAGAAATGCCAACAATAGTTGTTGTTGATCCCCTTATGCCAGCACAGTTAAATCAGATTTGACTTTATTTTTCTTAAATAGTTTCTGTTTATGTTGACAACCTCCTTAACAACTATTTTCTACAAGCTCCAGATATATTGAATAATGGACTGTTAATGTGTTTTATGTAAATCTCTGTTGCCTCTTGTTGGACTTGCTACTACCATAAACAACATGACAACGGAAGGTTACAATCTCAAAATCTTAACGTTACCAGTGTTTGAAAATAGCGGAAGTTCATCAGCGGTATTTGTACTAAGAACACAGTAAGCACAGATGTAACCGTGAATGTCGTTTAATGCAATATTCTTTCTATAAAACAAAGTAGCATTTGTCGTTACACATACCCTAATGCATTTATAAACTATAACTGGTGTCCTAGTTCTAACATGAAGTAGATTCCCTCCACCAATACGTTTGGCAGGCTGTGTTTCCTATTTTGGTATTTAAAATTATATGAATTGTATGCATTTACTATTAAACTAATACAATTAGTTGAACTTAAGAGTACTTTGACTCACTCAAGTAGGACTTAAATGGATAGTTAACCCAACAAAATTGAAATTCTGTCATCATTTACTCACCCTCAAGTAGTTTCAAACCTGTATGAGTTTCTTTCTTTTGTGCAATTTAAAATGAGATATTTTGAAGAATGTCGGTAACCAAACAGTTTCTGGTCCCCATTGACTTAAATAGTATTTTTTTTTTTTTTTAATTCTATGGAAGTCAGTGGGGACCAGAAAGCATCTTTTGTGTTCAGCACAACTTGAGGGTGAGTAAATTATGACAGTGTTTATTTTTGGGTGAACTATCCCATTAAGTACATCTTGTAATGTATGTAAAAGAATTTCATAATTATATTGTCTTTGAAATATGGTTAAAGCACCAAATATACTGACAAGCATTTATTTTAAACTTTAATATCATTTCTATTTAAACTTGTGTATGTATGTTTGTGTGTTGTGTATATGTGTGTGTGTGTGTATATATATATATATATATATATATATATATATATATATATATATATATATATATATATATATATATATATATATATATATATATATATATATTTACACATTATTATTGGTAAAGTTGCAATTTAGTACATTTACAATATTAACTTTAAATGTAATATCAGATAACACTACTGTTAAAATTATAATCAAGTAGACTTTACATGTGATGTAGTATGTTAGTAATAAGTGTACTTTATAGCATTACAAAAGATTGTTAAAGTGCACTTTAAAGCAAAACCTTTGATTTGACATTACTACAACGTGTCTTAAGAAACATTCATAACACTGTACTCTTTACACACAAGTGGCCTTTTAATTATATCTGTATTGGGATGCCTGCACAAGTGTGTCTTAAATCGTCGCAGTTTGTCTCGACTTGCTTAACTGAATGTATATGCAAATCAGCCTGCTTGTTGTCCTGTTAGAAGACTTTTTTAATTTTTCTAAAATCTTTAAAAAGTCAGGCAACCCTCCGACACATGCATACATACAGCAGCAACACACAACCAAATCGTGTTTTGCTGTGTTTGTATAATCAGTGCCCAAGAAAGGTAATGTTTTCCTTGCTGTTGTTTGACTGGTGTTCACTGGACTGTGTCTAATATATGAAGAGCTCTGGGTGGCTAGGAAGAACCAATGTGTTTTGGTATAGGCTTGGAGTTTTTATAAATCTGACTACTAAATAATATATAATATATATATATATATATATATATATATATATAAAATTTTTTTTTGACAAAGCAACGCATAAACGAGTGCGCAAGTGAATTACAGCAGTGTGTGCACAGTGACAAAGCTCGCACGTAAAATATAAACCTGCAGAAATAACAAATTCCTAACTCAAGCCCAAAAAAATATGATTGTGCTTGTGCACACAAATCAGCACGTTGCGAGGAGAAATAAGAAAACTGCGAGTCCTGGCAGATCTCACACGTGCAGGACTGACCACGAGCACGAGTTTTGCAATGTCATATATTTGACATTTGACATTTAATATTTTGGCTTTCATCCCCATTTATGTTTGTCTTTTTTCATAAAAAATATTAACAAAAGCTGAAATTTGGTTGATTTGACACGGAGTGACCCAATTACTGTGTTCTGTTTTTATATTTTAAAATGTAATTTAATTATCTGATGGCAAAGCTGAATTTTCAGCATCATTTCAGTGTCATGATACTTCAGAAATCATTCTATTAAGCCGATTTTAGTCATAAGAAACATTTGTTATTATCAATGCTTAGAGTTTAATATTAAACTTCTTCATATTTTTGTGAAAACCAATATTAGTGCCGATTTTTTTTTTTTTTTTTCAGGATTATTTGATTAATAGAAAGTTCAGAATAACAGCATTTATTGCAAATAGAAATCTTGCAACATTATAAATGTCTTTACTGTCACTTTTAATCAATTTAATGCATACTTTCAGAATAAAAGTGTTAATTTCTTTTAAAAATGTCTTACTGACCCCAAACTTTTAAAAGGTATTTAAGGGATAGTTCACCCAAAAATGAAAATTGGCCCTATGATTTACTTATCCTCAAGTCATCCTAGGTGTAGATGACATTCTTCTTTCAGATGAATAAAATCAGAGTTATATAAAAATGTCCTGGCTCTTCCAAGCATTATAATGGCAGTGAATGTTGGGTCATTTTTGAAGTCCATAAAAGTGCATCATATAACTGCTCCACACGGCTCCGGAGGGGCTAATAAAGTCCTTCTGAAGCAAAGTGGTTTGTGTAAAAAAAAAATCCATATTTAAAACTTTAATAGACTAAAATAACTAGCTTCTGGCTGTCAGCGGTATGCAAGTGAAAGAGTAAAAAGTTACGGTGAAAGTAACCCTTGATTTGTCTTGCTGCGATTAGTCTGTGTTGCCGGTGTTCAGGTGAAACACTGGTTACATCAGTTGCCCACCGTCTGCCCCCACTGTGGTTTTCATTTTTATAGTAATAAAATCCTTTAGTTCAGTTAGAGAACAGACACTACAGTTAAAAACTGAACGTGTCTGCTCAATACAGTGTGAGCCGAACGAGAGTCGCAGCACAAACACAGCAGGACAGGAGTCGGATTTCATTCATCAGAGAGTGAGGAGCTGACAGACCAGATGATCGCAGAAGATTTGGTTTCAAAGTGCCTATTTAAGTGAGTTTATTATTATACCGTTTTGTTGTTTTTTTATTGATAATATTAGGCTAATGAGCACACAGTTCAAGCAACCCACCTCCGAATTGGCGCTAATTCTAAACCGAAACTTAAATGAGCATTGGCATTCATTCATTCATTCACGGCCTCAGTCATTCACGGTGCGTGTCCAGTCTGGTGCGTTTTCAGTTCATGCCTATGGAAGCCTAATTTTCATAGGAATTCATTGAAAACACTCGCTTTGCTCCGCACCGCTCCATTATGAATGCCCGAGCGGCCGTATGCGTTTTTCGGTTTAAAATTAGCGATTTGAAAAGCCCCCACCGGTGATACCGGTTTTATCGGTATTGTCACACATCAATTAACCGGTGGGAAAATAAATGTCCTCACTGTCACATTCCTACCTTTGACCCTTGAACCCTTGACGCATGCTTATTGATGAACGCAGAAGCGCAGAGAATAGAGCAAAACAGCGGCCATGAATTAGTCGAAAACAAGAATTTTTAAAGAGAAATGGCGGAGGATTTCAATATAAGAGAAGAGGAGCTTGAGTTTGTCACCTAGCCCTATCCGCGAGAGGCATCAAAGCTTGCGATGCTCCTATACATCGCGTCAGGGGTGACTCTTTTAGAGCAAGTCAACTTACGTACTGCTGACCGCCGGAAGCTAGTTATTTTAGTCTATAAAGTTTTAAATATGGATATTTTTCTTACACAAGCACACCACTTCACTTCAGAAGGCCTTTATCAACTTCTTTGAGCCGTGTGGAGCAGTTATATGATGGATAGATGCACTTTTATGGACTTCAAAAACGACCCAACAATTCTCTGTCATTATAAACCTTGGAAGAGCCAGGACATTTTTAATGTAACTCCTGATTGTATTCGTCTGAAAGAAGAATGTCATATACACCTAGAATGGCTTGAGGGTGAGTAAACTATGGTCTAATTTTCATTTTTGGGTGAACTACTCTTTAATTTGTGAAATATTGTTAAATAATAAATGTAAATAAATATACAGTGCCCTCCACTGCTGTTGGCACCCTTTGGTAAATATGAGCAAAAGTGCTGTGAAAATAAATCTGCATTGTTTGTCCTTTTGAATATTAATTCAAATAATTCATTATCTCATTATGAAATAAATGTTTTTCTCTAGTTCACATTGGCCACAATTATTGCAATGTCCTTTTCCCAAGATAACAGCTCTGAGTCGTCTTCTATAACGCCTGATGAGTTTGGAGAACACCTGACAAGAGATCAGAGACCATTCCTTCATACAGAATCTCTCCAGATCCTTCAGGTTCACAGCTCCATGTTGGTTCTTCTTCTCTTCAGTTCACCCCACTCATTTTCTAAAGGGTTCAGGTCAGGGAACTGGGATGCTCATGACAGAAGCTTCATTTTGTGCTCAGTGACACATTTTTGTGTTGATTTTTATGTTTTTTCATTTTTTTGGATCATTGTTCTGATTGAAGATCCAACCACTGCCCATTATAAGATTTCTAGCAGAAACGGTCAGGTTTTGATTTTTTTTTAATCTGTTGGCATGTGCTAGAATCCATGATACCATGTATCTGAACAAGATGTCCAAGACCTCCAGCAAACAAATAGGCCCACAGCGTTAAAGATCCAGCAGTATAATTAACCCATTGAGTTGTTTGGAACTTATTAATCATTGCCCTGATGGTGGAAATGGGGATTTTCAATGCTTTAGCTATTTTCTTACAGCCATTTTCTATTTTGTGAATCTCAATAATCTTTTGCTGCACATCAGAACCATATTCTTTGGTTTTACTCATTGTGATGGATGATTAAGGGAATTTGGCCTTTGTGTTTCCCCATATTTATAAAGTCATGGATGAACAGTTTCATGCTCCTGGTGTGCTAAAAAAACATAAATCTGAATGGGAATATATTTCAGAGATATTTTACACATACATTTCTAGAGGTGCCAATAATTGTGCCCAACATGCATTGGAGAGAAACATTTTTCATAATGAGACCCCCTGCCCCCTACTTGTTTTACTTCAATGAAAGGTTAGACATTTTTGAATGAAAGATCAACAGGATAAACGATGCAGATTTATTTTCCCAGCTCCTTTGCTCATATTTACTAAGGGTACCAATACTAGTGGAGGGCACTGTATGCAAGCAGGCTGGTCCTTTACATGCAACCAGAGGATCATTCAGTCATTTAGATTTTAGACTTATGTCTGCTTACATAGATTGTCCCATAACAGGATGTGAAACTCAGTCCTACAGTTGAAACATACCGGTTGACAATCTGGTGATCTCAGTTCATTTCTCCTCATATCTGCACCTGGGAAACGTTTTGGACTCCGGAATGCTGATAACCTTACTGTAGCAGTTAAACTAAAACTACATTACGCTGACGAGAGCCAGGGCTAAACCGCAGACAACCATTGATGCTTACAATGATGGCTGCTTATAGTTTCAACATTTGCCATTTTCTAACAATGATGCTTTTAAGAGCTTCCCAGTGAAAGGAAGAGGGGAAAAAAAGCTTTTAGTTTTGCCATCCATTTACAAATGTTTTACACTGTGTACATTTGCATAGTTCTGTTATGTATTTTTGTCATTCATCAAATCTGTACTTCTGAGATCATTGCACTGTTAACACCATTTTTGTTTCCTCTTTACATCATTTGGGAAATACTTTAAATGTTCTTGCTTTCTCTTTCTCTGTTTCAGTCAACACATATTTCTTCATGGTACAGGCTCAGGGTATCATGTTACGAGACAATGTGCGGACCATTGGTCACATGATCAGGCTATACACCAATAAGAACAGTACTCTCAATGGCACAGGTAAGAGCCAACAGCAACATCCCTTCATACTAATATTGACCAGAACCCGATTGCAAAGGCCCAGGTATACTATTCCACGTTCTGCTTTGTGTAGTTTTGAAGTCTTTCAAAGGATACTCCATTGACCTTGAATCTGTTCAGTGAGTTTGTACTACACCCTGGACCTTTGTTTTTGAGTGCTCAAATTACTTGCACGTGTATTGTTGTCACAGCAAAATATAGCCAAAGAGCTATGTAGACACTCTTCAGTCTGGCTCACTTCTTTTCACTCTCCAATCAATTCCTAATGGATAAAACCAAGTGCCGCCCCACATTTTTTCTGGTTAAATACCTTTTCATTCATGAATGTCACAAAATGGGAACGGCAGTTCACATTAACTTTAATATGTGTTTGTCTATCTTTGTTTTAACAGATTATCCAGACGGAAATAATTCTAGCGAGTATATCGCTCAGCCAACCACATACCTCCCTGAGAACTTCACATATGCTCAGAACCTGCCCTGTCCTGAACGGTTACCTTCTATGAGTAAGTTACACAATTCATTTGTCTACTTTATTCAAATTATTTAAATACAGTTTTGTGATGGATTTAGCTAGTTATGTGATACTCAAATAAGTATACAAAAACGCTTGACTAAAGGTCACATGAAGGACAGATATATAGGGTAAACTTGTTTGCTTTAATTAGGCATATTTTTTTTTTTTTTTTTTGGCTGAATCTGAAATCGCCCTTTTAGTAGATGGAAATGTGAAAGACAGTATGTGAAAATAGTAGTATGTCCATATTCATAAAACAGTTGGCAAAAAGTACCTGGATAATCTAATATTTCCGGCAGGATTGTGAAGTGCACTTCCAGTGGACACTTTACTATCCCATGAGGCCAGATTAGAGGATTTGTGAATGGTAGTAAAGCAATGTAACTGATGCTGTTGGTAATATAACAATGACAACACGATGTGGTACTTCCGGATTACATTCATACTAGGGGTGGGCAATCTTCCCAAAATTTAATATCACAATCTTCCCAATTTTGAGATGTACTATTGAGAATATCCAGACTGGAATAAGCCTGTGGACTTATCTATTTGCACAATTTAAAACACTGTATTGCATTTAAATAAGTTGTCAAAATAGTCACTAAACTAGGGCTCAACAATAACGCTTGTCTGCTTGTCTGGGACAAGTGGATGTTTTGAAGGGGCAAGTGAAAGAGAATTTTACTTGCCTGACCGGACAAGTAGTTGATGTAAAATGTCAATAACAAAAAATAACTAAGGAACCATCAAAATGCAAGAATAATTTTGCATTAATTTAGTGTAAGTGGCGATCGATAGTGGATAATAATATATAATATAATGAACTGACGGTGACAAGGTCATGCTGTTGAGGCTCACGCTGCCTCTCAAGCGAGAAACTGAGAAACTCAGCCTACTGCGTTAAAAAAAAAAAAGTTTTTATACTTATAACATACGATACAGTTAAGCAACATCACACGACCAAGTGTGCCATTTTCCTGAATGCATCGCGATTAATTTCATATGACAGCTCAATAAACAATTAATTAACATTTAAGTCACTTACATTTTAGATGCAATATTGACTGTTTTTGTTCTATTTCAGCAGCGAAAATGGTTCCAAACAAAGATCACAGCAGAACCATAACGCATCTCACAGCAACAGTGTTTATCGAATAATTCAGCATTTTGAATGAATCGGTTGAATCAGAGATTCAATGACCTATTCGTAAAACGACTGCCTCATTCTTGAATGAATCAGCTGTTGAATCAGTGACTCACTCATTAAGACGGTCACCTGCACCACCTACTGGCAGTTTAGTTTCACGTTTAAATATTCTTTCCAACATTTCTTATTTGTACATTCAAATTAAAACAATCTCATAACATTATTTAATGTAGTTGTAATTTTTCAGTGTAAATTATTTAATTTGATTGGTAACAGCCATATAGTGTCTTATTCAAATTTTTATATTTTTATTATAATTTATTGATCAAATTTAATAATATAAAATGAAAGCTGAAGCATAGCCTATATTTAATAAGATTAGGGAAAAATGCCCTTTATAAAAGGTAAAAATATAACAAATATGCAGATTTAAAATATTTCCAAGCTGATTGAACACTGGTGAGAATAGTGCTTCAGAATAAATTATATTTACAACACAAAAAAATAAAAATAAAAAAATGTCCGGCAAGCAAATTGTCTGAAGGACAAGCACGTGAACAGGCTTAATGTCTGAGTTAAATTTTAAAACACTGCATAGTCTTCATTTTATTAATTAAATATACATATTGATCCTTATTAAAACTACTAAAGTTATTCAGTCAAGAGCAGTGAGTGGTTTTGTCTTTTGTTTAACATTAATGACACCGACAGCAGAATTAGACTTTAAGACTAAATACGTGGATGTAATGTTAGTAACGCATCCAAATTCTTTCCCAACTGTTTATTCACTTAAGACACAACTGACTGTCTTTATTTAAATACTCGCTGGTACTACTGGTAATTTGACCGTTTAGGTGCGCGGCTGAAACCCCACGTTGCTTGTCTGTGTTCTGCTCCATCTCGCAGCACGCACACTTTTAATAACTCTTTTTAAAACAAAGCATGTCCCGCAGTAGACAACATTTTGCCAGTCACGTTACATGATATGATTTGGATGTCAAGTTTAGGCTTTTAAGGAGGGGCGAAAGCACACCACTTTAAAGGAAAGGAGCGGCATGTGGCGCAATGATCATTTTATCTTGATTATCATGTTTGCATAATCGCTGGAAGCCAAAAGTCAGCACAGCCATCTATTAGGCAGTCATTGCTGTATTTTAACATTATTACAAGGACTTAAAGATCACAATCTTTACGATTCGCTTGAAAAGTAGATTGTGGACATCTTCATGATCGATCATGACATAAAATTGTCAGATTGTACCCCCACCCCAATTCATACTATAAAGCAGGGCTCAACATCAAGCCTGTTCATGTGCTTGTCCTTTATTTATTTTTTTAAATAGTATTTATTCTGAAGCAATATTCTCACCAGTGTTCAGTCAGCTTTGACATATTTAAGTCTGCATGTTTGTAATATTTTTACCTTTTATAAAGGGCATTTTTTCCATAATCTTATTAAATATAGGCTATGCTTCAGCGTTCATTTTATATTCTTAAATTTGATCTATAAATTAAATTAGAATAAGACACTATAGGGTCGTGCGCGTTGAGCGCAGTGATCGGAGGCGTGCGGAAAGTATAAACAAGGCTGAAGCACCCTCAAACGCAAGCAAAAGCAGTGCACTCTCAGTTGATACTGTAATGATATACTGGCGAAACAGATTGGGCAGATTGGCACATTTGTGTTCGCGCTCTGGAGAGCGCCATTTATTTACAACATGTGTTTGCAGCGGCGAGTAATGTAGCCAGATCTCTTGTACGTGATCCGAGTTTTTATTCAGTGCTGAGTTAATGCAGGCTCGCGAAACTCGAGGCTATACAGTCTATAAAATCCTTTGAATAAAACTATTGATCTTCACGCTGCTAAGAGGACCGATGGCCAACTGCATGCTGCAAAGTTTCAGAAGTGACATCTAAAGATAAATGCTGGATTCACTCTGCATGAGACAGAAATATCCTCCTGAGACCCAGAATAGAGGTTTTGCCTCTGTAGAGGACATTATATTTTAGTGAATTTCTCTGACAACATACACAGTTTTGTCTGGATATTCTTATGAAATATAATATTCTCATGAAAATATTCCTTTTATTACTTCCATTGTTATACGTCTTTTTACATTTACATATTGTTCTAAAAACACATTACTATGCAAATTAGATGTAGTGTATAGATGCATTTCATAGAATGCATGGGAATGGCATTTATGGCCATGTTTATCATTAATACTTGGTCAGTTTTTTTTATTTTTTTATTTTTGTACCGTGCAGATATGGTTCAGGTCAGTGTTCAAGTTAAGTTTAGAAATGTTGTGCGTCCACTTATTAGTGTGACATTTCAGCATGCAAATGAAGGCAAAAATATTAAGATCTCAGCCCTAAAAATCGGCTGCACATATCGGCCATCGTCTGACCCTGACCTCTAAAAATCGGCATCGGCTATAGAAAAACCCATATCGGTCGATCTCTAGGCCACTTACACCAAATTAATGTGGAGTCATTCTTGTATTTTGATGTTTCTCTAGTTATTAATTTTTGTTATGGACATTTTAATCTGCTTGTCCGGTCAGGCAAGTAAAATTCTCTTTCACTTGCCCCTTCAAAAAATCCACTTGTCGCAGAAGTGTTAATGTTGAGCCCTGCTACATAGTATAACATAGTATAGTATAACATACTTTTTTTTTTAAAGTCATGAATTTAATTATTTAATCAAATCTGTACAGAGAATTTATGTGTTATTGGATGCAGGCTCGATTTCACTTTTCGGTGTTGACATTTTTCTTTCTGCGATCACTGTTCTTGGATTTGAGTTTTTTTGTTTTTGCTTGGCTTATTACAGTTCTTTATGGGATTGCCTTCTCTGTCAAGGATTCATGTGGTGCTCCTTTTGCTTTTGGCCAAAAGGCAGAATCCTAAAGGGTAGGGGTGTTGAAATTAATTGTTGCATTAATGCAGTAATAGACCATAATCAATTATAGCCTACTGATGTTTCTCTGACATTGTCACATACGTGCTTTTCATGCTAGCGTAAAATGGCGGAGGGAGGCGAAACACAAAAGCGAATAATCAAAAATGCACCCACTATTTTAACAATTACAGCGAGTGTGTGTGTAGGGGTGAAACGATTACCGGTTTCACGATAAACCACGATAAAATGTACTGACGGTTAGTATTATCGTTTAAAATTTAATTATCATTAAAACCATGTTTGATTATCGTGTTTTTGAAAACTCGTGGTAAATCCTGTCTAGCCAGCGTCAGTCTGGCACAGACACAGCGCTCAACGTTGTTTTTTGAATGAGAAGAAATGGCAGAAGGCAGTGACAGCGCCGGGAGGTTTTTCAGCCTTCTAAAAGGACCAAATCTGAGGTGTGTCATATTTTGGCTTTTACAAAAGTCCTGAGGGAAACTTAATCGAGGATGGCCACCCTTTCTGCAGAACATGCAAAAAGAAAGTCGCTGTAATAGGGGTAAACACTTCAAATCTGCCAACGCAAGGCAAGTGGACTTTGACCTCAGTACACTAAAACTATGTCTGGGAAATAATAACGTGAAGCTTCCAGGAAAAACAAAATTACGCAGCAAGTGGCTTTCAGCCAAAGACGAATTAACAAGTTCAGACAAGACTAGGGTGACATTTAAGGGATAATAATGTATATTCATTGTACACTCTTTACACATATTTTCTTTACCACATAAATAATTACGGGGACATATTGAATTGAGATTAATCTTTCCAATCTTACCGGTTTATAATCCATTTTGTAAAACAATCGTCCAGACAAGAAGATCACAAGAAGTTATAGTAGTATTAATAGTAAAGTCCTCTGATTTCATTTTCAATACAATCAAAAACAGAGATGCAAGTTGCATTTGAATGAAACAAGAAGCGTGTCTGTTGTGATGCTTGGATATGCACTGTTGTAATGTGTTGCTATTGACGACGGTCATTATAAGGAAGGAAATGCCACAGAATAGAATCTTGCTTAAAGTGCATAGAGCTGCTTGTTTTATTTGTTGTTTGTTGATCAAATATAAAACTTGTTGAAATGTTTTCAGTGTGCATCTGTTCTTTTTGAACACTTTCTGCTCATTTGAACAAAACCGTGATAATATTGATGATTGTGATAATTTGGGTCACTATAATCGTGATATGACATTTTCATACCATTTCATCCCTATACGAGAGTGTGAGCATTATGTTGAAACTTAAGTATAGCCTACTAGTTACTTGACAGCTTTATTATTTACTATAGATTGTTGTATTTACTAGCAGGGCTGCCAACTCATTCACAGTGAGACTCACAAATGACACTTCACACAGCCGTTTTCTCATGCAGAGAAAAATCGCTTGGCAAAAAGGACACTGACACCGACAGACAAAACAGCGCAGGTTACTTTTGATATGAGAAAAATTCTCAGCTCTCAAATTATGTAATTTATTATGAAATATAAATAAATACAGTTTTGCCGCTCATAAATGTGATGTGATGGATCGCTGTAGCACCTCAGTTCAAGCTGCACGTTGAACCGATCATCTCTTTACTACTAGTTAATAGTAAATAAATATGAGTGAACATTAGAAGATATGTTGAAAGATAGAGTACAACTTACCAAAATGTATATGTGACCCTTGACCACAAAACCAGTCATATGGGTACATTTTTGAGATTTGAGTCAATCTGAAAGCTGAATAAATAAGCTCATTTATGTATGATTTGTTAGGATATGACAATATTCACCCATTTAAAAAAATCTGGAATCTGAGGGTGCAAAAAATCTAAATATTGAGAAAATCGTTTTTAAAGTTGTCCAAATGAAGTCCTTAGCAATCCATATTACTGCTAATAATATATTTTTTAATATATATATTTACGGTAGGAACTTTACACAATATCTTCATGGAACATGATCTTTACTTAATATCCTAATGATCTTTGGCATAAAAAAAAAAAAAAAATCGATAATTTTGACCCATACAATGCTATTGCCACAAATATACCCATGTGACTTATGACTGGTTTTGTGGTCCAGGGTTACAGCTGGACAACAATGTCACGTAACGTTACATTTACCTCAGTAAACAAGCAAACCATAGCATGTTAGTTGGCTAGAAAAATGTTGTATTTTGCTAAATATGTGCACTGTATTACATATTATATTTTTACTTCTATCATTAACATATTATAACGTTGTTATTATAATGAAAATGGCATTATATTTATTACCTTTAATAATAATAACACCAGCTGACAGGGCTCTCTGTATGTTTACAGCATTGGGTGAGATTTTTTTTTCTTGAAAAATTAACATGCTATACTGTATATAATATTTATCCAGATGAATTAATTCAGGAAATGTACTTTTCTTGGAGCAGATAAAATAAAAAGGAGTTCATTTATCTGACTGCTTGTATTAATTGACAAAAATGTAGTCATGTGCAGTAATATAGAATAGTGATCCGGCTGATATATCAGTCTAATATTTGCTTTTTTTTTTTACTGTGTTCGTGATAGATTTTTCCCGGCATTATTTACAGACAGGCGTCCACAGGCAGCTCTGTGTTGCTGGAGACGCTGCAGTTCATGCACTGCCCCTCCTCCACTAGCAGAGTGCTGGAATCTGCTCAAGACAATGTCAAGTTTTAAACTTTCAAAGCAACTGTTTGACTTAGCTGAAATATTGCCATACACTTTGAAAGTGGAAACTAGTGTTGTCAAAAATATTGATAATTCGATATGTACTGATACTGAAATATCTGAAACAATTCCAATACTCCTTTCTGCAGTACCAGTACACGAATACCAGCTGTGCTTTCTTGCTCTCCTGTCCGACAGCATCATGCACCGCCTCCTCTCATTCATTCCAGTTAGATAGTGCTTGTGTGACCGGGTCTGAATTTCTGCGCGGGATTGCGTATAATTCCAGTCATTCACACAGACTTCGCGCTCACATCCGACGCGCACACACAAAATAAAGCCACCACTGAAATACAAGCACCAAATTTAGCTATTTTTAGCGGCTTATTTATGGTCAAATACACTCAAAAATAATGCCACAATGGCCATCTTGTTGAGTATTAACATAAACAGTCGTAAAGCGTTCAGGAAGTACGTGTAACAGGAACAGTGTTTTCAATCAGTGCGTGCGTCAAGGGGCAGGCAGCCTAATAAACGTGCCACTCTCGATGTTGTTAATGTTACTCAAATAACAAAAGACAAGGAGAAAATCACTTACTGCTCTTGACTGATTAACTTTATTAATTAATCTGCATTTCATTTTTACAATGAAGATTATCCAATGTTATTTTATCTTACAAGAGATTAAGTTAAGTGCACTAAGACTTAGGCCTAAGCATTAAATGATTAGGTTGTAAATAGTTGGTTACTTGCTTGTTGCTACTGTGTGCAATAGTGTAATTATCGGCTCCAAATATCGGCTCAAGAAAATCGACAGCCCGTATCGGCTAAGGCTGATTGGGAAAAAAAATCGGTATCGTCACTAAAAAAAATCTGTATTGGTCGATCCCTAATGTAGAAAATTGAGGAGTCAACGGATCGTGATATTGAATCGAATCGTGAAACCAGTGACAATTCACACCCTTACTAAAGGGTCTTAGAAGGCAGCATGAAACACTGTGGCTATGTTGCTTCTAAAATGCCTTCTAGCCAGTTAGCTTCCTAATCTAGACATCCTAGTACACTCTGTATCTCAACTGTATCTTTCTTTACGAGGAACGCCCATAAAATTGTCTGTCAAAAGTTTATTTTTTTTTTATTTTAGTTGGTCTTCACACACTTCCCATGAAGAAATGTTATTCTCAATCTCTTTCTTGTTTGCTTGCTGTTGTATTTCCTTGCAGAGGGTCAGATGGAAGTCAACATGACGGAGGTTCCTATGGAGGAGATTGAACTGAGGCTCAAACGTCTGGACATTCGATTTGGAGGCCATTGGAAGCCCAAAGATTGCAAACCACGCTGGAAGGTGTGTCACTGTTGTGGTTACGTCATTCAAAACCGGTCATCAGGACATCAGTATGACTGCTTTTGTGTTTGTCTCTCTTCTTTTCTCTTAGGTGGCCATACTAATCCCTTTTAGGAATCGCCATGAGCATCTTCCTATTCTCTTTCAGCATCTCGCCCCTATGCTCCAACGCCAACGCTTGCAGTTTGCTTTTTATGTCATTGAACAGGTGTGTACTCCTAATAATTCAAAACTTTATTGCCATAACAAATGTATTTGTCTGGAATTTTTCCTGGTGAGCTCCTCAACAATAGTAACATACAATAAGATTAAAAACGTGGACTTCTGGAGAGGTATTTAATATTGAAACATCTAATGTACTGATGCTTGAGAAATGGATGGATTTGAAGTAGTCTTTTAGTCTAGTCTGTGCAATTTTTTTAGTCATGTATTTATGTGCTTTCAGGCGGGTACTCAGCCGTTTAACCGTGCCATGCTGTTTAATGTGGGCTTTAAAGAGGCCATGAAAGACCTGGACTGGGACTGTGTGGTGTTTCACGACGTCGATCACATCCCAGAAAACGACCGTAATTACTACGGCTGTGGTCAGATGCCTCGACACTTCGCCGCCAAGCTTGACAAGTACATGTACATGTAAGTGATCTATCTGAAAGGTTTACTTTAGTTATTCTCTCTTTTCACTTTTACCCTCCTTATTCTGGATTTTCTGATTGCTTAACATTTATTTTCTTTATTGCCCGGCTCTTGATGTTCCAGGTTTTTAATGCAGATAAGTTGAGTTCAGTTTGTTTTCAAAGAACGTATTTTAAACAATTTTAGGCTCGAGTTTTAAATAATTGTAGTGTTTTAGAGCACACATTGTCGTGTTTAAGTGTGTGAGCGTATAAATTGTGTTATCCACCGCCTGTAGACCCTTACAGATCTTAAGGGATATATGTATTTGTGTTTAGTTGGTTGTTAGTTGGTTGTGTTTGTGTGGTTTTATCTTTCTGATTAAAGGAATATTTCACCCAAAAATGAAGGCTACTCGCCCTGAAGTTATTCCAAACCTGTATGAATTTCTTTGAGAAGAATATTTTGAAGAATGTCGGTTGAAGGACCCCATTGACTTCCAGAGTATTTTTTTTCCTACTATGGAAGACAATGGGGTCCATAAACTGTTTAGTTCCCCCTTATTCTTCAAAATATATTTTTTTGTGTTCAGTAGAACAAAAAAATTCATACAGGTTTGGAATAATTTGAGGGTGAGAATTTACGTTTTTGGGTGAACTATCCCTTTAAAGCTTAAAAGTAGCTTTTTCACTGAAAATCTGTATTTTTAAAAATTCATGTAACCAAAAATGAGAACATTTTCAAACACTTGAGTCAATAATGTGTGAAAACAATATAGTTTCTCAATATTAACCACCTTGTCTTTTTGTGATTTTGTTGCCTCTTTAGATTTGCTGTATGTTGCCATGTCACTTCCTTGATCATGAGATATGAACTTGTGAACTTAGTTAAGACAAAACTAGATGAAGAAAACATTTGTAATGTAGCTTTAATTTGATTATAAAAATGTGAGGTCATCAAATTCACGCTATATTTGGGCTATTGAATATTCAGGGTGTATTTGCACTACATAGTGCGTTTCCTAATGAATGTGTCATTTAAACTTGTTCAGCCATTTTCTCCATTCTTTCAGACCAAGGTTTAGAGTCTTTTTTGAATTATGCATTTCTAAGAAATGTTAAAACATTTCCCTTTTTCCTCATTCATCTAAGGCCAAATCATTTTCAAAGGCTTCAGGAAACCGGTGTCATTTTTGTAGATGTTAAGGGCCTGAAAAACCCTTAATCTTAATAAATCCACTTCCTGCTGTGTTTCTGCGTATATGTGTCTTGTTCTAAGAGACCAGCTCACATGTTTGGTCAAATAAATGCAGAGCTGCAGTTCATCTTCACGTTTTTTGCGTTTTCACAGCAGCTCATAGAACTGTGATGTAATGAGGACTGAGGTAAATAGGACTGAAATGCTTTTGGGACGTAGTGATTTTAGGACTGTTTGTTATGCAGATTATGTCATTTGTGTAATGAGCTGTAAACGCAGCTCTAATTGTCTCTCAAAAGTATTTGGGGTAGTTGGAGAATTTATCCTTATTTTGCATGTGACTAGGGACTGATTTTAAGACCCCGTGGTTCAGCTTTGCCTTGGTTTAGTTTGAAAGGACGGTTTTCATGTGGACGTATTCTGGTTGAATCCAAAAGTGCTTTGTGGGGAGATTGGAAGGAAGTGAAAGTGTGCTGTATCTCCTCATCACCTTATAAAGTAGCATGATAGTCTGTGCTATTAAAAGGCTTGTTTTTTGTTGCCTATTGCTTTCAAGTGAATCCTGATGGTAAGGTTTCTGTTTCTTCTTTTTCTTTTTCCCGCTCCTTTTCCTGTTTGTTTTAATTCTTAGAAATTTTTACAAGTGATTGCATAGTGGCACTTTAGTTTACTGAGTGTTGAAGTGTGTGTGTGTGTTTTCAGCCTTCCCTACAATGAGTTTTTTGGTGGAGTAAGTGGACTTACTGTCGAACAATTCCTCAAGATCAATGGCTTTCCCAATGCATTCTGGGGCTGGGGCGGTGAGGATGATGACCTCTGGAACAGGTCAGTTATATTTAATTAGACGAATAATTTTCATCAACTCAATTTTTTCACTGACGAAGACAGGATGATAACTAAATTAAAAACATGTTTTGAATGAAAAAAAGATAACAAAAATCTACTGTAATTTTCACCAACGAATAAAAAACGAGACAAAAATGTTAGGGAGGGATGATTAGGGAAGAGATCCAGCCAGAAATTATGTCCTGTGTAATAAATGCGCACATTTGAATTATGTGCTGATCTAACCGCGGGAAAATGCGCCGCTGTTGAGCGTTCTACAGGCTCACGTAACAGTACTTCAGAGCGGTTCATAATCAATGAATAGTAGGGGTGTAACGGTACACGTATTCATACCGAACCGTTTCGGTACAGGGCTTTCGGTTCGGTGCGAATGCTATCTTTTAACAGTTAACAGTCGGCTTGTTTTAAGCACGGAACACACTTCAATCAGAGTTCCCACACGAACATATTAAGTATTCAGTCCATTTTATCATGAAACTCAAACGATAAATGCCGTTTTGATGCTCTTTAATGTGACGTGACTGATCACTGTAAGCGGCGGCACTCGAGTGAACACGATCATCTCTTCCTAAAGAATAAACATGAATTAATATCTTAAGGTATGCTGAGGATACATTACAACTTACTGAAATGTATCATATGTCGTGTACTCAATCGGTGTTTCAGCCATGGAAAGACGTCAATAAAACGGCTTGTAAACAATGTCACGTAGCATTACATTTACCCCAGGCAGCCATTCAGAGTCCACAGCTGTTAGTTCACTAGAGAGATGAAGTTTTCGCTAAATATATGCACTATATTAGCCTATATATTCATTATATTCTACTTGACCTTTAGTGAAGTCTTGTTTATTTAATGTATGTTTAAATAAATCTGTCATGAAAATGACAGACACTGTGTATAAATGATTATATTTCAACAGCGAATTGGAGAAATAAATATATAATTAGATTTAGAAGTTAATGCAAAAACAGCCTTATGTGAAGCTTATGAGTGTTGATTATTATATCTAAAAATAAATAGCAACTGAATATAGGTTAATAGTTTGGGCTATTATAATGTGTAAGTAAGGGCTCCCTATATAGTTTACAACATTTATCTTTAAGAAACTTTGTTATAATTGAATTCATTTAAGGACAGACAATTTTTTTTTTTCTTCAGTAAACCACTGATGAATAAAAATAAATAAAAAGCAATTTTGTAAAACTGCTGTACCGAACCGTCAGTTTTTTGTACCGTTACACCCCTAATGAATAGCTCACATTTATGCCTGGCAATTGTTTATGAACTAATGCTGATGAATAATGAAAATGTTTACTTTCACAAAGTTGATATGGTCATATGATTTAGACGTTGTAACAATGCATATTTTATCTCCTCATCTGAACATGAATGAGCAGCCTGCATCTGCAATAGTAAGGCGCAGACATTTCAAAATAAGAGTCAGTGTATTTCGAGCTTGTTTATAATTAAAAGTTATGCATTTATATATATATATATATATATATGTATATATGTATATGTATATGTGTGTATTTTTTTTTTTTTTTCCTGGTCATTATTGATATTTTGGTTACACAATGAACTGTATTTAATTTAATTCCCATTTAATTCTTAGTAAGGAGGAAAGACTAAGAACATGATTTTTTCCAACATTTTTCAATTTATGAGAATATGTGCTTCCTGGGGAAAAAGTATGCATCAAGCCTACTGAAGAATACTGCATTTGATTTTGAATTTTTTTGTGTGTTTGCACTTGAATGGTCAAAATCACCACCGTTTTGTCAATGTCAGTTTTGGCATGTATTCAAGTAACAGTCGGTTATGTAGGCTAATGCTTAAATGCTTAATACATTACAATTTAACTAAAGTCTTATGATATTTAGTCGACTAAAACTAAAACAATTCAGGTGACTAAAATATGACTAAAACTAAATGGCATTTTAGTCAAACATTTAGCATTTTTAGTCATTTAAATCAAAATTTGCTGTCAAAATTAACAGCATAACACCGTTTATAACTATCCAGATGCTTTTGTGTAACAAGAAGTTATTGCTTCACCATATTGCTGTGCGTGACTAAAGTATGACTCATGTTATCATAAACAAATAGATGGATATGTAATAGAAACACGTGTGTGTGTGTGTGTGTGGGTGGATTTCTTGTTCTCAGGGTTCATTACGCAGGTTTCAATGTGACCAGGCCAGAAGGTGATATTGGCAAATACAAATCTATCCCCCATCACCACCGAGGAGAAGTGCAGTTCCTGGGGAGGTCAGTGCATGCACACACACATAAGCACTAGGGTGATGTATAAGATTAGGGCTGCCTTTTAGCATTGATGTTGCGACGTGCGCATCCAAGATAGGCACACAGCAGGATGTGCGACGTGAAGTATAGGGATCGCAGTTGAATCTGTGATCCTTATGGGCCTGCTGCTCCCCTGTTCGGAACGCATGTGATTCGTGGATTAATTGCAAAATGTAACCATCATAGAGTGTAAATTTATCACTTGCATGTGTTGTCCTGTCAGTTTAAGTGTCAAGCGCAAGAAGACTGGCACACATAGAGCCATGCAGACAACATGTGAACACCGAATTCAGTTCTCTTTCTGTTCCTTTTGAGCTTCAATGGAAACGTGCACGCATAATGAAGTCAGAATGGCGTCTCGGTTATGCGTTGTAAACAATTGAGAGAGAATACGGATGCGTATCATTATATTGGACCTGTGCATTCGTCTTAAAGTGACAGCAGCCTAATGTACCCACAGCTGTTTGTCACCAATGTTAATCAAACAACAAAAAGAGAAAATCACTTTTGTAGCTTTAACAAACATGAATTGTATTAATTAATTATATTAGTTATGTTTTATTTTTACAGTGAAGACATGAAACATGAATTAAACATGAACTAAATTTTAGCATGGAGCTATAACAATGTTCCTTTCTTAAGCCAGACAGATATATTTATGCTGTTCCATAAGTGCCCTGTACTGTCAGATTGAATTTCCATTTTCATTCAGCTCCTGTGCCATTTTTGTTCAGACCAATGCGACACATTTTTAAATAGCTTACAAGCAGTGTTGTAAAGGTTAACCGGTGGATTAATAAGAAGCTAATGTGCTTTGATAAAATGTAGAATAAGGTATCTTGAATATTATAGTCATATTATGATCATATTTTAAATTAAAATGTATAATAGTTTTGATAATTGTGAATTATACATTTTCATAAATAGTTTAAAGGCTTAAATGTTTTTTTATAAATCATATTTTCTTAAGCTTGTTTTTGTCAAAACTTGTACTTTATGAACCGTATTTTTACAGTCACATTATGGTTTAGGATTTGACTGACAATGATCTCCCCAATACACTATTCGTTTTTGCAGATCTAAAAAAAGGCCTTCAAATTTAATTTTAAAACCCCTTTAGATACCCTGTACAGGTGATTAACAAATAATTTAGAATAATTTTTAATGCCTTACAATTACCTTATTACGAAGCCCCTAAAGGGACCTTTGCAAAAAGAAAAAATATGCAGACTTGCGCATATGCACAAGAAACTCATTTAGTGCTCACGAGAAACGATTCAGACTTTTTCTGTGCTCACGCGTTACAATTTCCGTTTTTATGTATACTGTCTATAACGCACTATATTGCCAATTTTTGGGACGCCTGCCTTTACATGCACATGACCTTTTAATGACATCCCATGCTTAATCTGTAGGGTTTAATATGGAGTTGGCCCACCCTTTGCAGCTATAACAGCTTCAACTCTTCTGGGAAGGCTTTCCACAAGGTTTAGGAGTGTGTTTATGGGAATTTTTGACCATTCTTCTAGAAGTGCATTTAGAAGGTCAGGCACTGATGTTAGACGAGAAGGCCTGGCTCGCAGTCTCTGCTCTAATTCATCCCAAAGGTGTTCTGTTGGTTTGAGGTCCGGACTCTGTGCAGGCCAGTCAAGTTCCTCCACACCAAACTCACTCATCCATGTCTTTATGGACTTTGCTTTGTGCACTGGTGCCCAGTCATGTTGGAACAGGAAGGGGCCATCCCCAAACTGTTCCCACAAAGTTGGGAGCATGAAATTGTCCAAAATGTCTTGGCATGCTGAAGCATTAAGAGTTCCAAGAGGCGAAGCCCAACCCCTGAAAAACAACCCCACACCATAATCCCCCCTCCACCTAACTTTACACTTAGCACAATGCAGTCAGGCAAATACCGTTCTTCTGGCAACCACAAACCCAGACTCGTCCATTGGATTGGTAGACCGACAAGTAGAGCCCTGCACGGGCCTCAACTCTAGGCCCTAGCCTGTCCCTGGCCCGAGACGCTGAGGCCCTAGCCCGGCCCGTATCCGACAGCTTATCAAAATTCTTGGCCCGAGTCCGACTGGAGTCTGTGTTTTTTAATTTTTTTTAATCCTCCCTACTACACATTGTTTTTTGCTTGTTAAATAAAAGTTTGAGAGCAATATGAGAGCGCGACCTAAGCATTGGTAAGATCATTTAGTCTCATTAGTTTTAATGAAGATGACTGTGTTTTTGAGCATCTAAGTCTTAGTCTATTTTCACTTTCACTTGAGGACGTTTGTGTGTTGGCTTGCTTTACTCATTTGCGGCAATGCGTGTTGCAGTAGCGCTGTCATATCTGACTTGGGTACAACATATAGCCTATAACACACTCACACGTTTATTTTTTAACAATTTGCCTGGAGTAAAATTTACATATGTGGTTTAAACAAACAGATGCATTTACACTTGTTCGGGCAGAAATGCAGGGCTCTACCGAGAAGCGTGATTCGTCACTCCAGAGAACACGTCTCCATTGCTCTAGAGTCCAGTGGCGGCGTGCTTTACACCACTGCATCCGACGCTTTGCATTGCACTTGGTGATGTAAGGCTTGGATGCAGCTGCTCGGCCATGGAAACCCATTCCATGAAGCTCTCTACGCACTGTTCTTGAGCTCATCTGAAGGCCACACAAAGTTTGGAGGTCTGTAGTTATTGACTCTACAGAAAGTTGGTGACTTCTGCATGCGGTTGGCCCCGCTCTGTGATTTTTAGGTGGCCTACCACTTCGTGGCTGAGTTGCTGTTGTTCCCAATTGCTTCCACTTAGTTATAATACCACTAACAGTTGACCATGGAATATTTAATAGTAAGGAAATTTCACGAATGGACTTGGCTACAATGGTGTTTATTTTGTTTATAAATTTATTTCTAATATTTTGATCTTACCATGAAAACAGCCACAGATTTCTGAACATACAGAAATAAATATTGCACAGGTGGCAACCTCTCACGGTACCACGCTTGAATTCACTGAGCTCCTGAGAGCGACCCATTCTTTCACAAATGTTTGTAGAAGCAGTCTGCATGCCTAGGTGCTTGATTTTATACACCTGTGGCCATGGAAGTGATTGGAACATCTGAATTCAATGATTTGGAGGGGTGTCCCAACACTTTTAGCAATATAGTGTATTTCCTTTAGTGCGTCACTGACATTTTACTCTGAAGAAAATGAGAGTATGGATGTGCATGAATTAATAAAGTAATAAAATGTGCTCAATTTGGCTTTAGTTAGGGTGGTATAGGCTCTCTATAGCTAAGATTTGGAGGGTGGAAAACCGCTTTCTTTTCACTGTATTGTTCGATCTGCTTCCTCTTCTCCTGATCTTGAACAAAAGTTGCATTCATCTGTTGCTGTGTAGCCTAGAGTGGCTTGACCTATGTGTGACAAACATATTTGCAGGCATACGTGTATACAGATCTTTGCATATTGTAGCAGATTATCTCAAGGACACTAACCCACGTTCATCTCCCCTCAGGTACAAGTTGCTGAGATACTCTAAAGAGCGACAGCATCTGGACGGCTTGAACAATCTGCAGTACTCTTCGGAGATCTCTCTGAGCAGCCTGTATAAGAATATCACGGTCAATCTGAATCCCGAGCTCGCCCCCATTGCAGAGTACTGACAGGCTTCGCCCCCCCCCCACCCCGGCGTGATCCCGAGTCAGAAAATGTGATGTATCGATGCCAAATGCCCTTAAAAACAGGAGTGAGGAGGGCAAAGGCCTGTCTAATGCACAGTTAGTTGCTTGATGTGAGTGTGTGTGTGTGTGTGTGTGTGTGTGTGTGTGTGTGTGTGTGTGTGTGTGTGTGTGTGTGTGTGTGCGTGTATGTACGATTACTGGATCATATCTGTGAAAGTGTATTAGCGCGACTGTGCGTTTAATTGCATGTTCCTATGTCCATGCTGGCTTTAGCGAATCAGATCACAACACATTTTAAAAAAGGTGGGGAGTGCCAGCGTCAACAAATCAGATGTTTACTGCAAAGCCTTAATTGAATTTTATAGGCTATCAAACTAGATTAGTCATCTGTGCTTACATTGTAGAAAGCTTGGTTTTACATTGCAACAGCACTCTTGACGCCAATAGACATTTTGTCATGTTCTGTTAGTATAATTTTTTTATACATATCGTTTTTTTAAAGAGACAAATTGTTTAGAAGACGTCAATGCAGTTTAAATGGATGTATTTTAAATCTGTCCTTCACGTCAACTTTTGTTCTTGTATTACGATATACATTTCACCTCAGTGGCGTGTTATGGTTTTATTTTCCCCCCAGTTCCATGGCTAAACAGACGGCTGTGACAAGTTGCATGCATGACCCTGACTCCCCTGTAAATAACTGGCCTTTTAAACGATGCTTTAGCTTGGTCCCCCAAAAGACGCCTGTGATTCCAGTGGGAACACTCTTCTTTTTGGCAGCTAATTGTTGTTTTTGACTTCTGTTATTATTATTTTTTGTATTTTTGAATGGTGTGGGACACATGACTGATGGTAAAAAAAAAATATATCAGCGATGACTACAAAATGCAAAATCAACAACAGAATACAGATATCATTACCTGCTGCATGCCTTAATTTATTTTTTGTTAAATGGTTATTTTGTGTCTTAAAGAATTTTTATTTTTAGTCACATTGAATTTCCTTTTTGTTAATAGCATAATCATTCTCATGTCTCCCCTTTGAAGTGCACTCCAAGGTAGTAAAAGACATGACTGAAACGATAGCAAGGTGTTTAGGAGACTGGTCGTTCGCAGGATGACCTGTTGGCCAGTCAGATTTGCAGCTGCTAAAGCCAAAACGCTCTTCGCAGGGTTTGGTGTGTCTCAACCTGTGAGTTTTTGTTTTCGTGTGTGTAGCTCTCAGTGTGAAGTACTTTGAGACGTTGCGCTCCGGTAGGGCCAAGATGAGAGAGCGACTACACCGTTGCTCTTGAATGGCATTCGGAGTACTCTTGGGCCATGACGACTTTATGCTGTTAAAGTTTTGAGCATTACAAGCTGTTGGTACATGTTTGCCTTTTGTATATAATTTTATTTTTTTGGCGTTGTCAATAGTTTTTTTTGTGTATATTTTAAGTTATCATATAAATGTCCTAACTGCTATTTCATATCCTCTCATGCTGTGTGTGTGTGTGTGTGGGTGTGGGTGTGTGTGTGTGTGTGTCCACTCAGAATTACACATTTAGGGTGAGATTTTGTCAGCAGCATGGTTTGCGACATTAACTTGCTGACACTTGAAGTTGAGACACCCACCGCAAACAAAAACGCTTTTGCGCCTTCTTCCTAAGGCTTTTTGTAGGTTCTTTCCAGCTGCATGTCTCTGATATGTAGTTGAGCCATGGCATCTCTGAGGTCCTCAGTTTGCTTTGTCTTTTTCTCAGTGGATCATTTCTTAAACCCTAGTATGGTCTCTTCCCATTGATGGTGTTCCCGACGTGACCTCCAGTGCCCAGTCTGTTGTTTACAATCTCTTCTTAAACCATCAGACTAGCAGTTGGGTCCAATCAGACCCGTTTACTGTGGTTACGGGTTACAAAAAAACATTTGACCAACTCGAGGAATTGAAAAATTGTCGTTTCTGAAATAACTGAATATAATATACTTAAACAGAGGTTACTGGTGCCAAAGTCTGCTTTTCCTCATTGATCACCTCTTCCTCTTTCAGCATAATGTGGTAAAGTGTATCTCTAGAACTTCATCTCAATCTAAACCGGTCTGCGAGTGTTTTTCAGTATGTGTGAAGCGAGTTTGTTGTACGAGTATGCAGTCTAGGTGTGAGAGGATTGCTGTAGGCTATAGAATTAAGTGGAACACGGCTGGAAAAACCCCTCGCCTCGCTTTTCCACCGCGCAGGGCCGACAAATTTACATAAGCAAAGTTAAGGCAAAGTTGGCATCAAATGCAGGATGCCAAGCTATTGTTTTACGCCCTGTGTTCGTGTTGAAGCAGCTGGTGAGAATAAGTGTTGTTTAATGTAGAAATAGAGGCATTTTAGATCGGTTATAGGCTTTCAAAGAGGGGAAGTGTGGCTTACAAGTAGTAGTTTCCAGAATGCTTAAATAAACAAGTATCATTCCATCTTCACGATGCACTGTTTTCATGTTTTGCAGTAGGCCGCACTTTAGTATGTTAACGAAGTAAAAAAAAAAAAAGTGGTCTTATGCTGCAATACGGAATCGGATAGGCCTGTTACCGATTGTTAATCATTGGCTTTTGTGCCGCTGCAAAACGCTTTTATTTGGTTACACGTTGTTCTTAAAGTGAGGTGGGTTGCAATATGAACATTGAATGTTTATTTTATTTACTTTTTGGTGGTGATGGTGTCATGCCCTATTCCCCTGATATGAAGTGTGTGGGTTTTTTTTTTTATGGGAAACACCGGTGAGACAGCTCTGGTGTGTTCGGATCTGGTGGTTAATCAGTTGTAGCTTTTATAGAAGCATTGTTCAGTGCGGTCATTTGTCTGCTAATTTAGATCTCATTTTCCACCCCAAACCGACCTGCCCCATCCTGTTCAGCTGTCCTTTGAGAATATCCAGAAGAAACAATAGATAGAACATTTTAAAAGAGGATTTATTTACCATTACAGATCTGTAATGTGTAGAGTGTTACATTTTTGCAGTATTCATATTTGTGCCTTGATTTTTTTTTTTTTTTTTTTTTTTTTTTTTTTTTTTTTTCCTCCACTTTCTCATTGTTTGTTGAGATGTGCAGTGGGGTGCGTGTGGATGGTGTTTAAAATTAGAATTGGGAGCACATTTAAATTTTTTCTTTAACTGAGTTTTTTATTTCAATCTGTCTATAAAACTAAAATGTCTGCTTGGTCATTCAATTTGACCTGAAAAACATGAGGAATTTCTCCCGTGTTTGTTTCTCCTATGTTGAGGGTCCACTTTAACTGTAACACCAGTATGAGCAGCAGTATGTCTTGACATGCCAGCTGCTTTGACTGACATGTACAATCCTGGTTTCAGACTACTTTTGTTTTTTGTTTTGTTTTTGTTGTACCGGTCTGTTCACTGCGTTTCACTCTGTAATGATCATTAAAAGACTTTATAGTTGAAAACTGATTCTGAGTCTGATCTCTTCAATTGGTCTAAGGGTGAGTGGGTGTAATCAGGGTCCAAAATTAACTCCAAATGCAAGTTAAAAACTGTCTTTGTTGAAGAACTAAACTCGTAAAGAAACGTGTTGGTGTTTAAGTTGACATTGCTTAAAGGCTGTGACACACCAAGCCGACGTCAAATAACTTGCGTCCTACGTCTGGGCCTAGAAGCTGTGCTTGAAACGCATCACAAAGACAGCCAACTGCCTACTAGCATGTGACTATAAGGGAAAAGCTATATCAGCAGATCTCTATATTCGTCATTCAAAACGAGAAACCGAAACTAGGACTGTATATAAGTTGGAATGCTCAGGTAATATGCCATAAAAATTCTGTCTGTGCCGTCATCATGTTCACTTTTATTCTCATGCACTGGCTTGCTTGCTAAACTGAACAACCATTCGGAGTGACCGCTCTCTCTCACCGACGGCCCCGATGCCAACTCAAATTCTCAAATGCTGAATTGGGCAAACTAGTGCCGACGTGAGCCCGAATATATCTTATGTGCTCCCTGTTTATATTACTTAGAGGTGGGTGATATGACCAAAATCTTTTCCATAGGTAATTTTCGACCCAAGTCTTTACCATGATACAAGTGATTTTCTTCCATCATGTTATAGAGATTCTGCCTGAAATCATAATTGAAACATCCTCTGTATTTTTCAACATTTACACTTAAGTGACTTCTAATTAATTTTTAAAAATGTTAAACTCACTTTAGACTCTCTGACAGCTCACCCAAGATGTGTATAACAGTCTTCTTTCACACGAATACAATCGGAGTTATATTAAAAATGTCCTGGCTAATCCAAGCTTTATAACGGCAGTGAATGGGAGCCTAAAATTTGGAGGCCAAATTTTGAAGCCCAAAAAAGAGTGCATCCATTCATTATAAAAGTAATCCACACGGCTCCGGGGGTTAATAAAGGTCTTCTGAAGCAAATCGATGGGTTTTATAAAAAAAAAAAAAAATCCATATTTAACATGTTAAATATCTAAAATCGCTTCCGCCAGACCGTCTTCCGTATTCAAGTGGAGTACTTTTATAATGGATGGATGCACTATTTTGGTCTTCAAATTTTGGCCTGCCATTCACTGCCATTCTAATGCTTGGAAGAGCCAGGGCAATTCCGATTGTATTTGTCTGAAAGAAGAAAGTCATATACATCTAGGATGACTTGAGAGTGAGTAAAGCATGGGGTTATTTTCATTTTTGGGTGAACTATCCCTTTAAGACAACTGATCAAATCTTCATTGATGCTTGCTAAGAATTGTTTACCCATGCTTATGACAATTCCAACCTTTTTCTAAATTTCATACTTTCTCCTGAGCATCTGATCTTTATTATTTAATTTTTTTATTATTCTTAAATCACTTATTCTTGCTTTTTAGCAATTTTTAGCAAAATTCTTGCTTTAAAAACTTATATTTAAATCTCTTAAAGGGATAGTTCACCCTGTTTGTTAATTTTGATTTCTCACAACGTCTGGGCGAGGCGGACTGAACTGCGGTGCTAAAAGAGACTCAAGAACATGCATGTCGTGCAGCCTTGCAGAGAAAACCAATGGCCAAAGTCAAGAATTTAGATAAGTAATACACAATGTTTTTTTTTTTTTTTTTTTTTTTTTTTTTTTAACCAAACCCTATCATATAACCCCAGAACTCTTGGAATATATGGCACGTCGCATGGGATCATTCTGTGATACGCCTGTGTCTTAAAAAAAAAAAAAAAAAAATGCTCCATTTCTGGTTTGCTATTCACACATATGGACGAGCACGAGCAGGAATGTTTTTTTTTTTTTTTTGTATCTTTTTTTTTTGTGGCCTATAAAAGAAAGGGCATATGGCATTAGAACATGGAATTAGTGCGGAACATACAGAATTGGTAATTGAAGACTTAATTTTCATTTTAGGGTGAACTATCCCTTTAATTGCCTTTGAACGCACACTGATATATGTGCTGTAACATAACACTATAAATACAATATAACTACATCTAAAATCCAGAGGATCCATTGTATGATCGTTTTTATATAATCACATCGCCTTGCCCTAAAATGTTCTCTTTTAAGGCATTATTGACATAACAGTATGACTTTTTCTGTAAAGCCATGTTCAAACATTGTTCAAATGATGCGTATTGAGAAAAAAAGAGCTTTAGACCAAAAAAAAAAAAAAAAAAGTTAGATAGCTTTAGTAAAAGCTCAACTTATACAACATTGTAGTTTTTCAGGTTAATGTGCAGGAGTGTGAATAGAGCAGTTATAACTTGCAATTTTGACTCTTTGTTGTTGAAAGAGACAATTAGGCCCTTTAAAGGGATAGTTCACCCGATTCTGTCAAAACAGAAATTCTGTCATCATTTACTATTCATTTATTTCAATCAGATTTTACCCCCCATGACTACCATAGGAGGAAAAAAAAATACTGGGTACTATATATTACGTCTAGACACAAAGTGTTTTTGGAATTGAAATGTTGAATGTTCCTTGCATTATATTCACAAGGAAAAATGTCAATGGTAGAAATGGTAATAAAATTGATGTAGGGACAAAAAAAAAAAAAAAAAAAAAAGTTTAATCGCTTGTAATATTTCTCAACCTGGCATTACAAGGTGTAGCTAGGAGTTAATCTTGGACCCTGGAAGTAAAGTAATTTCTCAGTTTAAGTTGATGTGGACCAACTTTCTGTGTGATGTCACTCGTGTGCTTTGATGACCACAGCTGTTGTGGTGTACGAGAAGGGACTCAGAAGAAGAGCCAGAGTGTAATGACGATGCCCCTCCGCATGAGCCTCAAACACCACCTGCAAAAACACACAGGAACCACTGAGAAACACATCTGAGGGTCTTTACACACGTGTGTGTTGGTGCGTGCATGCATGTGTTGTCCTTGAATGCTCTGTCCTCTTATCTAAAGCTGGTCCATTTACTGTGTGTATATAGAAAACAAGATATAGGTTCTTAAATATTTACCTCCCCACAGTTAATCTAGCTCTTGGTTCACATCCAAGACAATCATGCAGGGTATTAATTTACACATTTGGGTAGCACAGTCCTGTTTCCCTACTATGTACTTAGTACCTAGTTATTGCGATAACTATAATAACCCTAAACCTAACCTTAACGCATGTAGTTACCTTACATTTAACCAGTACTTTCTTAGGTAAGTACACTGTAAGTACATGCAATAGTGCCTTGATACAACAATAACCCATCACGATTACACTTTATTTTAAGGTGTCTTTGCTACACTAATTATACATTTAAGTACTGAGTAATATTAAGTAACTACATGTACTTACTATAGGGTTAGGATTATGGTTTGGTATGGTTTAGGGTTAGTTGCATGCAATTATGCATAATTTATAGTTATTACTATAGTAACTACGTGTAACATATGTAACAATGACACTGTAAAATTAAGTGTTACCCCCATCACTTAGCAACCAATAAACACTCATGAATATAGAAGCGTCATTACACCATTACTTACATCAGCCATCTGGTGGAATGGTGTACGACCCTCTTCCTTCCAGTAGGCTTTAGTGTCAAACTCCACCCGATACACACCAGGAGTGAACTCCTGCTCGGTGATCAAGTTGTGCACCTCGCCAGTCATATCCACTTTCCTGTGTAAGAGGAAGAGCTTATTAATGATAATGAAAGCGACAGGAAAGAGGAACCAGGGAGATGTGACTAAAATTAAAATGTGGAGCAGAGTATAATAGAGCAGGCAAAACTTTCCTACAAAGACAAAATGCAGTAACTATGCCAACCAGGGCACTAAAAAAAAAAAAAAGTTTTTATTTGAAACAAAATGCATACATTTTCTTTACATCTGAGTATAACTGAGCCAAAGTCTCAATTTTGACAAAACACAATTTTTTTAATTTTTTTCAATAGAGAGCTTTAGTAACAGCTGAAAAATTATACATTGTAGTTGTTCAGGTTGATGTGCAGGAGTGTGAATAGAGCAGTTATAACTTTCAATTTTGGAACTTAAAAAAGAGATTTGTTCTTATTTGATATATATATATATATATATATATATATATATATATATATATATTACATTTGGCAGACGCTTTTATCCAAAGCGACTTACATTGCATTCAAGGTACACATTTTTACATTTTGTCAGTTCTTGCTTTCCCTGGGAATCGAACCCATGACCTTGGCATTGCTAGCGCCACGCTCTTATTGTTTGAGCTACAGGAAAGCTTATTAGTTTATTTCACAATGTTTTCTCTAAATTTGAGTAGAGTTGAGCTATAATTTGTTAGGATGGATCACATACTCTCAATTTTGACTTGAAAGAGACAATTAGTCCTTTTTAAAGGGATAGTTCACCCAAAATTGAAAATTCTGTCATTTACTCACCTCAAGTTGTTCCAAATCTGTATACATTTTCTGCTGTACACAAAGGAAGATATTTGGAAGACCCCATATTTTTACAGTGTAGTTGCTAGTTGTTCAAGGTGGAGTTATTCATGTTATCTCAATTTGATACTTCTTATAATTCATTAAAAATTGTCCATAAACAAATTTTACATTACTGTCCAGAGACCCCAGCTAACAAATAAAGCTGTATAGAGATGTATAGCATATGATAAATGTGATGACTATTCTGGACAATGTTTGAAACTTTGTATTGCTAGCACTTCTTCTGTTCCCCATTTGTAAGTCGCGTTGCATAAAACCGTCTGCTAAATGAATAAATGTAAAACGTGAATGTCAAAAAGGACATTGCCGAAGTCAAACCGAGCTCAAATAGAAGTAACATTCCTATTAAAAATGACTATGGAAAGCAACCAATATACATAATATGTTAATCTGATCTTACCCACTGGCAATCTTTTCCCATTTCCCACTTTGATCTTGGCGATACACATCCAGAGCTACATTTCCAGCAGGAGTCCCCTTCACAGCATCCAGGATCTTTACCGTCAGAGGGCAGTGAGCATCTGAACCACCATGAATACCCTGGAACACATTCAAAGCGGCTCACAATCAATGTGCATTCAAGTGCTCCTTAGTTGGTGCTAGTCTTTTTTTTCCTGGTTTAGGCCTGAAAACAATTTAGTGCTTCAGATGATCTTGACTTTAATGATCTTCTCTTAAGAATAACCACTTGCTGTATTCCTCATTTGCAACTTTGGATAAAAGTCTCTGCTAAATGAATACATGTAATGGAAGTAGATGTATCAGCTCAGAGCTGTTTGTTGGGTCAGTGACCACCTGGACGTACAGTTGTGTATATGTGTGTTTTCCAGGTATAGAGTTTACTGCAGCATTTTGTAGTATGGCAGAGTGCAGATAACCTTGCAACCTTTATGTTAGCCTGTCCAACAACAGAAAGTACCTTGTCTCACCCAGAAGAGGCCAACTTAGGATACATTTTATCTTTCATGTATATTTCATAGATTTTGTGTCAATGCCAAGTTAAACATAACTTAAAGGTGCTGTAAGAGATTTCAGCCATTTAACTTCACAGCCTCTTGACGACCTCCAAAGACGTCTGCAAACCAAGCAACATGAGGCAGAAACATTTTGGATTGGCTAGTTTTCTTATTCTTCTATAAACCAGCACTTTTAGCAGAAACAGAGCCTATATGGCTGCCACACAGACAGGTGTGTTTTTTATGTAGTATCTGTCAGATAATAAGGTATTTTATGGGACATTTTACTATAAGTAAATACCATTTATTTAGACTTAAAAAAAGGTTCCAAAGGGAGTTTTCACAGTGATCCCATAGAAGAAGAAACATAAATTCCCCAAAAACCTTTAAGCAAACAGTTTTTTTCTTAGTATGAAGAACATCTTACTCAGAAGAACTCTTTTCCACTTAAAGAAACTTTGGTACATCAGAAAGGCTCAATGGATATTAAAGATCCTTTATTTTTAAGAGTGTGTTTAGAACTCTATGATACGTAACATACAAAATATGTAAGACTGCATACAATTTCACTCGTTCTTAGCATTGAACTGGTCACTTTAATGATACTAAAATTACATTTGCATTAGCTAAATAAAAAAAAGTGCCATTTCTCGTGGTAGCTCGATTCTACAGACCCAAGCAATTGAACTTACCACTGGAGCACATCTACAGAAGGCAAACAAAGATGCGAGAAGCCCACAAATCACTGCTTTAGCCATGTTAGAGCACGACTGTGGGAGATAACACCCAAAATGCCCTTTATACAGCTGCCGACCCTGTCATCAGGTGACTCGAGGGGGTATCTGAGGCGCCCTGTTGACACAGTAAATAAACAGGGTGAATGAGTAACTCCATACAATTTGGTTAATCCAGTGGAAACAATCAAGGGCATCAGCCCATATCTATTAAACAGCACCCCTGTCCTTGGAATTTGTGCATTTCATGAATGTTAATTCCCAAAGCTCCTCCATTCTGCGTGAGATCTGATTCACTGTTTACTTTCTGAGGACCTTAGTTCAGACTCGCCGGTGAAATATTTCTGGGTGGCACAAATTTGAGGGTCTGAGCTATTATTGACAGTTCAAAGAAAAGTATACAGTTACCCACTGAGAGGCGAGTGCACACTTGTTTTTCACATATTTGCATGTTATGTGCTAGCTGTATTGCTACATTAACTCTATGTGGTGAACAGCAGATTTCCTTATTTGCTTGTGAACAGATTAATAACAAATTCACAACTGGCCCATGGTAGAGTCATATGGAAATTAAATAATACAGTCTCATTGTTCCTTTGTTCTTTTAAACAAATTTAGGCACAGCAACATTTGGAGCAAATGGGTTAAAATTTAATCTAATTGGTGCCTTTAATTTAATTGGCCGAAATGCTTGCGGATTGCACTGATGAAATTTGGATATGGTAGGGAGCATCTGGGAGCTAGGGAGCTGAAGCTGTAGCCTGCCAAGCTAATAATGATATGTAGTAAAATGAGTTGGTTTTGCAATTTGCAAGTTTTGAATTAACTCAATTAGAAACTTCAACATGTAAATTTATACTAAACACAACAAAATAATTGAAATTGACATAACCAAGTCAATAGTATGTATAGAGTCTCGAATATGTGAATATTTATTTTTTGAACCTGTAAATTTACATGAACTATCTGAAGCGATTCACTAAATCGGACCTTCCGGCGCTACATATGAATCAGACTTTGCAATGCTACAAATGAGAAAGACCACGGTTTAAGATGAATTGATTCATTAGAATGAACTGAACTTCCCAATGCAACATGAGCGAGAGGAACATTATTTATTCAATTTACTATATGAATCAGACTTTCCACCACAACATAATATGAAGACCAATAGGTTTACTTTCCAGCTTTATTTTTATTATTATTATTTGTATAACGCTTTATACAATATAGACTGTTTTGAATAAACAGGGAAAAAACTGTTTTGCAAAATTCATCCATTATGAAATGCCTTCAGTTTCATCTGTAAAGCAGCTTTATTGGCATTATTAAACTCAATTTAGTTAAATGTTGATTCAATTCAGTTCAATAACTGTATGTCACAAAGCTCATCGATTACTAAACAAATTCAGTTCAGCTACACTGAAAACCCTAAAAGTTGACTGAACTCATTTGAGTCAACTCGTTCCCTCAATTCAATTGAGTAATGGAGTCTCCCAAAACTTGTATATTTAAGTTCACTTAACTTGGTGCTTACGTTGACTGTACTTAAATTGTTAAGTTCACCAAACTTGGTGTTTTTATATATGTACTTAAACAATTAAGTTCACTTAACTTGGTGTTCATTTTAAGTGTACTTACATTTAGGTTACACTTGTTAACTCAAAATGGAAATTAAACTGAAATTAGAAATAATTTTTACAATTATAAAGTGCTTATTTTTGACTGTAAGCTTTGTGCAAACATACCAAACTGAAAAAACAACAACATACTGAACAGCATATTGAATGTCTTTATTGACCAAAATTTCATGATATTAATGAAATTACAGTATAACATCTTTACAGAGGACAATAGTGTAATTATCTTCAATAATTATTTAGGTGAGTGTGTTTGGTTTTTATGAAAACTCTGCAACTTAAGTTTTCAAGGATGCATAGTCCCCCATACCCGTAAATAGGGCACTGTTTGAGGATACAGCCATTTGTAGTGGTGTCCAAAACCGTAGTGAACATTAATGAGTGCCCCGCAATCGCTAGTGTACAACTCATGTACCCTCAAAAGCTAGAGAATACCCATAATACACTGAGAGTCACGCGTCAAACGAATTCCCACGTGTGACCAGAAGATGGCACCCGCAGCTGAATCATCCATCCATTTTCCAAACCACTTGTCCAATGTCAATATTTTCTGATAGAACATCAGATCTGATCACATGAACATGATAGAGGCAACTGTCAGGCGTGCTCTGATCATTGTGATTCACATGATCCAGTTTAAATTGGGCAACCGGGAACTGGATGCTTTGTAGGCCTAACAGTCTTAAATCATAAGTGACTAAGTCTAACGTTTGCTGAAAGTTGTCATTCTCATTCTTCAGCTCATACCCCGTGGCATGAGGACTCATGTTAAAAGCTAATTGCAGGTTTATGACTGCATTTGGAAACTGCTGGTAAGGCAGGTTTCAGCAGGTAGGGTTAAAAGAGAAAATCAGATTAGTTTTTGAAACAGCTCCTCAGGGTTAATGGGAAAGCTGTCAGGTTGACAGCACATAACTCAAAGCAGTAACAAATGAAAAACAAGACTCCGCAGAACTGGAGAATTAAAGGACTTTATTCAAGATTATTGTTGGAAAAAGTAATAATAAAAGATTTTCATCTCATTTTCATCATCATAATTCATGCAGTAAAAAAAAAAAAAAACACCACTGGATAATGACCAGAATTGCTATTACTATTGCTATTTTATTGATGATTAAAAAAAAAAAAAAATAAATAAATAATAAGAAAAAATTATTGTAAGAATGGCCAGAGGACAGGGTCAGGATACAACACCCCATTTAACATGGAATATTTTCAGAACGTTCTGGTAACGTTCTCTCAAAGTTATTAAAGTCTTCCTGTAGTCAATATTTTTATCCATTAAAACTCATCTTTGATCACAATTTTTTTTTATAATTAAAAAAATATATATATATTATGCAAATTAGCCCCGCCTCCACTCCACATTTTGGAAAACATTCAAAAGTTGTTCCCATAATGTTTGTAGAATGATAAAATTGAAAGTTTCCTTAATGTTCACATAACCAAGAAAAACTTTTTACATTTAAAAAAATAATAATTATACATATATTGACATTTTAAACATTCAGAGAACATTCAAATATAACTTTTTCATAACTCAATGGAAATGTTAGTAAAACATTCTTAGAACATATTTTTGTTTGCTGGGAAACTCAAATTCAAATCCCCACATCCTGGGTGTGCCCAGAGCACATGTTCAATTTCTGTTAAGGATTTCTTACTTTTCCAATGCCTTTTTATTTTTTATTTTTTACAGTTTCTCCCCACAGGCCATCTCCATCTGTAACATTCAGCTCACACACATAGTGTTATTTACTGTTCACTGTCCCTCAAACGATTCCTCCATCAGCTGTCAGAACATCTGGCCACATGCACGTCTGTCAATGTGAATGCTGATGAACCTCAAGGCCAAAGGGTCCAGATGGTGTCTGCATAGACACACCCTTCTCTCTGACGAACTGAACAGCGCAAGAAATGATCTCTCAGTGAGGACATTTATGTTTCTCCTTCCTGACATTTTTTGACAAATAGTAGCTTCAGCTGAAGACCAAGCGGCTGGATTTTATGAAGTTGTGCTTCTCAAGACTCTGTCTTTATGTTTTCTCTGAGTAAGAAGCAGCCTTTTGCTTCAGGGTTAAATGTCATTTGATCTAAGTGACCTTATCTTTTATCAAATTCAATTCAATTTCAAAATTCAATTGCTTTAGAGTCACTCTCTTGATGTTTTGCACTGACTTCTGACTACAGACAATGACGGTGTCTCAAAGCCTATTCTATATCTATCTATCTATCTATCTATCTATCTATCTATCTATCTATCTATCTATCTATCTATCTATCTATCTATCTATCTATCTATCTATCTATCTATCTATCTATCTATCTATCTATCTATCTATCTATCTATCTATCTATCTATCTATCTATCTATCTTATCTGTCATAGAAGCTTGTTTTATTGGATCTTATCATATCTATTTAGATGATCCAGTATCTTCCCCTACTTTAGTACCTAGCAGGTCAGATGGTTTTTTCTTTTTATGTTTTTTGGCCAGAGCTGGAATATCAGCAAGCAACAATGGTGGTTTCCCTGCTTTCTCATGAAAATGCGTCTGCATTAGCAGTACACCTCCAGATGCTCCGATGGGTGATGAGACGGGGCTAAATCCCAGCACTTCCTCCTGTTTATGTACTTCCGTTTGCATCTGAATCGGCTGATGAGCAGCTACAGGGGCTCCATTTATCACATACATTGCCTGCTCTCCTCGGCTCAGTGTCGCCTGTGAAATGTTTGTGCCTTGGACTATCAAACCTTCCATCCCAGGGTTGCCATCTATTACATACAAACCCTGAGTGGGACTCTCAACAAAAACTGTGTTTGGCATTTGCTGCTCCACCAGGTAGAATACAGGCTGCTGTTGCACAAATAGTGTCTGGCTTGCTTTGACGCTTGGAAGCGTGGCTGATTTATTAACCATCTCAACTTTGGTAACGGAGCTTTGTTGTATGTGTTGTGGAGGTGGAGTCTTTTTGGTAACCTGGATGGTGCTAGTGCTGACAGAGCTCTCAGTTTTGTAGCTGGTTTCAATCGATTTGACTACTTGCTCAGTTTTGGGAGGGGGTAAGCAAGGCTTTGGAGGTTGGCATATGTCTGCTAATATAAGGAACTTTGACCCCAGGTTGTTAAGGAACTCCAGGTCATCGTCAGACTCAAGGAGGCTGCAACAGCCAACAGAGCCAGCAGGGGAGCCTTGACCCTCATACTCGTACTCCAGATGACCATCTGTCAGGGGAGTGTTCACTGCAGTACAGCTTGCTTTCTGCAATAAAGAATCAAATGAAAATTCTGCCATCATTTATTTACCCTTATGTCATCCCAAAGCTGTAACACTTTAGTATGGGTAACACATATTCACTATTTTAGTGATATATTATATACTCACTATATACACTTTTGCCTTAATAAACTCCCAATTTACTGCTAATCAATAGTTAGTAAGGTAGTTTTTGTAGCATTTAAGTTAAGGTATTGGGTAGGATTAAGGATGTAGAATAAGGCATTAATATGTGCTCTATAAGTACTAATAAACAGCCAATATCCTAGTAATATGCATGCTAATAAGCAACTATTAATAGTGAGAATTGAACCTATTTACTACAAAAAGTGATTTCCTGAAAATCCTGAAAAGAATAATATCCTGGGCATGGTGCTGTCAAAAAAAAAAAAATTATAAAAAAAAAAAAATTATATTCAAGTATTTTAAAGTCATACGGGAGATTTGTGTGATGAACACACTATATTGCCAAACGTTTTGGGACACCTGCCTTTACATGCACATTAAATCCGTTGGGTTTAAAATGCAGTTGGCCCACCCTTTGCGCCTATAACAGCTTCAACTCTTCTGGGAAGGCTTTCCACAAGGTTTAGGAGTGTGTTTATGGGAATTTTTGACCATTCTTCTAGAAGTGCATTTGTGAGGTCAGGGACTGATGTTGGATGAGAAGGCCTGGCTCACAGTCTCCACTCTAATTCATCCCAAAGGTGTTCTGTCGGGTTGAGGTCAGGACTCTGTGCAGGCCAGTCAAGTTCCTCCACACCAAACTCACTCATCCATGTCTTTATGGACCTTGTTTTGTGCACTGGTGCACAGTCATGTTGGAACAGGAAGGGGCCATCCCAAACTGTTCATTATCCCAACTGTTCAAAGTTGGGAGCATGAAATTGTCCAAAATGTCTTGGTATTTTGAAGCATTAAGAGTTCCTTTCACTGGAACTAAGGGGCCAAACCCAACCCCTGAAAAACCACCCACACCATAATCCCCCCTCCACCAAACTTTACACTTAGCACAATGCAGTCAGGCAAGTACCGTTCTCCCGGCAACCGCCAAACCCAGACTCGTCCATCAGATTGCCAGACAGAAAAGTGTGATTCGTCACTCTAGAGAACACGTCTCCACTGCTCTCCACTGAGTCCAGTGGCGTCGTGCTTTACACCACTGCATCCCACACTTTGCATTGCACTTTGTGATGTAAGGCTTGGATGCGTCTGCTTGGCCGTGGAAACCCATTCCATGAAGCTCTCTACGCACTGTTCTTGAGCTAATCTGAAGACCACAAGAAGTCGGAGGTCGGTAGCTATTGACACTGCAGAAAGTTGGTGACTTCTGCGCACTGTGTGCCTCAGCATGCACTGACCCCGCTCTGTGATTTTATGTGGCCTACCACTTTGTGGCTGCTGTTCCCAATTGCTTCTACTTTGTTATAATACCACTAACAGTTGACCATGGAATTTTTATTAGTGAGAAAATTTCATGAATGGACTTGTTGCACAGGTGGCAGCCTATCACGGTACCACGCTTGATTTCACTGAGCTCCTGAGAGCGACCCATTCTTTCACAAATGTTTGTAGGAGCAGTCTGCATGTCTAGGTGCTTGATTTTATACACCTGTGGCCATGGAAGTGATTGGAACACCTGAATTCAATGATTTGGAGGGGTGTCCCAACACTTTTAGCAATATAGTGGGTCATTTAAAGATAACTAAATGCTGCTAAGAGTCAGTGAGTTGACTTCTAGAACCAATTGAGAATTAATCTTTCAGACTGGCTTGGTCAGCTAGATCAACTGATTCATTGAAAAATCTTTTGAATGAATCCGCATTGCTACTTCATTCATAAGCATGCTAAGAAAAGCTAGGATGTATGTCAAGATGTTCATTGAATGAGAAGGAATATAGTCATTTGAACCCTTATTATGGTATTTTTATGGTGTATGATTTGTCATTTTGAAGCTTGACATGCCTGGACCTCATTCTCTTCCATTATATTGCAAAGATTTGCCAAGGTATTCTTCAAAATTTCACTTCTTATTTTCCACAGAATAGTCATACAAATGCTATGCAGAGAAATCATGATCACGACTGCTATTAAATTCATTTTAATATGAATAAGATGCTTGAAAATCTAGATACCTGAGAGAAGTATTCATTCAGGAATTCATCTTCCACTGCCATATCCTGATAAATGTCCTGTTTTTCATGCAGCAGTGATGCAGAGTAGAGAGCACTGTTGCGCTGGTTGGCCATTGAAAGGGTGTTTTGCTGGTACCAAAACCTGCTGTCAGTTTCTGTAAACCCATCGTTTATTTCCTGGCTGAACATTCTGCTGTCATTAGCAACCATAGCATGAAAGGGCATTGAGGATACAGTGTTGGAAACCTTGACATCCTGGATCAGTTGTTGTTGGTCCAATGTAGAAACAGGACTGCTGAGAAGAGGAACCTCCTATATACAAAATCATGTCCACATGTTGTAAAGTGTGTTTTATGATACAAACTCAAGTTCTAATTTTAAATTTGCATCTGAGTAAATCGCTTTTTCTTACCTTGTCCTCCCCTATGCCTTCAGTGTGATATGAAATAAGATATTCTTTAGCATCAAAAGGCAAATCTGTGAACTCGCTCACGGTCCCACACTGACAAAAGATCAGTAGGAAGGGTACCACTGAAAATGCAAGCAACACAGAGTTTGTATTATAAGCCCTATAAGGATGACAAGCTGTACAAATGTGTTGTGCACACGGATAACTCACGCAGGAGCAAAGCTACGCCACTGAAGAACAAGCCCATGGCTGGTGCTCCTATTTTAAATGGGATGCCATGTTGCGCGGCTAGCCTCGGCCCACATGAGCCTGTTTTCTCACAGGTGCACACTTCTACCTCAAACTTTTGGTTGTCTGGACAGGACAGACCCTGAGTGTCAGAGATCTTCACTGTCAGCTCATAGATACCTCGCCACAAAGCCTCCTGTGCATGAAAGCTCACAGTTGTTCCTAAAAATAAGAGAGAATTACACTCTGGTAACTCATATAATCTGCATTTGAATTTGTCAATCTAATAAATCTGTTTTGTCTTTACCGTTTATTGGCACCATCTCCCATTTTCCCTTACTCTCCTCTTCTATTAGAACAAACTGGTAAGGTGCAGCGTTTGGATCAGCGTCCTCATCGAAAGCCGTGACATTTATCACTTTATTATTATCACAAGTTTGATGATAGGTGCTGGTCAATGTGGGGCAGTGGTCATTTGAGTCCTCCACCTTTAATGCTATTGTCCCAGTAGCTGTCTTAGTTGGCACATCTAAAAATGTTGAAAGAAAAATACCCATTTAACAGTCTTCTGTATTACAAAACCACCCATTCTGGACTTGCAGTCCGAACACTTCCAAAAGACTTCCGAATGTAGTTTAACAGGTTCTCTCTGCTTTTAATAAATATATGAACATACATATATGGCTTTCTGACAAGGTTGGAGATCAAATTCATCACATTCTCAGTAGGCAACTTGTAAAAGTAATTAAAACTATGAAAAATATGCTTGCCTTGAGTCATGCAGATAATCTTTGCGAAGTAGGTTCCATTGACCAAAAACGTTGATTCTCGATCAGGAACCTTTGTCAGTTTAATCTCAGCAGTTTCCTCATCAATGGTTAACCAGTTATCAGGATCAAGACCTTTAGCGTACCTGGGTATTCAATTAATGATCAAAACAATGACATAAAGATAGTCGATCTAAGATGATCAGGCCCCCATATAAACAATGTTACTGAATTTGACAATATGCATTAGTAATGACAATGATAAAAATCAGTAATATCTATCATTATTTACAAATATAATCAATGAATATAATTCTATATTGAAAATAATATAAATCATTAAAGGCACAATATGTAAGATATTTGGATTAAAATATCCAAAACCACTAGAACAATGTTATATATTTTGCTGACTTGTGTACTTACATTACATTATAGAAATTTTAACCAGGACACGGACCGCGTCCGTGCGTCGCCTATCAATGACGTCATAACCGTGTTACCCTTGATTTCCAGATTTATTTTGTAGAAACCATGAAAACACCAAAGACTCTTTAATATATTATGTGTTTTACAAACCCGATTCCAAAAAAGTTGGGACACTGTAAAAATTGTGAATAAAAAAGGAATGCAATAATTTACAAATCTCATAAACTTTTTTATTCACAATAGAATATAGATAACATATCAGATGTTGAAAGTGAGACATTTTGAAATGTCATGCCAAATATTGGCTCATTTTGGATTTCATGAGAGCTACACATTCCAAAAAAGTTGGGACAGGTAGCAATAAGAGGCCGGAAAAGTTAAATGTACATATAAGGAACAGCTGGAGGACCAATTTGCAACTTATTAGGTCAATTGGCAACATGATTGGGTATAAAAAGAGCCTCTAAGAGTGGCAGTGTCTCTCAGAAGTCAAGATGGGCAGAGGATCACTAATTCCCCCAATGCTGCGGCCAAAAATAGTGGAGCAATATCAGAAAGGAGTTTCTCAGAGAAAAATAGCAAAGAGTTTGAAGTTATCATCATCTACAGTGCATAATATCATCCAAAGATTCAGAGAATCTGGAACAATCTCTGTGCGTAAGGGTCAAGGCCGGAAAACCATACTGGATGCCCGTGATCTTCGGGCCCTTAGACGGCACTGCATCACATACAGGAATGATACTATAATGGAAATCACAACATGGGCTCAGGAATACTTCCAGAAAACATTGTCGGTGAACACAATCCACCGTGCCATTCGCCGTTGCCGGCTAAAACTCTATAGGTCAAAAAAGAAGCCATATCTAAACATGATCCAGAAGCGCAGGCGTTTTCTCTGGGCCAAGGCTCATTTAAAATGGACTGTGGCAAAGTGGAAAACTGTTCTGTGGTCAGACCAATCAAAATTTGAAGTTCTTTTTGGAAAACTGGGACGCCATGTCATCCAGACTAAAGAGGACAAGGACAACCCAAGTTGTTCTCAGCACTCAGTTCAGAAGCCTGCATCTCTGATGGTATGGGGTTGCATGAGTGCGTGTGGCATGGGCAGCTTACACATCTGGAAAGGCACCATCAATGCTGAAAGGTATATCCAAGTTCTAGAACAACATATGCTCCCATCCATCTCTTTCAGGGAAGACCTTGCATTTTCCAACATGACAATGCCAGACCACATACTGCATCAATTACAACATCATGGCTGTGTAGAAGAAGGATCCAGGCACTGAAATGGCCAGCCTGCAGTCCAGATCTTTCACCCATAGAAAACATTTGGCGCATCATAAAGAGGAAGATGTGACAAAGAAGACCTAAGACAGTTGAGCAACTAGAAGCCTGTATTAGACAAGAATGGGACAACATTCCTATTCCTAAACTTGAGCAACTTGTCTCCTCAGTCCCCAGACGTTTGCAGACTGTTTGCAGAGGCAAGCGTTGATCCGTTGCTCGTGAACGAGTTAAACTCTTTCTATGCTCGCTTTGACTGTAACCGCGGCAACGCGACTCCATCCAAGTGGCGCGTTAGAGGAAATTACTCAGAGCAGCAACAATCACGTGATCTCTGTCTCAGAGGATGAAGTTCGGAGAGCACTCAAGCGTGTGGACGTTAGGAAAGCTGCCGGGCCGGGCCAGGTCGTGTTCTGCGGTCCTGTGCTGATCAGCTCACCGGGTTGTTTACATCTATCTTTAATGAGTCCCTCGCTACATCTGTGGTCCCCACCTCCTTCAAAAAATCCACCATCATCCCTGTCCCTAAGAACAGTAAACCCTCTTGCCTAAATGACTATCGTCCAGTGGCTCTCACGTCTATAGTCATGAAGGTCTTTGAGAGACTCATTAAAAACACCATTTGCGCCTTCATTCCTGGCACTTTGGACCCTCTTCAGTTTGCCTATCGTCCCAATAGATCGACTGAAGATGCCATCTCTCATGTCCTCCACTCCTCCCTCACTCACATCGACAGCAAAAGTGGGAACTACGTAAGACTGCTATTTATTGACTATAGCTCAGCCTTTAACACCATAGTTCCCACCAAGCTAACCTCCAAACTCCTGGATCTCGGCCTGAATCCTTCTCTCTGCCACTGGATTGAGGACTTCCTCACTGGCAGGCCTCAGGTGGTGAGAATAGGCCAGTTCACCTCCACCTCCATCACCCTGAGTGTGGGAGCTCCACAGGGCTGTGTCCTGAGCCCCCTGCTCTACTCTCTCTACACGCATGACTGTTTGTCCACACACAGCTCCACCTCTATCATCAAATTTGCTGATGATACTGTTGTCCTGGGCCTCATTTCCAACAACAATGAGACGGCATACTTGGACGAGGTGGAGCATCTAACATCATGGTGCCAGGACAACTGTCTCTCTCTGAATGTTGGCAAGACCAAAGAAATGATTGTGGACTTCAGGAAGAGACAGCAACGGACATACTCCCCCTCATGATCAGCGGGTCACCAGTAGAGAGAGTGAGCAGCTTCAAGTACCTGGGAGTAAACATCTCCGAGGACCTGACCTGGACTGCTCACATTCAGACACAGGTGAAAAAGCCAGGCAAAGACTGTACCACCTGCGCCAGCTGAGGAAATTCAGGGTTTCACCAGCTATCCTGAAAACTTTCTATTTAGGGCGATAGAAAGTGTTTTAACTCAATGCATCACAGCGTGGTATGGGAACAGCACCAGTCATGACCGCAAAGCCCTGCAAAGAGTAGTGCGCTTATCCGGCGTATCTCAGGGTCAGCTCTCCCGTCTCTGCAGGACGTCTACACCAAACGCTGCAAAGGTGGAGCTACCAAGATCATCAAGGACTCTAATCACCCTGCAAACCCTCATTTCACGCTGCTGCCATCTGGTAGCGCTTCCGAAGCCTGATGGCCAAAACTGAGAGACTCAGGAGAAGCTTCTTCCCCCAGGCCATCAGACTCCTGAACTTAACGTCACGTGACTTCACTTCAGGATAAACATCGATACACTGTCATTGCACTGCACTTTCTGTTCTCGTTGTTACTGTGTAACAACCTGTTATAAACCTGTTTGCACATTATACTCTTATACATTTGTTAACCACATATTTATAAGTCTACAGTTTACTCACTGCAAAGTCTACTTCAATTATTTTATTCCACTTTATCCTTATTTGTTACCTTTTTTTTTCTCTTGACTTGATTATTTATAATTCTACAGATATACACATATATATATATATATATAGATAGTACTTTTTTTTTATCCTATTTCTATTATAATTTCTTCCTTGTGTTTTTAACTGTGAATTTGCACTGTCCATGGAGCGGACCTGTTTACATTTCACTGCCGGTTGTATATTCTGTATATAACTGTGTATGTGACAAATAAAACTCTTGAATCTTGAATCTAAAAAGAAGAGGGGATGCCACACAGTGGGAAACATGGCCTTGTCCCAACTTTTTTGAGATGTGTTGATGCCATGAAATTTAAAATCAACTTATTTTTCCCTTAAAATTATACATTTTCTCAGTGTAAACATTTGATATGTCATCTATGTTGTATTCTGAATAAAATATTGAAATTTGAAACTTCCACATCATTGCATTCTGTTTTTATTCACAATTTGTACAGTGTCCCAACTTTTTTGGAATTGGGTTTGTTAGACAGGAGAGCAACTGTTTGGATACATTCATTAACAGAAAACTAATCATTGTTATATAGCTCAACACAGTTAGTCTTATTGTTTAAATCTTAAACAATGATTTACCGCGAGTACCATGTTTGACCATGCCTAATAATGATCTAGCTTACTGCAGTGTGCAACAAGTGTCTCATAGTAGCTGCCAAGCATTGTATCATAACTTTCAACACATTCAAATGTATCTAATATGATAAAACAGCGCTGCGTTACACGCATGAGCGGAAGAAGCAAGAACTGACTAAATGTAAAAATGTGTACCTTGAATGCAATGTAAGTCGCTTTGGATAAAAGCGTCTGCCAAATGCATAAATGTAAATGTAAAGAAGCTGAAACGCTCGTCTGCGGCATAATAAAAGCTCCACTGCTCTCGAGCCGTGTGTCACGCTTGTCTCTCATTAGCAATCGCTCCAGCGGCCTCGCTCCGCTCCAATGGCTTTCAGCCCCACCCTGCTTCGTACTACAGTAACATTAATAAATATTTAATACATTAGCTCACCCATGAATATGATTTCTGCCTGAGTCCTGTCGGAAGTCACGGATTCACTGAGGTGAAGACCACAAATCCAATGATTCCGCAAAATCAAGGCATCATCTATTTAGCCTGTGTTTTGAATAAGCAACCTCTAGCGGCAAAAAATACATATTGTGCCTTTAATTTAATTAATATTGATATAACAACTTGCTGTATTCATAATATATACTTCATAAAACCATTCATTAGTTTGAAAAGGTGACCTCGGTACCAAAGCTCACCTCACATTTTCAGCTGGTTTTCCAGTATCACCATCCAAAGCAGCAAAGGTGCCAAGCACTATTGGGAAATCTTTATCAGGATCTTCTGACACTGGGAAGTCTTTTAAAGAAGGTGAGAAGCTAGGGCCATCGGGTAGGTTGTTTACACTGATCTTAACTGAGTAGCCTTTCCCAGCTGGTTTTTTATCAGGCTTAGATTCAGGTTTGCCAGAAGGTTTAGTGCCAGGTTTTGTTCCTGGTTTAGACCCAGGCTTGACACCAGATGAGGGGCCAGGTTTGCCATCAGGTTGAAGTCCAATATTACCACCTGCATCCACTCCGGCGTTCACTCCAGCACCCAGATCCAATCCAGCATCTACACCTAATCCAGCACCCAAATCCACTCCTGCATCCAGTCCAGCACCTACTCCCACATCTAGCCCTAGTCCCGCCCCCAGTCCCAATCCTGTTCCCACCCCGGGCCCTGCTCCAATGCCTGCTCCAGGCCCTACTCCATCCATGTCCAGATTAATGTCCAGCTCTAAAGCACTTCCATTTATAAAAGGAGCTACATTTGATATTACCAAGCTGAGGTCCAATTCTTTTATCTTTTCAAAATCAACAGGCTTCAGATAAGCAGGTAGACATGGAAAAGAAAAAAGGATACGAATAAGATGTGTCTCGAGTTTGATGACATACAAGAAAAAGAATAATCGTTTTAAAATCTAGTTTAAAATAAATGTGCCAAGTTCTTTTAAAAAAGGGGAAATGGTTTTGTTTTGTTTTTTTGAAAAATCAATCTAATGACTTTGAAAATGACCGTCAAGGAAAATGAATAGCTATTAATTTTCCTTGATGGTTATTTTCCTGAATCATTTAAGCATAATTAATAATATTGTTTATTTATTTATTTATTTATTTATTTATTTGATCATGATATCATGATAATTGTTCTACCCTGACACTTTTTAAATTAAAATAATCATTATAAAGTAATAAAAAAACATTCTCATCATAGAAGAGGTGTATTAAAGTCATGTATGAATTGCATTTGTAATGTTTTTTGAACAATCAGACAAGTGTCAAGTCATTGACCCCTATGAAAGGGTAATTTTTCCACAGTAAAGAAAAAGCATTCACCTTGACAAGTTTTAGAATCCCTCATTGTTTTAGGGTCCGTTTCAATAGTGAAGAGTCCGTCTTCATTTCCTTTATGAATATCAAACACTGCCAGCCAGTTATCAGTGGATTTCAGATCATTGTCCAGGGCTTTAATTCTCATGACAACCACATCAGTCACACCTTCATCAACGCTGCCTGAATACTAACAGAGGAAAGACACTGACTGATAATATAGTACATAAATAAGCAAAAACATGTATGTGCCATTGAATAATCTTGGCTTTCACAGCAGGCAGTGATATTTTAAGATCTTACATGTTCTTTCTCAAGAGTGGGAACATTGTCATTTATGTCCAAAATTTGAATTTGCACAGTGCCTGTTCCTGTGTTGCCAGATGGAGCTCCATTCATATCAACTCCCTGAACTATTAAAGTATATGTGTCATGTCTCTGTAAAAGAGAATTGAATGAATTTAAATGATCATGCAGTTTAAATGTTATGCAGTGTCAGTTTTCATATCAGTTACCTCTCGATCCAGGGTTGTCTCCTTCACATAGACTTTCCCGGTTGCTTTATCAATGGAGAACATGTTTTTGGAATCAGCTGGTGTTTGATTTACTATACTGTATGCTATTTTGGAATTGATAGTGCCTGGCTCGTCCGCATCAGTAGCTGACACCTGCATGACAGGCGTTCCTGTAGTTTCATAAGAATGTTGAAGAAAATGTTCATGCTCATTTATGTTAAGTATTTAGAATATAGGTGGGTGTATGCTGATGTTAAAGGGTCATGAACTGAGAAATCAACTTTTCATTCAGCCTTTGATATATAAAAGTTCATCGTGATATAAGAATATCCTGTAAGTCTCGGATCTGAAAACTTCCTTGTTAATCAAAGAAAAGCTTTTATTGACACCAGGCCCAGAAAACGCTCAATCTCAGAATGTGCCAAACATCAGAGTGTGGTGAAACACTTAACCCTTTCACGTTCTAAATATTCAGACTGGCAGTCTGGCGTGAGTTTTTAACGCGACCGTTATTATGCAATGACGTAATATTCTAATTTCCATGGTAACACATCAACCTTGACACGTGAGGTTTCGCAGTCACAATGGCGCTCATGGTGGTTGACCGCAGCAGGTGAGCACTCTATGAATGTTTTACTTTATTTTTTAATTCAAAACCTCTCACATTATTTGTTAGCGTGTACACACTATGGTTGACATGTTTATGTTGCTATTTTTCCCACTGCTTTGAATTTCAAGCGTGCACATGCATTTTGCATCTCCCTCACAACATCCGTGAGAATTGGTGAGTATATTTTAGTTTTTTCCCCTATTTTGAAGCACATATAATTATTTACAAGCATGCAATAAATATGAATAAAGATATTTACAAAATTCTCTTGTAAAACGAACAGTCCTCAATAATGTGGACGTTCAAATGTCATGTTTGTCGTTTTGCACATTGCAAAAAACTGCATTCGATAAAGTTATTAGGGTTCAGTTGACTTGATCGTAACATGAATATATTATATATTATTTATGTTTTAGTGTTAATATTATTACTGGGTTTTATATCTCACTAGAAAAGGTATATGGTCACGTCTCACTTACTATTAGCTTGCATATATATAGTTTACATGATGTCAAATGCCATGTAAGTTACCTTTTCTCTGCTTTGCTAGTGAGAAACTACATCTTTGCTTTGTTTAAACTATGATACATATATACACTTTCTAATAAAATTACAAAACAAATTATAAATATAATTACAATGAACAACAATCAAAATAGTATTATAAACAAAACAATAAATATACTATGGTAAAAAAATCATTATAACTATATACATATGTTTATATGACAGAAAATGCCTGGCTGTAAGGCGCAGAGGAGTGTCTAAGGCAGGTCGCCCTCCTTTGGATGGACACCGCGATATGGCGTTGTGGAAGAAGTCTCGTCTTCACCCTCAAAGTTGTCAAGAGCTTCAAGGTTCAGGGGAAGGTCTTCATCGCTCTCTGCCTCACTGTCAAAATTCTCCTCATCAGAATTAAAAAAATCTCCTCAATTTCCTCACTTGTCAGTTTTCTTTTAAATAAATTGTCTGCCATTTTCTCTGTAGTTAAAAACTGGTACATTTTATTAAAATTGTATGTGAAGTTGGTACCAACGCGAGTGTGAGGTAACAGTGACGTCAACAGTGACAACTTGTCAGCGGGAAAAATGCTTGCAGTGCTTGACTGTTCAAATGTTTTTTTTTTTTTTTTTTATTATTATTTGTTTATACAAAATATTTTCAAACTTGTTAACTAAATTAAATGCATGCAAGTGAACTACTTATGGTTTATATACTTATTAAAAATATATGTTAGTAAGTTATCACGATTTGTGGGCGGGCGCCGACATTATGTGTTTACAACAGTGCCAGGGAGCCGAAGCCTGCTGGATTTACAACACAAGATCACCCACTTCTCCTGATATATGTGACATTACGTGAGGGAACAGCCCAGACTGAACAAAGGGTAGAAAATGATTGTGTTATTTGATCGGTAATGTTTTCACGGGCCATTATATGTTTACAACACTGATATCTTGCTGTTATATATATATATATATATATATATATATATATATATATATATATATATATATATATATATATATATATATATATATATATTAGTATGCAATTACAAACTATATTTAGTTTTTGCTGCTATTTTTGTAGTTGTGTAATGTAATTTGAAGTGTATGAAACCTAAACTAAACATTAAAAGACACTGAGCTCAGTCAGTCTCTCACTCGCTCAGTCTTTGGCTGCGCTAAAACAGATTTGAAATTTTGAATTTGGCAGTTGATCACTGAGTGTGTGATCGTGACGCACCAGAGACCAGCCTAGATTGATCAAACGGGTGTGATCGTGACGTGTCAAAGGATTAACCGAAGAAGAAGAACGCCTGATTCTGTAGCCCCGCCCACCGATTTGTGTATGACATGTTATAGGTAAATAACATAGGCCTACATGGAGCTAAACCGGATCAAACTTCTAAGCAATAAACATTCTGCATAAGTTTAATTCGGATTCCAATATTATGACTGCATGGATGAACTTTATTTTTAATGACTATCCAGTATCCCACGTGGGGAAGACATTGCTAATTTCTTCCTTCATTTCAGCACGGATTCGTTTGTAAACAAGAGACTGGATTTGCAGACAGGATGAGATTATATGAATGAATGAAGCAACACACTTAGGTGAGTAAAAAATATTTTTTATATGTGATAGTATTGCATGTATATGTCTAACTGAACATAACTTAGCACGCTGTCACAGGCTGGGGAATCCTTTATTTGAGGTGTTGTTGGTTGTGCTGCGATTCGTTATCAGACTATGACATGTAACGTTATGGGCCAGGGCCCACAAAGCCCAACATCCGGGGTTATGTGTTTTCCAGACGGGCTACCAAAACGTATCACTGGCCTTAAATAGTGAAATAACATTCCTTTCTTGATGTGCCTTGTTCACTCTCTTGACCCTGATATTTGAAGGAAAAATATAATCATGGAAGTTTGGATCATGTTGATTTTTCTGACTCTGCAATGAGGCTTGTGTGTGCGTGCGTGTGTGTGTGCGTGTGTGTGTGTATGTGTGTGTGTGTGTGTGTGTGTGTGTGTTAGAGATGCACGGTTTGCAGTTATATCCACTGATCAGGCGGGCCAAGTAATAAAAATAACATTCCAATTCATTCCGGGTGGATGAGAGATAAATCATTGTGTTTGTTTGGTAAAGACATTTTGCGAGCTCTGTGGGCGAATTATGCAGAGCTCATTATGATATGCTAAGCTTATCCAATCATAGCAGTGGGCGTTTACTTCCAAGTCTTCAGTGCGGCACGCCCATAAAATCTGAGCGTTCCATGAGAGAGGCTCAAAACCAGGGTAGAAAATAGCCTATTACTTATTCATTATGATGTTTTTGAATGTAAAAACCACGCAAATGTCATAAGTTGACCTAAAAAAATAAAAAGAGCCAGTTTGACCCCTTTAAAACACACTGAGATTCGCCTATAACAGCTATTTTAGGCTAACATACTAACTATGTATAAAATACCCTTATGTTTTCAATTCATAACCTTTTAACCTGTAGAACAGAGAAAGTTGTGTGTAGCTAAGGAAGTTAGGAAACTGCTACGGTTGACTGGGAAAACAGAAAAAAAAAAAAAAAATGTGGTGATAAATGAATGCAACCCACCAATCTTGCTGCTTTCCTTCACAGATCCGCTTTGTGATTTGAATATTGGTGTGTTATCATTCTGATCCTCAACTTTAATCTTCAGCTCAATGCTTTCTTCGGCTATCGATCCGTTACGAAATCTTGCCATGCCAGTCAGCTATACAGAAGAGAAATGTAAGAAAAGATGTGTTTTTCAAGGACTTCATTATGTCAATCATCATTTCATGAAATGTATTACCCAAACCTGTGGCACAACTCACGTTAAATAGGGATATTTTCTCTCTGTCCAGCAGGCCGGTGACCCTAACAAAGCCATTCTCAGGATTGATTACAAACAAATTGTATGGTGCTTTGTCAGCACCATGACCTGTTAGTCCATATTCCACCATCTGCCAGTTAATATCTTTATCAGACCGGATCTAAAAAAGACAATATTGAGAATACCAGTGAATATTGAGTATTTAAATGTGTCACATTAGCAAAACTGCCGAACTGATTCTTCCCTACTATATAGTAAATGAAAAACAGTATGTGACAAAAGTAGTATGTCCGAATTCACAGTACTCATAAAAGAATAGGCAAAAAGTACCCGGATGACCTACTGCTTCCAGCGATATTCTGAAGTGAGCATACATACGCCACGTTTCCACTGCAGGAACTTTTCCCAGGAACTAAGCACTTTGGTGGTGGTACTTGGTGGTGGTGACCGCAGGAACAGGGGTCAAAATGAAGTTTGGGGTAAACATTTCCCCTTCAAAACGGCCCTGCTTGCGAGGTAGTACTTTTTCAAAGTTCAGGAACTTTCGGGGGTGGGACTTGGGCGCTGAACATTCTGATTGGTTGAGTTCACGCAGCATTTTATTTCAATCTAAAAGTCTGTTGCGCTGCATGCATTAAAGAGTTGTTTGCTATTCGAATCAATAATCAAAAATAATACAAATGGACCAACAACGAGGTTCAGGCTTTATTAAGTTTATTTGCGGAGGATGAAATCCAGTGGGCTCTGGAAAGTCGCACGCAGTCCTACGTCACCGGACTAATCTTCACGGTACTTTTGACCGCGATGGAAAAGCAGACAGCAACAGGTCTGGGTGGAAAAAGTTCCTGGGACAAATTGTTCGGTGGAAACGGGGCTATAGACACTTTACTATCCCATGAGGCCACGGGAAAGTATTTATGAATGGCAGTGAAGCGACGCAACTGATGCTAGTAGGTCACATGATGAGGATAACATGGTGAATGTAGTACATCTAAATTACGTTACACACATTCATACTATATAAAACATACTTTTCATACTTGTCCTGAAGTAATTACTTATTCAAAATAAGTACCTACTCAAGAGAGTATGTGTTTTCACACACAGCCATACACTCGCAAATACCTACCACCATTTTGAAGTGTGTTCAACTTCGTGGACGAGGGAAGTTTATTTGGACAGACCCTCGATCCCTTGATTTTGACAGAGGGAGCGACTCAATATGTACACTTCAGGCAGATCCATAGACCACAATGCAACACGATTGTGACGTCACAGCAGATTGTGCTTAATTTACCCCCACCCCACACAATCTAGTGTATGATATTGGATTTATTTTGACTTTTAATCTACCTTAAACTGTTATTTTTTTTTACACAGTTACAGTTTATTATATTGTTATCATTTTTCGTTTGTCTATTATTTAATATTTAATATATATTAATATTTAATATTTGTTTATATAAATTTTATATAAGCCCAAGCATACATAGAGGCCTATAGAGTGTTGCATAAACAAATTTATAAGAAAAAAAAAAAAAAAAAAAAAAACTAAGTGAAAAATCCAAGCGATCAAAGGCTTAGGGCGTATCTTTTAAAACATTGCAAGGATTCCATCAGTAGTAGTCATGCATGCAATGTAAGCAATAACATATATCCGAGTGAACGAGACGGAAGGACATTAGCGAGGGAAGGACACAAAAATTGGACTTAAAAGCAGCCCCAGTGTGAAAAAAGGCCTCTTGTCTTCTTCCCTGCGTATCTCAGCATTAGCTAGCATTATGCTTTTTTGGCTAAGGTTGCAGACTTGCCTTCAAGTGACTTTGGCGCAGTGCCACTTCAAGTCGAACACACCTACTCACAGGAGATCACAGCAAATGGCAAACCACGACCATCCAATCAATTCCCAATTGACAAAATCAAGCCCCGCCCCACATTTTTTCTTGTTCAGTAAGTTTCACTCAGATATAGGCCTACACCAGGGAAGAAAAGAATTGCAATACCATTTTATGCCGACTTTAAGGCAACATACAAAGTAAGCAGGCCTAACTTCTTTTGCTTTAACATCTAACATATAAGTGTATGCAAATATAAAATAATATAACTAAAATACATTTTTAAAAAATGTAAAGCTTTTTCTTTCAGCTTGTGTTTGCTGGGTCTCAGGTCTCAGATATAGTGTGGTATGTAGGGCAGCTTGAAACATGTAAAACAATGAAGATTTAAGAACCAGTAGATCCAGATCTCAAGTTTTTCAGAGAAAAGAAAAGATTGACATTAGCACCACCCAGTGCAGGCATATGCAAAACATGCCTTTTGGTTGTGTACAGAAAAAAGAAAAAAAAAAAGGAAAAAGAACCTGTAATAAGCTTACTTTTGCCACATATCCCTCTTTAGTGTAGTCAACATTCTCAGTCAGTCTTGTTGGTGGAAGAACCCACTCTCGTTTCCTTCGATTAGATCTGCTGCTGGCTCTTGATGCCTAAAAATAGATTTTTTCAGAATGTACGACATTAAGTATATATCCATTGCTCTGACATTAGACCTACTTTGTTTACCATACATTCAGTATTATTAGTACATATATATATATATATATATATATATATATATATATATATATATATATATATATATATATATATATACATATCTGTGAAAGCAGTTAACGATCTCTCTACGTTTGTAAATGCTTAAGAGAATTATTTATGACCTGCCATGACAGCATACCAGACGTGTCAACAGTATTCGTCCATAACCTTATGAAAAAGTATTCTTCAAGTAAATTTTATGAGGTATACTTAAGTAATGTTCAAGTATATTTTTAAGTATACTTTATGTAGTAAGTATACTAATATCAAAGTACTAGTAGTAAACTTGTAAGTGTACTATTTCAATACTGCTTGAGGCTAAATTGGCCCACTTGTTAGTATATAAAAGTATACGTTTAAGTGTACCAGTAGTAAACTTTAAGTGCACAAGTTACTTTTTCATTTGTACTGCATCTGTACTAGAAGTGAACTTAAAAGTACACTAGTAGTTTACCATTTCAATACTTGTAGTACTTTTTAGTTTATAAAAGAGTAAGCTTTGAAGTATACTCTCAGTAAACTACTAGTTTAGTAGTTGTATACTGCAAATATACTTGCAAGTTTTCTTAAGCGAATATAACATCATACTTACAGTTTACTATTTATTTATTATTTTTGCATTTTAAGACTTAAGACTATATGTTCCTATTTAGGCCTATTCATTTTTTTTTTTTTTTATACTTCAAATATACCTTTAACTGTACTTTAACTCTTTCCATTTTTAAAAACATTTTATTCTAGCTTCATGCATGCTTTTTTTAAATCAACACTTGAATGTGGGTAAGTTTCATAAAAAGCAACATTTTAAACAAAAAGCTGAGAATCGCATTTTTGTCAAAGACTATGTCCGGATGGGATTCAAAACGTCAAAACACAAATGGAGTAGATCGACTCCATCAACACCCCCAAAGCAGAGATTCTGTACTCTTTCAGAAGATGCGTAATAGAAAAACATAAGAGTGAAAACATGGATAGCCGGAAAATTCAGTCAATGGCGAGGAAAGTAAATTCCTAGATTTGAAGTAAGTACACTACCTTGCCTACACAAAAATTCAGATATAGCTACTATTAGGAATATATCTGTTTTTGGTAACACTTTACAATACTGGTGCACTAATATGCATTAATTCATGCTTAACTAATGCTCAGATAATCATGAGTTAATGTATGACTCATGAAGAACTAAACCATTTATTAATGATTACTGCATCAGCAACTAATGAACATTCTATATGATTAATAGATTAAGTAATCAATAAATTGTTATTAGTTAAATGTGTCATAATGTATTAATTCCCTAAAAACTTATCATACTAACTAATAATGTAAATGAACATGTTAATTACCACAATGGATCGAAGTCATGCATTTCAACTTCCAGTTGTCTGCTTTAATTAATCATTAGCTAATGATTTGCAAAGGTATCTTTATGTTATGACTTTACTTGTTGAGGCACATCACTATTAACTAATTCAAAATTAATTCAAAACCCATAACCATGATGACATATTACTTACCAATTAGTCAATAGTGATGTGTATTGAAAAGTGTTACCCTGTTTTCTTTATAAATCAATATTTTCAAAACATTTTATGTACGTTTTTAAGACAGTATGTGAAACCTTGTGGAAAAAGTATTTAACAGGCTACTCAATCAAAAGATTAAACACAACTACAAGCCAAGTATACTTAGAATACTTAATTATACTTTTAAGTATATCTGGATCTAAAGATTGAGTACATGTATAAGCTAAATAGACTTTTCTGTCAGCATAAGTCAAGTATGCTTAAGTGCAATTTCTGAGAAGTACATACAAAGTAGATTGAAAGTATACTTTCCTATTTTTAGTTTAAAAGAAGTTTAGGCCTACTAATAGCACACTCTGAACTTAATTAAACTTCTTTTTGTAAAGGTAGGAATGAACAGAATTGAAAAACCATACATATATACATACATATATATATATATATATATATATATATATATATATATATATATATATATATATATATATATATATATATATATATATATATATATATGTATGTATGTATGTATGTATGTATGTATGTATATATATACACACACACACGTACTGTAAACCTTTCCTCTTTACTGTAAACTGAACTAGTACACATAGTACTTGCTGAGGTAATGCCTATTTTTTCTGTCTACTCTAAGAATTTGCTGCTGTAGCACAGAGTGCAAGTTTAAACTTGAGATTATTCTGTCCACAGGCGTTTTTATATTAACTGTGATAAGTGGCAGATACCTCTCCCTGCAAGTATTTAAGATAACAATAGGCCTCAACAATTAGTGACTATTATGATACTCATTTGATGATATAATTGCTTACTTTAGATATAAAGGGATATATCAATATAAACACAATAGACTTGTCTTCTGAGAACTGATCAACCAACATTTCTACCCATTTAACATGGCATAATCTCACGCAAAAGCTTTGAAAAAACATGATATTGTTTTTTGGTGAAGAAAAACAGTTTTAAGAGTTAGTGTGATCAAGAGCACAAGTGTGTGAAGTATAGTATGTCAATAACACACGTGTTTTTTTCATTATCTCTAATAACTACATGAGTGAAAGAAACCCAAACTGAGTGTAATCATTACATGTATTTGATACCAAAACACCTGTTGGGTTAGTGTCACTCACCACAATCCTGCACAGCAGCAGGAGCAAACATATTCGCCCAAGCCAAATGGGAGACATGACAGCTGTAAGTCAGATGTAAGCGGTCAGTCCTTGTTTCTCGGATCTTCTCCGCTCCTTCTTGTCTTTCAGTCCTGAGCCGTTGATCTGACCTGTGCTTGTGTAGAGGGTTTGAGTAGATGGTTGAAAGTGGGGGGTAGGTTTCTGATCACTTTTTGGGTGGGGCATCTGAAACAGCACTTTCTCTTGTACACACCCAAGCATGAGAGTTTTCTGCTGTGGACGAGCCCCCTACCACCTCTCTCTCCTCCACCCTTCACTTTTATTCACATTGTGCATGAAAAAAAGCTGATACAACAGATTTAAACTGTAAAAAAAATAGTGACTGTGACAGCTTGTTGTACAAGAGTGCATGAATATGAAATGGCGTCCCAAAAAATACATTTCACAGCATAGATAGCAAGATTTAAACCTTTTTGGAGTCATTCTTCTATGATGCATGCATGCATGAAGTCCCTGTGACCTAGCAGAGTACCCACAGGTGTAGTTCTTCACATTTACATATGTAAAAAAAATCATTTGGAATCTTACAAACCACTTTTTGTGGAATATTTTGCTTGAAAATGGTTTGCGCTATATTTCTTTAAACCAAATGGCACTTAGTGTGATATTTTGATATAATGTACACTCTCAGAAAAAAGGTACAGTGCTGTCACTGGGGCGGTACCCTAAGGTACAAAAGTGAAAAGGTACATCTTTGCACCATACTCACCCCTAAATTATACATATTAGTACCTTAAAGGTACATATTAGTACCTTTTCGGTTTTGTACCTTAGGGTACCGCCCCAGTGACAACACTATACATTTTTTTCTGATAGTGTAGCTTAAGTGTATGTGTATTAAATATGTTTTGGTTCCACTAAACAGAATGGCAACATTTCAAAGAACTTTGAGAATTCACCTGCGCTACGAGTTCATGTGCTACACCTCTCACCGAAATGCAGCCTGCCCCAAGCAAAATACACACAAAGAAAACACCTATGTGGTAAAAACATCAATACAGTTTCACACCACTAGATGGACTAGATGGTGTGAATCACAAAATATCATATATTGCGTTTATATATCTAGCCATATATAAACAATCGAGGTAACAGCTTTCAAATGCTTAGCTATATGCAATAACTGCAAAACGTTATTAACATGCACAAGACACCATTGTGTTTAAAAACACTGAATGGCCATCTTAAAAAACTCCTTAACTTCACTGTTTATTATCATAATGTATTAAACCACAGTTATAGCTTCACCAAAGATGTGTTCCACAACAAAAGTCCCAAGAGAAACAATATTTTGAAATACAATAGACTTTATAGTAGTCCCTCAGTAGGGACTTTGACTCCTCCCTACTGTTTACAGTAATGCAATTATATGAATTCCATGGAATCAAATGTCTGCAATCCCTGACACTAATAAAAACAGACAGTGACAAACCATTTTCATTCAATCAACTTGAATATTCATATACAGAGGATTCAAAATTAGATTAGGCCTATTTAATTTATGTAAATAAAAGCTTTACAATACATTTAAATGCTTCATAATCAGAATGGTTTTTATTTAATTATTTATTGTTAATCAAGTTATTCATTACCTTATAAAATGTGACTAATGTGTTAACTTTTTCTTTAAAATCTACTCTGTAAAAATAGAATACATAATCCCTTTGTAAAGCAAATGCAATATTTTTTTAAACATTATTTATTAACATTGTTGGTCGTTAAACATGAGCCATCGAGTACTTCTAATTCATTTGATGTTTAAAATAGTTTCTGTATTGTTAGTTTTGGTATTAAAATTGGAAATTGAACACTCCTAAACATTCAGGTGCCCATTTGTTATATGTCCCCTGGATCTTGGTGTCATAACCATTGAAGTCATAACTTTGGGCACTTTGTAGAGTGGAATAACTGTCTGTTTGCTACCTGAGGCAATCCTACTGGACTAAGTGCTCCTGGACTCATGGCAAGTGGACACTGAATTGGACCTTCTAGAATAGAAGGACCATTAACCAATGGTCTATTCTGTCCACTTTCCCTTGCTACAATGTTCTGAACACTCGAGAAGGGACCACTTACTAATAGCTGATTGTTATTTACCTGTCCAGTAGCAACTTGAGGCAAGCTCACTAGGCTTGGAGTACCTGCACTCATGGATACAGGAGACTGACCTGGGCCTGCAACCAATAAATTACCTCTATTGACAGGGCCCTCTGGAATAGAAGGACCACTTACAAATAGTCTGCTCACTCCACCTTCTCCTGATATAATGTTTGGACCACTTATTAATAGCTGGCTATTTACTTGACCATTTGAAATTTGAGGCATGCTCACTAGGTTTGGAGTTCCTGGGCCTCCTACTAAAACATTACCTCCATTGACAAGACTCTCTTGAATTGTTACTGTCCCTTTTCCATCATTCTGTGCACTGGAAAAGGAGCCATCAATTACTCTTTGGTTCATATATACTGGTCCACTCAAATCTTGAGAATTTACTGGGTAATGTGGTTGAGGGCTCATGGGACGATGATTTGGACCTAGACCTCCAACTAATACCATACCTCCATTGACTGAACCATCTAGAAGAGTTACTCTACCCTGCCCACTCTCTCCTGATACAACTGAACCCACAGGTACTTTTACCATCTGCATCAAACCAGTTCCATCTAGTTGTTGCTGTGGCATCATTACAAGGTTTGGAGTTGGTGAAAGGTTTTGGATTACCACAGGATTAACTTCACCTAAACCTTGATTAATCATGACTGGACTTTGAGGTCCAATTTGAGAGTACAAGACAGAATCACCAATGATGGCCTGCTGTCCACTACCTAAATGTGCAAATGCATGGCCGTTACCTTGAATCAGAAGTCTGTCAGCTTCTGGAGTGCCATTAATTATGTAAACACCTTGCCCAAGACCATCCTCGGACAACAAAACATTGCTTTGCATTGGCTGGTTGAACCCATAGTACATAGGCACCTGTACCACCATCCCCTGACTAGGTGGAGCTTGGACAAGAGGTGACTTAACTGTTATCTCCACAGGACTGGGTTGGACAGTGTTGGTCATGTGATTGGAAGACACTTCAGACACTTCAGTAAATGCAGTTGTGGTAGGTGTTGTCTCAACAGTATTTACAACTTTTTGGTCAGCCTGACACATAGATTGAGTCTGTCCAAATCCACAAACCTCAGCCAAGGTGTTGAACTTTAAACCCAGGTTGTTCAAGAACTCCAGGTCATCATTAGACTCGTTGTAGCAGCAGCTGTCAATAGAACCGGTAACAGATCTTTCACCCTCATAATCATACTTTTTCAGTCTTTCCTCTGGAAAATCATACTGTTCTATATGCCAGGTTTTCTGCAAAAGAATGAAAGGAAATATAATTTTTAATGTATTTTCATGAGGTATTAAAGGCATAGTTCACCCAAAAATGTCAAATGTGGAATTAAAGTCATTGGGATCCAGTGTTTTTTAGACTCCATTTACTTTCATTATATAGACAGAAACAGACTTTTGTGTTCCACAGAAAAAGAAAGTCATACACATTTTTGGAGCAACATGAGAGTGGAAAAATATAAATAATTCCTATCCATTTACGTATTAAAACACCTATGTACAACAACAACAACAATAAAAATAATAATAATAATAATAATAATAATAATAATAATAATAATAATAATAACATACTTGCATGTAGTATTCTTTAAAGAATGCATCAGTCAAGACCTGTTCTGTTTGACACCTGGCAGAGTTTTCCGTGTTTGCTCCGTCAGTATCACAGTAAAAGCCTCCAGATGTTTTAGAACTGTTATAGACCGGCTCGTTTGATTTCGGGATTTTATAGTTTATAGCTTCCAGCATGCTTAAAGAGTCTTTGTACGTTTTTATTTCATCACCCTCTCCATAGTTGAGTTTTGATGGGATGCCCATCAGAAGAACATCCTGGAAGAGGAACAGAAGAAACGATCACATACATCAAAAGTGTTGTACACCGTCACTTGTTCCCTCAGAATATAATTATGAGCTGTGTGAGATCCTGAAGGGATTTTTTTTTACCATGTCTTTTCCTTTTCCCTCTGTGTTATAGGAGATATAGTGCTGCTTGGTTTCAGATGGAATGTCAATAAAATCTTTTACAGCACTCCCACATTCACATTTTATTAAGACCACGAGCATCACTAAAAATACAGACAGAAACAAACACACTTAAATCATATGTCTATTTTACAATGTTACCACAAATAATTTAATTGAGACCATTTTAGCCTATAAACTTTACAGTTTAACTAAATTAGACCATAGCAAAGTAAACCATGCTCACAGATTAGGCAGAGGAATCCTAGAATCAGGAAACTAATTCCTGCCGCTCCAAGAGTTGCTGATGTAGTGCGTACTGCTGCCATTTTTGCACCACAAACCGTGCCTTCAGAGCAGGTGCAAACCTCTAAATGGAGGACTTGCTCATCGTAGCAGGCCAGTCCTTGCATGTCTCTGATCTCCATGGTGACTTGATAAAAACCAGGCCACAAGTCGTCCTCAGTGAGCAGTGAAGCACTTACATCTGAAGAGAAACAGAGACCTGACTATGTGGTAACTTTCGACTTAAGTAAAAGTAAAAAAGAACAACAATGATTATCTGCTCTATGTTGCTATAAATTACATCATCTGAATATGTTTGATACAATATTATTATCACATTTCAGAGGCTAGTTAGTAGTTTTGTTTGGTATTACCATTTATTCTATGCAAGTTCCATTTGCCCTTTGTCTTCTCTTCTATCAAACTGAACTTCAGTGGAGCTCCGTTGGGATATGAATCAGTATCTTCTGCGGTGACATTCACTACTCTGGTATCACTGCAGACAGTCTGCACATTATCAAGGAGTTTGGGGCAGTTATCATTCAGGTCCTCCACCTGCAAGGCTATAGTCCCTGTAGACGTCTGAGAGTGCAGCTCTAAAACGTATAACAAACACAAAACATGTTACATGTTATTAACCTTCTTAGATCTTTTAATATTTGACATGGAGACTCTTTTATTAGTGTTTAAAAAGCATCCCAGGATACACTCCATGAAGTCGGTTGAGAGAAATTAAACCGTGTGTAAATTGTGGCAACTGTACAATATTTCTAAATTGTCGATGACATAAAAAAAAGTAGTTGTGTCCAAACATTTGACTAGTAATGTAAAGGTTCCCAACATAATGTACTGACTCTTTGTTCCTACTAACCATCTGTAATGCAGAGGATCTTGGCATAGTAGGTCCCGTTTACCACAAATGGAGACTCACGATCTGGTACCTTGTTGAGTTTGATCTCAGCAGTGTCCATGTTAATAGAAATCCAGTTGTCAGGGTCATATCCCTTTGCGTATCTAAACAAACATGGAACATTACCTATTTGCTACATTTGGGGTTTATAACACAACAGTTAATCACATTTGGTAAAACTAAGGCATAATAATGCTTCTTAACCAATTAATTGAGTTGTTGTAATCAGTGCCGGTCCTCCCTATACGCAAACTACACAAGGTGCATAGGGCCCCTGAACCCCCTTCTTTCAAATTGTTAAACAACAGAGTGTGTAGTATTTATGAGGATATTGAGAGAAATGCAATATAATATACATAACTATGTTTTCAGTGGTGTATAAAGACCATACATAATGAACTGTTATGCTTTTATTATCTTAGAATAAGCCATTTCTATCTACATACACAGCGGGTCCCCTTACAGTGAAATCTCCATTTTGCGCCGTCATGTTTCTACAGTACAGACAAACTTCTCTACAGAGTGCTAGTCACTCTCTGCTGTCTCAGACAACATATTTGTCACGTGTCGGCCACCATAGCTTCTCTATGTTCTTCGAAAGGGAGGGGTGAGTGTCGCGGTACACGGTTTCAATTCATTTCAAAAGTGACTGTGGCAGTCTGCCTAAGCTGTTAGAGCATGCATTCCCTCAGCATGGTGGAGTGGGTATTTGTTCCCCATAGCCTCCTAGGGTGCAGTGCAAGGTCCCATTTCAGAGGGAAAGTCTCAGGTTACAAATGTAACCATGGTTCAGTGAGAATGGGAACGAGACATCGCGGCTGTTGCCAGCCAATGACATGTTTAGACGGGTGCTTCAGACACGGGTCACGCTGGAGGTGTTCCCCATAGCGCCCTAGGACACAGTGTGAGTTCTCCCTGTCAGGGAACCATGGTTACATATGAAACCTAAGACAATTTTTTGACAGTTAGATGGTGTCAGAGTGATAGTGAATCAAGCATTTATTTAGCTGTTAACGAAAATTTGGATTTAATTTGACTCGTTGTTACTAGCAGTTTAATGTGTATTTAAAGGGCTTTCCTTTACATATTTATGTACTTTTGTTTCATAAAGTGCAATTTGTTGCACCTTGCATATGGAATATCATTGTCATTATTACTAATGTTTACTGAAATGCAACTCACTGTATGCTGTTGGTTGACAGTGAAATTGCTCTGAAAGACCAGATTGGGGAGAGTGTGGGTCATTTCGATGGGGGCTTCTTCACAAAGTTTTGCTTAGGGCCCTTATAAGTGTAGTACCGGCACTGGTTAATATACTATACTATACTATACTATACTATACTACACTATACTATGCTATACTATACTATACTATACTATACTATACTGCATATTTAACCAGATCATTTTGTTTTTAATTTTAAAGAACACTCACTTGACTTTTTCTGCTGTTTTCCCCGTGTCTTCTTCTGTAGCAGTGAAGGTATCAATTACTCTTGGAATAGAACTTTTGGTGTCTTCAGATACAGATATAGGCTTGACCTTTGGCTGGAACTTTGGGGGATCTGGTTTGTTTCTCACATTGATCTTCACTAAGTATTGCTTTTGTTTACCGCTTCCTCCTAAAAACACAAATTTAGTGCCAGACCCAGAAGCACCAGGTTGACCACCAGTTCCAGAAGCTCCAGATTGACCACCAGCTCCAGAAGCTCCAGATTGACCACCACCTCCAGAAGCTCCAGCTTGACCACTAGCTCCAGAACCTCCAGCTGCACCATCTGATCCTATGCTCGAACCGGCTGCTCCTGCTCCACTCCCTAATGGTGCTCCAGGAACAGCTTTGTTTGAAACAACTAGGTTCAGGTTCATATCAGATGCTGACTCAAAGTCAGCAGGCTAAAAGAGAGAAAAAAGGGGTTGCACTTTATTTTACAGTATGTGCACTTACAGTGTATTTACTTAAGAAAGTACTAGGTAATATAAGGTAACTACATGGGTTAGGGTTAGATTTAGGGGTAGGTTCAGGGTTAGTGCCTAGTTATTACCCAGTTATTGTACTTACTATAATAAGTACATAGTATGTACATGGGGAACTGGACTATAAAATAAAGTGGTACCGAAAAAGTGCAATTGGTTACTCAATACAAATCATATAAAAATATGTATGTAAATAACATGTGTACATCACACTAATACAGCACATCCTTACTACATTTTAGCCCTCATCTCCTTGTTCTGTCATATGAGCTTCTTAGAACTGTGTACAAAATAAGCACTGACCTTGTTCAGGTACAAAATACCCATGTTTGTCCTCGGATCAGTTTCAACAGTGAAACGGCCATCCTCGTTTCCAGAGACTATTTCAAAAACGGCCAACCAATTGTCTGTCCTTTCTTCATCATTATCCAGCGCCTGGATCTTTAAAACCTCGATAGGTGCCACATTCTCATCAATACTTGCTGAAAACTATGAAACCAGAAAAAGTGTTTACACTCTTTCCCATTAACATATTAAACATGTTTATACTACAGTAGATAATTAAAAGCCAAAGAAGAAAGCCTTTGAGAAAAAGAAGTACATTTTAGCATAAAAATAGTATACTTATTATGGAAATAATATGCTTTACATACACTTAACTGTGAACTGAATGTAATGTTTTTGGATACTTATGCATGTGCATGTTATTTTACAATTAAATGTACATTTATTATAGTTTAAATTGATATTAAATGTGTTTATTATTATTATTATTATTATTATTATTATTATTATTATTATTATTATATTTTATATTATTATTAACTGGGCATTATTATTAAAATTTTTCCTGGATTGTTTTTATCTAAAGCAACTTATTTCATATATATAGAAAAAGCACTACTAGTTGAACTTAAGTGTGCTTTTTGACCCACTTAAGCAGGACTTAAGTACGTCTTTATATGTAATTTCATAATTACAATTTTTTTTTATTAAATGCAAGTTTTTGGCACTTGTGATCCACACAGCACCTACTGCAGTATTTCAATCACTAAAACAGCGACACATTCTAAAACACTTAACATGAAAAACACTTAAAGTGTCTTACCCTGGTTTCACAAACAAATGCTTCAGTCCCAGACTAAAATGTAACTGAAAGTAACTTGCACTGACATATCTTAAAATGTCAGATCCATTGTTTTGTCTTAAGATGCACACCAGTAATGTTTAAAACAAACAAAAAAAAAAAAATACTATATACTATAATAAAAGCTACTTAAATACCCTAATTGAACTAAGGCCTAATCCTGGCTTAGTTTAAGCCCTGTCAGTGAAACCTGGTCTTAATGTACTAAAACAGTGGTATTAAAACATCAACTTCAGTATAAACCTTATTGATAATGCATACTATAATAGGCGAGCAGGTGAGCCCAGAATATGAATGCAATGAGATGGTTAATCATAAAATAATGGTTTTCTATGGTAAAACACTTAACGATTAACTGCACATCACGTTTTATATTCTGGGTTCATCTGCTTGCTTGTACACATGCATCATCGATAAGATGTATGCTGAACTTGGTCTTTTAATATCACTGTCTTACAATATTAGTAAAATAACTGGAAGGCAATGGAGGAAAGCCTGGTTTTGCCCTCCAGGTGGGCATTCCTAAAAGGGTGTCACGTTACGTGAGAACTATGAATTATCTTTTTAATATAGTTAGTGCCAAATGTACTGATAGTGATAACAGTGTATAAGTTCTTTAAATACGCTTATATGACATATTATTTTATTAACATTATATCTGCAAGTACAGTTTGTTTTAAATAATGCTATAAAGGTTTGATTATTCAATGCATTTTTGGGTATGAGGTAAATAACACTATTTAATGTCAGAATTGTGACCTCCTGACTATTTATATTAACAAATGCATATAGTCACCTCATCCTTCTCCAAAGTAGGAATATTGTCATTAACATCTAGGATGTCTATAGATATAGTAGCTGTAGCAGAATTTCCTTGATCCTCCCCATTCATGTCAGCAGCTTGCACCGTAAGAACATAAGTGCTGTGTTCCTGTTCAACAAAATGGGAGCTTAATGCATCTCAACCATTGAGCATGAGTTATTTGGAAGCTACAGACATGTAATCACACACATAAATACCAGTGTAACTTGGAAGCTAATACCTCTCTGTCAAGTGTTGGGTTGTTCACAGAGATTGCTCCACTGGATTTATTTACAGCAAAGAAAAGCACGCCATTATTTGGCTCTTGTTTGATTATGGTGTATGCTATCTTACTGTGAGGAGTGTGTGGCTTATCTGCATCTTTGGCAACAACTTGTGTTACAAAGGTCCCTAGAAATGACACAGCAATTAAAAAAAAAAAAAATCCTAATTAAAAAGTCATCCCTAATTGCAGAATGGTTGACAATGACAGTGCAGTGTGCAGGCTCACCAACTGGACTCCCCTCATAAACGCTGCTTCGTTTTGGCTTGATGAAAACTGGCGAGTTATCATTCTGGTCCTCCACCCTGATGTTTACTTTAATATTATCTTCAGCTATGGTGTTGTTAAAGAACCATGCAGTGCCAATAAGCTACAAGACAAAAATAAAACAAGGCTTCTATATGACTTTGCTTATGAAAAAACTTTCTCATTAATTTGAAAAGGCTGTCTGGAATTAGAATTTGGGGAATTTATCAGAAACTGAGAGCAACTGTCACAATTTTTAACAGTAAGTTTTGATAATTGTTTTGACCAACAAATATTGTAATCAATAATTTAATTAATATATGACATTCAAAGCAATTGCCCCTTTAAAGCCGTGCTCTAGATGTTATGAAAATGCAGACCCACTTTATGTTAGGTGGCCTTAACTACTATGTACTAACATTTAAATTAATCATTTGATACAATGCACTTATTGTGTACATACGTTTTTAAGTTGCATTTACATTTTTTTTAAATTTCCATGTAATTACATCTGTAATTAATTTCTGTATTTAAATGTATAATTACACTGTTGACACTTCCCTTACACCTAACCCTACCCTTAAACTTACCCATACCACCACACCTGTCCCTAACTTTACCCTTAAACTTACCCATACCACCGCACTCCGCCCCTAACTTTACCCTTAATCTTACCCATACCACCACACCCGTCCCTAACTTTACCCTTAAACTTACCCATACCACCACACCCGTCCCTAACTTTACCCTTAAACTTACCCATACCACCGCACCCGTCCCTAACTTTACCCTTAATCTTACCCATACCACCACACCCGTCCCTAACTTTACCCTTAAAATTACCCATACCACCAGACCTGTCCCTAACCCTACCCTTAAACTTACCCAAACCACCACACCCGTCCCTAACTTTACCCTTAAACTTACCCATACCACCACACCCATTCCTAACTTTACCCTTAAACTTACCCACACCACCACACCTGTCCCTAACCCTACCCTTAAACTTACCCAAACCACCACACCCGTCCCTAACTTTACCCTTAAACTTACCCATACCACCACACCTGTCCCTAACTTTACTCTTAAACTTACCCATACCACCACACCCGTCCCTAACTTTACCCTTAAACTTACCCACACCACCACACCCGTCCCTAACTTTACCCTTAAACTTACCCACACCACCACACCCGTCCCTAACTTTACCCTTAATCTGACCCACAAAACCACACCCGTCCCTAACTTTACCCTTAAACTTACCCATACCACCAGACCTGTCCCTAACTTTACCCCTTAAACTTACCCACACCACCACACCTGTCCCTAACCCTACCCTTAAACTTACCCAAACCACCACACCCGTCCCTAACTTTACCCTTAAACTTACCCATACCACCACACCTGTCCCTAACTTTACTCTTAAACTTACCCATACCACCACACCCGTCCCTAACTTTACTCTTAAACTTACCCACACCACCACACCCGTCCCTAACTTTACCCTTAAACTTACCCACACCACCACACCCGTCCCTAACTTTACCCTTAAATATCAGCAAAAGTGTTTTGCAATACAATATGAACACAATAAGTACATTGTACTTATTTTTGTTATGTAAGTTCATAGTAGTTAAGACCACCTAATATAAAGTGTTACCTAAAAATGCTTTTGCTAATCAAAGTTTAACTTTTTTTGGAATAACTATAGCAAAAATTTTATGATATTGTAATTTTACCATGGATGACTGGATTCACAAAAAGTTTTCAAAAAGAGTTTTAAGCTAGATATCTGAAACCAGCATACAAATGTTTTAAAAAGTTTTACTCAAAACCATAACAGTTACTGAGATATACACTCTCAAAAAAAAAAAAAAAAAAAGTATAAAATTATACCTTTCAAGGTACAAGTGGCCGTCACTGGGGTGGTACCCTTAAAGGTGCATTTTTGTGCCTCTAAGTCAGGGCTCGGCAAGTTCGGTCCTAGAGAGCTGATGTCCTGCAGGGTTTAGCTCCAACCCTACTAAGCCACCACAGTATAAAACTCATGGCTCCCAGCATGCATTGCAGCATTAAGTATGTCACCATTGTTGAGATTCATATGCTGATTCTTGATATCTTTGTGCGTAGTTTGTATCTATGCTAAATCTGAATTCAGAATGTCTGGTCTGTGGCAAGAAAGTATTGTTGGTGAATATTAATTATTAACATTTTTAACCAGTGATGAGTTGTCAAACACTTTTCTTCATGATAATTTTTGTTTATGACTTCTTTTGATTTGAACAGATTATGTGTTTTGTTAACTCTGTAACAAAAATCACAAACTCACATAAAAAGCCACGAGTCAAACTGCCCAACTAAAGGAAATACTGATCACCATAATGGTGACCAAACATGTTCAATAAAACATCAACATCTAAAGCTCTGTTAATTCTCAATAAGAGCTCTTATAGATGTCTTTCAGGGTTGGAACCAAACTCTGCAGGACAGCGACTCACTAGGACTGAACTTGCCCCAAGGAACAAAACTGTACCTCCACTGTAGCTTTTTTTCCGAGAGTGTAGCCCTTGTGACAACTAGTCCCGGTCTACAGAATAACACTAATGTGTACTGTATGCTTTGTATCTTTAATATTGTGTGTTCATTATCCTCACGGTGTAGTTTTCTCTCTCCTCACGATCCAGAGGCCGTGTGATACGAACCAATCCTTTGTACTCGTCTACTATGAAACAACCAAAAGGTGGCTGGTTAGCTCCTGGACCCCTTAGAGTGTAGCGCAGTGGCACGTCCACGTCCATGTCTGATCGCATCTGAGAAAGTTATATTGCAATAATGCGGGTTAGACTGCCGTTACTAAAGATGAGTGTAAAAGGTCCTAAAACCTGGAAAGTTTAAAATCACAATTCAGTCAAATTAAAATCATATAACTCTCATATACTTCTGACGCGTCTTCAAATTATATACAATTCATATGGCTAAGAATGAACTGATTTTAATAACCTTAGCAATTTAGCACAGTCCTGTTACCACATGAATTACAAAAATGGAAAATTCATTAAAATGGTAACACCCAAACATTTACATCAACTGGGCATTTTCTAACGTTTAATGACATAAAGACAAGTAAATAACCTCATTCCTTTTTCTCAATTTTCACAAAGTGCACAAACTTTTTACACAAACTTGATTGTATTCACTAAGCTCAAGCTTCAACCCTGTTACTGTAAGAAAAAATTATCAAACAAGATTTTTTTTTTTTTACAATAGTTCACTTCAGACATTCTACGGACTATAAGTCAACTATAGCAGTCATTAGAGCACTAGTAGTCTGTCTGCTACTTATTATTATTCTACCACCCCTAACACTTTACTAAAAGAGTTAGTTGCCACACAAGGGCTATGAGTTATAATTAGTACAATGTCTAAAGTGGACTATTGAAATACAGTGTAAACAAATAGGTTTTAAAGTAAATACAAACCAACATTTGTTGCTAAACTTGCTGATCCCTCCTGAGTGATTGACTTAATTTACACTACATTTTTAACACTTTAACCCTGTATATTTTTATTGTAATACATTTTGTTATCGGATATCAATTTAATGCTTGAAAATAAGCAAAAATGTCCCAAATTGTAATATGCTGTACATGCAATGAGTGGAGAGATTTGCTGTATTGTATGGTGTTTCTATTACCTTGCTGATAAAGGGCTCAGAACTGTAGTCTATATTTTCTGTAATCTTTTTTAAAAGGAACGACCCATTCCCTTTTTGACGAAGCTTCTGTGAAACTGTCCAACAGTCTCCAGTGCTCAGGATCTGTTAAAAAAAAAAAAAAAAAAAAAAAAATAGTTTTTAAAATATCATTTTTTATTATGGCCTGGTCGTTAAGTTTAATTGCTACGTTCTTTAACAGTGATAAACGGTTGTGTTTTTTTTTTTTTTTTTTTTTAGTAATGCAACTTCCCTTCTATGCTAACAACACCGTTACAAGTGAACATTCGTTGCTATATTAATAAAAAAAAAAAGAGCAGGACTTTCTTCATCAGTAGTTTTGTCTTGTTTTACAGTAAAAACATCCAAACAACATATATTTTCTATTATTATATCTATTATTATAACTTACTTGCTATTAAATATTGTGACTTTCAGTTGTGCTTGAATTATTTTTGCTTTTCTAATCTCGTTGGCATAGGTTTAATCATAAAAAATAAAAAAACTGTGATAACGGCCACACATTCACTAAATGTAATTTTAGTGTTTAATTACTCCCAAAATGAATTGTGCTTCTTTCCTCTATAACTTATACAGGGATTCATACATTTGACTTATAATTGCTTTGTTAAATATAATATACATTTTCTGTATTACATACTGTATAACTAAAAGCATATTTGACAATATTTTACTATAAATGTACATGCGTTGTTTGTCTTTACAAACATATTATATTATTGGTAACATTTTACAAAAAGCTCCCATTAGTCACTATAAAAAATATTTTCATGATTTGTTATCTTAACTTTTAGATTTTTTCAAATCAGCTTAGATAATTAATGCGGTTCAGATAATATAATATTTTTGCGTTTCCATTTATTAAACCAATCTTCTTCATTGTATTAACTCACAATGACCTCAAAATTGTACGGCAACCAGGTAACTTACTATTTTTATTTATTTATTTAGTTAGTTAACTGTTCGTTGTTATTTCATGTTAGGGCTGCGCTTCTTAAAAGTATCGTGAGCTAATAGAGACTCTTGGTGGCAATACTTCAATCTGGCTTATGAAGCTTTTGGGAAATGCAGCCCAGGTCCATTAAATAATATTAACAGATACCACCTTTGATTTTAATAATGCTTTAGTAAATGTTGAAATTAATTTTGGTGCTATTTAGTTATTTTTATTGGACAGCAAGACAAAAATACAATTACACTTTATTTTAAGTGTTAATAATATATTAGTTAAAATGTAATTATACATTTATTAATATCAATTAACAACATGCACTTACTGTAGAGTTGGAGTTGGGTTTGGGGTTAGTTGCATGTAATTATGCATAATTTACCATTATTATTATAGTAAATACATGTATAACGTGTAACAAAGACACTAAAATAGTGTTACCAAAAAGATATTTTCAAATAAATAAATAAGAAAAATCTCTTTCTACATACCTGCACTGTGACAAGCAGTAACAATGTCGGAGCCAGCAAAGAGTGAGGGAGCATCTTCTAGGAGAATTGGAAGAAATCTGTCAATGTGTCATCAATGGCTTTTCAAACTGTCTGTGCACTGAGCAACACAAACATATAAGGCACAAACCATACTTTGGTCCGCCCAAAATGTAAAGCATCACCACCACGTGCCTCTTTCACCCTGCATTTATGTGTGTAGGTTGAGGAATGACATTAATCATACAGTAGAACAGGCAACTCTGTTCCTGCTTAAAGGAAAAGAGGACACCGTTTTTACACAAGTCACATAAGTTACACAGTTAAGGTGTGGAACAGGTCTTTAAAAGTTTGGTTGTTTGGAAAGTTTGTATTGAATAATGAATGAAAGTGAAAGGGAAATGATCATTTTTAATTACCCTAATTACTATCAATAGAGTTCTAAGGAATTAGCACGAGCTGTTAACAAGGAACCACACGAAATGTCATTGTACTTTACCACAATAGCTTCAGGGTTTTAAAACAAATTATTTGAATTTGTGTTGGTTGCCTAATGTGAGTAATGCGTCATGACATTGATTTCTGTAGAACATTTCTTTTTACTAAGGAAAAAGCTATTAAAATATGTCACGGCAGTAGAAGAGTCATGACATGTTTTCGTTGATAGACATTTGTCTTTGATTTGAATCGCTTGCATTACTCACATCAGTTCAAACTTGTTTGCCTCATGTAGGAGTTCCTTATGAAATTACCAGCCACTGACAATTTGGGTAATTTTTATTTCAACATTTATTTACTTATTGAAGTTATTGAAGTTAATTGTTTTTCAACTACTTCACCCGACTTGCTAAAATCATGAAGGCACGTGGCCTTTTAAAATGTCCACGTTACATAAGTAACGTGCAAGTTGCGTTGACCATAAATGTTCCATTTGAAAATTTAACTGGCATGTTGATGGATATTTCAAAGGGCTTTTTGTCATTTTAACAAATATTGGGTTATGGAAGAAAAAAAAAGGATAAAAAACGTCTCGGTTACATATGTAACCCTCGTTCCCTGAAGGAGGGAACGGAGACGTACGTCAGAACTGACCGACAATTGGGATCTGTTTTCAGAGACCAATCTGCTTCGAGTGTTTCTAAACGAGCCAATATCGATTGGCATGCGGTCCACGCTCCGCCCGCAAAGTGGTATAAATACGAAGTGGAATACCGCATCCTCGCTTTTCAACTGAGGAGCGAAACAAGTGGCTCGGCCTTCAGCTGAAGCACAGCACCTGGCGACGGGGCGACGTCTCGTTCCCTCCTTCAGGGAACGAGGGTTACATACGTAAGCGAGACGTTCCCTTTCAGTCGGTCACGTTCGACGTACGTCGGAACTGACCGACGAATTGGGATCCCTACCAAAACGCCAGGAAGCTGGCCCTTCCAGCGCCCTGCTTGAGCTCACTGGACCGCTCCTTCATTGGAGAGGAAGTCAGGGCTCCAGGCAGGGAAGGCCAGTCACTGCTGTTCCTGCAAGACCCACTCAGAGTGACTATTGGATAACGCTGGGAAAGCGTGCCCGTTTGGGAACGGAACGCTGCGGGGGCCACGTGCCTCAACGGAGGGAGAGGTGGCAAATTACGCGACAAGGACTAGCCTATCAGGGTAGTACAACATATGGCAGTCTCTGGGGTGGATCCAGCCTGATCCCAGGGGAAGAACACACGCCAGAGGCGACAGAGCGAGCTCTGTCAAGGGAAAGACACGGGGCTAGCCGAGTAGGGTAGCTGGTACCGTGGAGAATACACATATGGGGTTGCCGTCAGGGAACCGCTACATATGGAACCCAGCCTACACACACGTTCCACAAGCATACGGGTGCAGGCCTGGCGCCAGACGGCCACAACGACTGACACCGAAGGGGGTGACGGAGGAGCTCGACAGGGTTCGCCATTTTCTGGGAACACGACTGGAGATAAATAACGACGCATCCGGCCCAGGGGGCGGGAATGGCGTCGCAAGCCGACACTAGAACGGGCACTTCGCGCTACTGGCCACTGGGGCGAGTACACGGGAAGATACCGGCTCTACACGGAGGCTATAGAATCTAGCGAACGTGTTAGGTGTCGCCCAGCCCGCAGCTCTACATATATCTGTTAGCAAGGCGCCCTGAGCCAGCGCCCAGGAGGAGGCTACACTCCTAGTTGAGTGCGCTCGCAACCCGAACGGGCAGGGCACGTCTTGGGACTGGTACGCCAAGACAATAGCATCCACTATCCAGTGGGCTAACCTCTGCTTGGAGACAGGCTTTCCCTTCTGCTGGCCTCCGTAACAGATGAAGAGCTGTTCTGAGGTCCTAAGGCTTCGAGTTCGGTCCACGTGAGGCACGGAGAGCGCGGACGGGACAGAGCAAAGCCAGGGCTGGGTCTGCCTCCTCCGAAGGCAGCGCTTGCAGGTTCACCACCTGGTCCCGGAAAGGAGTGGTGGGAACCTTGGGCACGTATCCGGGCCGGGTCTCAGGACAACGTGAGAGTTACCTGGCCCGAATTCTAGGTGCACGATTCGTTGACCGAAAGTGCGTGCAGGTCCCCTACCCTCTTGATGGAGGCCAATGCAACCAAGAGTACTGTCTTCATGGATAGGATATTCAGCTCAATGGACTGCAGAGGCTCGAAGGAGGGCTCTGGAGTGCTCTCAGCACCAGAGCTAAGTCCCAAGAGGGTACCGGGTTTGGACGAGGAGGATTCAGCCTCCTCGCACCCCTGAGGAACCTGACGATTAGGTCGTGCTTCCCTAAGGACTTACCATCAACTGCATCGTGATATGCCGCTATTGCCGCGACATACACTTTAAGGGTGGAGGAGACAGCCTTCGCTCCAACCCATCTTGCAGGAAGGAAAGCACGGCGCTAACCGAACACCTTCGGGGTCTTCGCGGCGAGAAGAACACCACTCAACGAACAGGTTCCACTTCAATGCATAGAGGCGCCTCGTAGAGGGGCTCTAGCGGAAGTGATGGTGTCCACCACTGCCTGTGGTAGACCACCTAGAACCTCCGCGTCCCGTCCAGGGACCAGACATGGAGTTTCCAGAGGTCTGGACGCTGGTGCCATAGTGCGCCCGTCCCTGAGAAAATAGGTCCTTCCTAGGAATGGGCCAGGAGGTGCTGTCGCGAGGAGAGTTAGTTCGGAGAACCAGGTCCGGTTGGGCCAGTAGGGCGCAACTAGCAAGACCTGCTCCTCGTCCTCCCTGACTTTGCACAGTGTCTGTGCGAGAAGGCTCACTGGGGGGAACGCATACTTGCGTAGGCCCCGGGGCCAGCTGTGTGCCAGTGCATCCGTGCCGAGGTGCCCCCGGTCAGGGAGTAATACAGCTGGCAATGGGTCGACTCTGGAGAGGCAAACAGGTCTACCTGTGCGGCTCGAAGAGGCCCCATATCAGCTGGACCACCTGGGGATGGAGTCGCCACTCCCCCGGAGGTGTCGGCTGCCGTGAGAGCTCGTCGGCTGTCGGTTGAGCGCACCTGGGATGTGAATGGCGCGGCGACCTCAGATGCTTCTGACTCCAAAGGAGGAGATGGCGGGCGCCGGAGCATGCAACGGGAGCGTAGACCACCCTGACGGTTGATGTACGCAACGGCCGCAGTGCTGTCCGCGCGGACCAGCACGCGCTTGCCCTGTAGCGGCTTTTAGGCGGCCCAGAGCAAGGCGTACTGCCAGTAGCTCTAGGCAATTGATTTGCCAATGCAGTTGGGGCCCCGTCCACAGACCCGAAACTGCATGCCCGTTGTACGTGGCCCCCCAGCCGGTGGATGAGGCATCCGTGAAGACCACAGCATGCCTGGACACCTGTTCTAGGGGCACTCCCGCCCGTAGAAACGAAGGGTCCGCCCACGGGCTGAAGGTTTGGCGGCAGTAAGGGGTAACTGAGACCCGGTACTTGCCGCTCTGCCACGCCCATCTCGGGACTCGGCCGTGAAGCCAGTGCTGAAGCGGTCTCATATGTAGCAATCCGAGCGGCGTTACCGCGGCTGCAGATGCCATATGCCCCAGGAGCCTCTGAAAGAACTTCAGTGGGACCGCTGTCCTGCCTTTGAACGTATTCAAGCAGTTCAGCACTGATCGAACTCGCTCCTCTGTGAGGCGCGCAGTTCGATTGACCGAATCCAGCTCCATACCGAGATAAGAGATCCTCTGTGTGGGACAGAGTTTGCTCTTCTCTCGGTTGACCCGAAGGCCCAACAGGCTGAGGTGATGGAGCACCAGGTCCCTGTGTTCGCACAACTGCTCTCTGGACTGGGCGAGTATGAGCCAGTCATTGAGGTAGTTGAGAAGCCGAACGCCGCGTTCTCTGAGCGGAACAATGGCTGCCTCCGTGACTTTCGTGAAGACACGGGGTGACAGGGACAGCCCGAAGGGCAGGACTTTGTACTGATATGCCCTCTCCTCGAACGCAAAGCGTAGGAACGGTCTGTGTCTCGGGAGAATGGAGACATGAAAGTACGCGTCCTTCAGGTCGATCGCTGCGAACCAATCTTGGGGACGGATGCATTCGAAAATGCGTTTCTGCGTCAACATTCTGAACGGGAGCTTGTGCAGGGCCCGATTCAGGACACGCAGGTCCAAGATTGGTCTCAACCCACCCCCTTTCTTGGGTACAATGAAGTAAGGGCTGTAGAATCCTGACTTCATATCGGCTGGAGGAACCGGCTCGATCGCGTCCTTCGATCTCTAACCGCAAGACATGGGCATCGCAGCTCCGCACAGAGGTGAAGAGGATGCCCTTGAACTTGGGAGGCCGGCGAGCGAATTGAATCGCATAGCCGAGTCTGATGGTACGGATGAGCCAGCGAGACGGCCTGGGGAGCTCTAGCCAGGCCCCCAGGAACCGGACAAGCGGGACCATCGGCACCACAGACGTACCCGGGGTGGGGCAGCGAGGTGGGAGACTCAGACCCGACTCGGGAGGCCCGGCGGCCCGGAGTGTTGTCTGAGCCTCCCAGGTGGGGCAGAGAGTGGGTGAGAAGGCTTGGTTGCGTCCTCGGTGCCCACTCTGCTGCCCCCTGCCTGGGGAAGGCAGGAGGGAGGAGTACTCAAGTTCGACCCGGGAGGCCCGGAAAATCGACTGAGCATTCCTGGGTTGGACAGAGTGTGGGTGAGAAGGCCTGGAGGCGTCCTCGGTGCCCACACTGCTGCCCACTGGCGAAAGGAGGGGAGGCGAGGAGTGGCAAGGCCCGGGGGCGTCGCACACTGCCCGCCTGGGCCTCCTGGAGCCCAGGGAGGGAGGAAACCGCTCTCTTAGTGAGTATGTGGGTACCGCTAGTCTCCGAAGAGCCAGCGGCAGGGGTGTTGTGTGTGTGTGTAGACCCCCCGGTCCTCCTCCCAGGGGTGGGAGAGGTGCGGACACCACCTCCCGTCGAGCAGTCCTCTCGTCCCTGGGCTGCCCGTCTCAGGCCGCTGCCCCTACGCTTGCCGGCAGGCTTAGCGGAGCCCTGAGCGGGTTGGGCGCCCCTTTCGTCCGGCGCCCTGCTGCCCGGGTGGAGGCTGCTGCTTGGGCTTAGCAGGGGCGGAGGCGGACGCAGGGGGACGCCCTCGGCGACGAGCAGGCGGAGGCGCTGCAGCCGGCGACTGGGTGGAGGCAGCAGCAGGTCGTCGGGAAGGATATTTTTGATCGCCTCTGTCTGCTTCTGGGCCGCCGAGAACTGCTGGGCGAAGTTTTCGATGGCGTCGCCGAAGAGGCGGCCTGGCAGACAGGGGCGTTGAGGAACCGCACCTTGTCAGTATCACGCATGTCTGCCAGGTTCAGCCACAGGTGGCGTTCCTGGACCACTAAGGTGGACATCGCCCGACCCAGGGAGCGCGCGGTGACTTTCGTCGCCCTGAGGGCGAGGTCCGTCGCCGTGCGCAGTTCCTGCATAACGCCTGGGTCAGAACTACCCTCGTGCAGTTCCTAAGCGCCTTGGCTTGGTAAACCTGCAGGAGCGCCATGGCATGCAAAGCCGACGCGCCTCTCCGCAGGCTGTGTAAGCCTTGCCCGTCAGCGCGGGACGAGAACTTACGCCGGGAGGGGAGACGTGGTTACCCCGCCAGTCGGTGACGGTCTTGGGACACAGTTGCATCGCGCAACCGACCGTTCGACTGGGGGGATCCCCACGTAGCCCTTAGCCGCGCCGCCATCGAGGGTAGTGAGGACGGAGGAACCAGTCGATCGATGTCTGGCGCTGAAGGGCGCCAGCCACGACCTCGTGAGTTCCTGATGCACCTCCGGGAAGAATGGAACCGGGGCCGGGCGCTGAGAACCAGCACGGGCCGCTCCGAGAAACCAATCATCCAGCCGCGAGGGCTCGGGACACGGTGGAGGGTTCCACTCGAGCCCGACCCTCGCGGCGGCCCGGGAAAGCATAGCCGTGAGCTCTGGATCAGGCTCGGGCAATGCTACCACACCCGAAGGGGGCAACGCAGCCGAGTCTTCATCTCCAGAGTCCATCAGCTCGTCCCCCGATGCAGCAATCGACATCATGTCCTCAGCCGGAGCTCCAAAGGTAACGGCTGGTCCCCCATGGGAGGGACCAGGACGCTCCTCTGGAAGCTCCACCGGCGCAGCGGAGGGGGGAGGGTCCCGAGGGGCTTGGTGTCCCGTCGGGGTGCCTCACAGTTACCCTCAGGTCTCCACCAAAGGCATCAGCCAAAGTAGCAGCCCTCTGCTTTGCAGCGGAGGACCACTAGATCGGGGGATGCGCAATGGGACTCCACCCCTTTTGAGGTAATCGAGCCTAGACCGTAGGACTGCGATGGTCATGTTCCCGCAGTGGGAACACGAGTCATTCACAAAAGCTGCCTCAGCGTGCTGAACGCCCAAACACGTGAGGCAACGATCGTGGCCGTCAACTGGGGACAGGAAGCGACTGCATCCAGAAACACACGGTTTGAATGACATCTTGGAGATGCAGGGTCAAACCGTGTTTTGCTCTTTTAGAGGGGAAAGAAAGCTCTAATAGTGCTGAAGCACACAGGGGAGATGGCCGCGGCTCACAGCAGTTCAAAGGTGCAAGCCTGCTGTGAGCACTCAGAGGACGCCCAGGCAGGCTGAGAACAGCTGATCCCTTGAGAAGCGACCACCCGCTGAATCGCGCCCGTCCACACACCGCACACCGGAAGTCGAGCGATCCTTCCCGACTCGTCTTTTTGAAAGAACACTCTTCGCAAGATACCCAGCGTTAGACCAACAACAGGGTTCGGCTCCGAAGTAGAAAGCGAGGATGCGGTATTCCACTTCCGTATTTATACCCGCACAGCGGGCGGAGCGTGGACCGCATGCCAATCGATATTGGCTCGTTTAGAAACACTCGAAGCAGATTGGTCTCTGAAAACAGATCCCAATTCGTCGGTCAGTTCCGACGTACGTCGAACGTGACCGACTGAAAGGGAACTCAAGAGTGCTCTTGTCTCAGATATTCTTGCGACATCAACGTCACATTACAATATTTCTCAATCGCTTTGGCTCAATTCTCGAATGAGACTTTTCTTCTCTCAAAACAATAAGTTCAGATCTCTGAACAAGTAGTTTCTTGTTCACATCAGATTAGAATTTCTTATTGATTTAACCAAATTGCATTTGTTTTGGCACGTGTGCAAAAGAGTTAGTACAATTTAGTCTACAATTTGCATAATGAAATGCACAAATGAAAACAGATGAGTTGGTTCTCAGTGAAACTGTCAAACTCTTCACAACTTAAACATTCTTTCATTGTGTGATGAAAGAACCAGCATTAACTTCTTGAGCAGTTTGAGCCACACTAGCTCGTCTGTTTGATCAGACCACATGGGCCAGCCGTGCATCAGTAAGCCTTGGCCGCCCATGACCCTGTTGCCGGGTCTCCTCTGTTCCTTCCTTAGATCACTTTTGATAGATACTGACCACTGCAGACTGGGAACACCCCACAAGAGCTGCAGTTTTGGAGATGCTCTGACCCAGTTGTCTAGCCCAGGGGTTTTCAAACTAGGGTCTGGGAACCTGCAGGGGTCCTCCAGAAGGTTCTAAGGTGTCCCCAGAAAATTTCAGAGAATAAAAAGCAAAATTGGTTAAAGTCTACCAAACATTTCTAAATATTTCTCTCCATTCTTGCCGTATATACAGTACACTCACCTAAAGGATTATTAGGAACACCTGTTCAATTTCTCATTAATGCAATTATCTAATCAATCAATCACATGGCAGTTGCTTCAATGCATTTAGGGGTGTGGTCCTGGTCAAGACGATCTCCTGAACTCCAAACTGAATGTCAGAATGGGAAAGAAAGGTGATTTAAGCAATTTTGAGCGTGACATGGTTGTTGGTGCCAGACGGGTCGGTCTGAGTATTTCACAATCTGCTCAGTTACTGGGATTTTCACGCACAACCATTTCTAGGGTTTACAAAGAATGGTGTGAAAAGGGAAAAACATCCAGTATGCGGCAGTCCTGTGGGTGAAAATGCCTTGTTGATGCTAGAGGTCAGAGGAGAATGGGCCGACTGATTCAAGCTGATAGAAGAGCAACTTTGACTGAAATAACCACTCGTTACAACCGAGGTATGCAGCAAAGCATTTGTGAAGCCACAACATGCACAACCTTGAGGTGGATGGGCTACAACAGCAGTAGACCCCACCGGGTACCACTCATCTCCACTACAAATAGGAAAAAGAGGCTACAATTTGCACGAGCTCACCAAAATTGGACAGTTGAAGACTGGAAAAATTTTAGAATTAAAATTGTGTTGCATGTAAGCTGAAAATTCTTGTCATGGAAGAGCAATAGGAAAATATGTATGCGTTAGAAAAATACATAGTAGAGTGTGTAAAAATGAACAAACAACTGTGAATTTTACAGTAAGCTCACATGTAACACATTTCTTCAAAAAAGAAATGTACTGTATAAATACAAATCTTGTGTACTACATTATTGACGTTTCCCAGTCAATTTTTACCTATACTGCTTAAATCTGTATTTACAGTAAAAAGCTCAGTATGATCCACAAGAGCATTCATCAAAACAGAAAGCAGTTAGTTAGAAAAAAAATGAAATTTGCATTTAACAAATATTTCCATGGTGAAAAAAACATCTAAACATTTTGACCAGTGTGGCTCACGCGATGACAAACACTTTTTATTTTGGTGGCTTTGGCCAATTTACTGACACAATAACTAGGTTTTGAAGCATGAATGAAATGTTTTCAGTGAGTAACTACATTTTGCAGGCATGTAATAGAGTTCTGATTTTCCAGCAAACAGTTGTGACAATTGAATGGTTCAGAGAATTGAAAAATGTACGATTGAGCAAAACTGTAAAATACCAAGTGATTCATCATTTTTCTGATGGATAACATTGTTTTTCACAACTCATTCAGTCAAGCCTTGTTATTTGATTTGTTTTGGTTCTTTTGAGTGCTAGTTTCCAAAAACCAGCACCCATATTTTAAAACGCTTGTTCAGAAAAAGGTTGGATATTTCAAGTAGTTCTGTTTGTTCTGGCCGATTGAATTCTCGGAGACAAAACTTGTGCGGTTCAGTTGCTACAGGAATGGCTGGAATTTCTTTGATTTTTACTATACAGATTCCAGTTCTGTTTGACACTTGCCCACAGACAGATACAGCTTTACACTGGATGACATTAAAATGACTGTTTATTGTCTTTTGGTAGTCTTTTACATAGCCAAACACATCAGACATTTATAAAAATCAACATTAAAAAAAAGAAACGAAAAATACATTCTAAACAGCCATATGCTGCTTTACAATATATTTTATTGACCCATGAAAAATGTTTCACTGTCAAAACCAGTACAATATTTTCCCACCATGCAGCTGTGAGTCCATTTCTGGGAAAGTTGTAACCCACTGCCCATCCCTTTAACAAACAAATGAAAAACAACCATTTTTGGGTATCAAACCAGAGCTGTCAATAGAAAAAGCCCAGCACCGCAACTTTAGTATGTATATATTTTTTCTTTCATAACATTTAATACCTACTACTGCTCAAAGGGAATGTGCTTTAATCATTGTATTGTTAAATACAAATGTTTTGAAATAAAAATACTTTTTTTTTTTTTTACAAACACAAGACTCTTTTACATAACATTCATTTCATACACAATCATTATTGCTCGGAATGTGGTTGTGTCTTTGTACTAAACAGACCTTACTAATCAGTCTTACTTATTTTTCGTTTTTAAGTGACTAAAAAGAGGAATTAAATATAATGTAAAAATGCAATCTTTTCTATAAACGCCTTCCCAAAACATACACGGTAGTTCATCTGATGCCAACAGTGATTTATGAATTGTCTTTTACAGTGCTGTACATTTCAGAATACTAAAAAAACATCTGCCCTTCTTTATTCTTTTGAGATGACTGTATTGCATTCAATAGGATGTTCTCGTATATCTGCTCGTTACTAAAATACCTTTGAGATGATTTGCATAAACTGCACTGGAATGGCCTCAGGGTTACCAGAACTGCATAGTATCTGCAAACAGTAGTCTTTAACTACTGGCACACACACTAGACACACACATTGAATATATACATACAGTAAATAAAGAAAAAAAAAGAATGTATAGTCATGTATAGTGCACTATATATAAAGAGAAGTAAGCTCAAGGGCATTAAAACCAGTTTTTCAAGCATTAATTTGCATATTCTCCATGACCTAACATGTTGACAACATGCTACTCTAATGATTTGCATGTATGAGCTGAAAATTGCTTTTTAAGCCTTTATATGGCTTTCTAAACTGTACAGAGTGTTGCATTGTTACTTGATGCTTTGTGTTGTCACAACCTTTCTCTCCTGGACAACAACTTTTTGTGACGATGGATTTTGGTTCATCTGGACAGATGATCCACCGAATCCAACGTTACCAATAAAGGACTCTGTGGTGGATGCCATGCCCTTTTGAAGACCCCCCTGGACCATACCTGATCCCCCTTTATTCTCCACATAAAGGACATTTTGAGATCCACCATGAGTGGAAACACCTTGTTGGAGGGACCCATGAATCACCTGGCCCCCTTGTCCTTCCATGACCACCAGGCCCTGAGATCCAGCAACCCCTCTCTGAAGTGTCCCCTGAAGGACTTGGCCACTTCTCACTCCCCCATCCACCAAGTACAATTGTGATCCAGACAGTCCAGAGTTGAGAGCCTGAGCAGATCCACCCCTGTCCACAAGCACCATTCTCTCACCACGATTCAGGGTATTCGCCGCCATTGTGGTGCCCTGGACTACAACCCCCTCAGCTACTGGGCCGCTGTTCAGCACATACATGTTCTGTCCGACTCCCATGGCGGGCCTTTCAGCGAGCAGTACCGTGCTGGGCTGCGGCTCGACCATGTAGTACATTTGCTGCGGTTGCATCACGTACGTTGGAGCTGGCTGGACACTCGTGATCACTGTGGGCCGGTTGTCTGTGACAAGCACGTTCTCCACACGTGAAGATGATGTCGCAGCCATGTTGGAAGTCATATTCATTTCGTTTGTAGATCGACCTCTGTTAGTGGTTATATTCCCTGCATTTATAACATTGGTTGTTGAAGACACCACCTCGCTACGGTCCACGATGGGTTTGGGAGGGGGAGGAAGGGGAGCGTGGACCTCAGTCTTTTTACCTCCGCATATTTCTGCGAGTGTGTTGAACTTTGGCCCAAGGTCATTCAGAAACTCTAGGTCATTGTTATCTTCGAGCATGCTGCAGCAGCCGACAGAACCAACAGGGGAGCCTTTCCCCTCATAACCATACACCATCGGTTCATTCTTAGCAAATCCATCCTCAAATCCTCGGCTTTTCTGTAACACACATAGAAGAATACATATATGTGATCCACATAGAGATAGACAGACAGACATTTAGATAGACAGACAGAAATAGAGACAGACCGCAGTCCCAGCACCATGGGCAGGCATTGGGGGGCCTGGCACACCCTGTGAGTCACTAGTGCCCGCCTTGGACGAGCCGGTCTCCCAGAGCCGTGCACAGACATTTTGAGGGGCAGTGGCCCAAACCAAAAAAGGGGCACTATGAGGGAGTTGAGTATCATCTTAATGTACAGATTGAATGATAAACCTTTTACAATCATACTGCAAATACAATTGTTAAGCTTTAGTGCCATTCAATTTATGTTGTTGTAATTATGCTTCCAAAAAGTTGATTCTGTGCTAAAACATTTTTTTTAATGTTGTACATTTATGTAGCAAATGACAATCGCTAACATTTTTAAACAAAGGTCTTGTTAATGATTTTCAGTTTTGTTCAAGGTCATTAAAGCAACAGTTTTTCATTAATGGAAGATTATGTAAAAGTCTGGTATTTGGAGTGAAAGGCACAATATTTAATATGATAATAAACAGCTGACTGACTTTTCCATTTATTGACATGACATGGTTAGATTCAGATATATCATATATAAATATCATATATCAATTAATATTTATTGAACAATAATGAATTATTCTATTTATTAAAACAAACATAAAATAGTAGGCTACAAACTTTGCTAAAGAGATTTTTTTTAACAAGTTTGACAATTGATTATAATAGGAAATATACTTTACAGGAGTTAAAGTGTGACAAACTGTCTGCTAAATATTCTATATGATTCTTTACCCGCTGGAGCCTTGAATCCATATTTGCAATGTTGAACAGGCTTTAGCCTACCTTTGCTCTTTCTCAGTCTTTTTTTGTGGAGTCATTGTTTTTTGTCTACAAAGTGTGCTGACAACAGCAAATTTAGTGTTATTTAGGCTACATTAGATCAGATCAGGTACAATAATTTGATTAGCCAATTAATTATCTTCCAAGGTTATTTTGCACAAGTTGTTAGCGCTACTAGAAGACCAGGAGCAAAAAACCCCCCCCCACCAAATTACTAATTCATTCTGGAACTATCTGGAATTATCGCCTCAATAGAGAGCGGGCACTGCCACAGACATGCTGCAGAGCGAGCGGGAAAACATGGAGCGATTAGCTGAATTATTGGATTTTTAGCGGAACTGAACGCTTTTATGGGAATCCTCTAGGGGTGAGGGAGGGGAGGGAAGGGGGGCAAGAGGGGCACCTCAGCCGACAAGAGCAGAGGGGCAGTGGCTCTAGCCACCGGGCCACCCCCCTGTGCATGGCTCTGCTGTCTCCCTTCACCAACTCCACATCACGTCCCACCAACCACCAGTCCTTGCTTGTTTGCGCGATATATATTTTTTATCAATAGGCTACTGTTATCAAAAGTTATCGTATACATAACTCCTGAATAAAAATGTGTTTGGTCTGATTAAAAAAAAACAACTTTAAAACAAAATTTGATTGGTTTGTCAATAGTAAGCGTGGAAATGTTTGAGTGTTGCTGTGAGATGCGTTATGGTTCTGCTGTGATCTTTGTTTGGAACTATTTTTGCTGCTGAAATAGAACAAAAACAGTCAATATTGCATCTAAAATGTAAGTGACTTAATATTAATTACTTGTTTGTTGAAATCAAGCATTGTGTCAGTTCAGGCAGGCCACGTCAGTCAAGCTCGCATCAGCTGATAGCCAGCTGTTCCTGACGTGTACCAATCCAGTTTCGACACCTATCACCGCAGCCATTTAAATTCCCATTCTTCAGCATTCTTCTATCGCATCACTGCTTGCTCGCAAATCAAACTCCCTCCTCCAACCCCAACTCCACCTTAACCTGTATTTAATCTGCCTTTGTTTCTTTCCGTACAGGTCTCTACATGGCAAGCATTTTTTTTTCTCTCATGTATTTTGTTTGTCTACAACTCATGTAATTTTGAATTGTAATTATGTATGCATAAACTGGTTCTGTTCTGTACCCCGGGGGGGTTGACTTGCTGCTCTCCCCGCTCTGTCCAGACATGGCTGCATGGACAGGTGTAGGGTTTTTTTGCCCAGAACAGAACCATACCACCAACACTAAGTGTATGCTATTATTGTAATAAATAATATACTTGACGAAGTGGTCCTAACTGAACTATAGAATTACAGAAACCAATGTCACATTTTCAATTGTGATGGTATTCAGCACTCTTGGTCGTGTGATGTTGCTTAACTGTATCATATGTTATAAATATAAAAACATTTTGAATTTTTACCACAGTATGTTAACTGAGTTTCTTTGTGTCTGTTTGTTTCGATTTATCCTCGAGCGTGAGCCTCAACAGTGCAACCTTGTTAGCGTCAGTACAGTATATATTATTATTCACTATCGATCGCCACTTAGACTAAATGAATGCAGAATCATTACTGCGTTTTGGTGATTCCCTAGTGATTTTTTTTATTATTGCCGTGTTAATCAGGCTAGGTTACTTGTTCTGTCAGGCAAGTAAAATTCTCTTTCACTTGTCCTTTTAAAAACCCACATGTCTGTGAATTTGTGTCTGGCACTGGGTGTGAGACAGACAGACAGACAGACAGACAGACAGACAGACAGATAGATAGATAGATAGATAGATAGATAGATAGATAGATAGATAGATAGATAGATAGATAGATAGATAGATAGATAGATAGATAGATAGATAGATAGATAGATAGATAGATTGTTCATATACACATCATCCAGTAGGTATATTTTACCTGTGAATAGTATTCACCCAGGAACATTTCAGACACAGCCATTCCGTCAAAATCTCCAGCCATTTCTCTACTCATAAGGGTTTCACCTCTCCTCAATGAGTCCATGTAGGCCATTTCCATTTCATTGTAGCCACGGACACCTATTATGGAATTGGATTCCATGAAGCCCGCTGCTCCTCCTCCTCCAACACCACCACCATTAAGACGCATACCAGACACATCTTGGGATTTAAAACTGAAGGGCCCAATATCAGGAACATCAGGTGGGCCCGGTACTGGAACATCCTGTCAGAGACAAAATGGTTTGATTTATTTAGCTTTATGACAAAAATAACATCTCAATCAGATTTTTGTTCCTGATATCATATCATACCCTGTCCTCTCCCTGGCCCTCAGTATGGTAAGAGATGAGATGCTCTTTAGTGTCATAGGGCATGTCTGTAAAAGGTCCCATCATCCCAGCAGCTCCACACTGACAGAGTAGCAACAGCAGTGGGATGACTGTAACACAAGAGAAATACAGCGTTTATTTCAGCACCATAATAACAATCAATCATAATCTGTTCTGTGAACTTAGTTACTTACGCAATAATGCAAGCAATCCAAGGAAGAGCAGGCCGATTCCAGCAGGTCCAAATTTTGACCCCTTCTTAAGCGTTCCTCCTGCAGTTCGGTCACAAGCCCCCTGGCCTGTACAGGTACACACTTCCACCACTATTTTCTGAGGTTCTGGACATCCCAACCCCTGCTGGTCCTTAACATCCACCGTCAACTCATAATCTCCCGGCCACATCTTTTCTTGGGTCCGGAAGATGGCAGTGGTATCTGATGAGAAGAAGAACAGAAGATCTCAAACATGGAGTCAGTAGTGACATCCCAATTAACATATCTCTGACTAGTACTTCATATTTTAGACTTCCTATCTTAGATATACAGATATATAGATAGATGGATCAATGTGTATACCATTTAAATGCTCGATTGACCATTTCCCCTTAGTTCCTTCTGGGACAACATTGAAGGTGAATGGAGCTCCATTGGGTGGTGCATCCTCATCCACTGCAGTGACTAAGACTGCGTCCTTATCAGAACAAAGTGTCTGGACTTTGCTTGACAAAGTGGGGCAGTGGTCATTAAAATCCTCTACCTGGATGGCAATGGTGCCTGTTGCCGTCTTGGAAGGCAAGTCTATAAGAGAAAAGTAAATACATATTTAAAAAAACAATAATAATTTATATTTTATTTGCATTTCATATAAACATTACAATACTATGATATATATAAGATAATAAGTGTCAAGAATGCAAAATAAAAGAAACCCTTTAGGCTACTTTCTCTTAACTTAGTTAAAAAAGAAAGAAATAAGGTATACATTGTAAATGAATGGGATAAATTAAATATTGAATAATGTTAATTGGTATTTTACAATATAACTTGCAGATGCTTCCATTACTTATTCAAACATCACTGACTCAGTAAAGATTGTTGATTAATGTGAAGATGCCGCCCTCTTCAGGACATGTTATGTATCTGCAATGTCCTGTGGTCATTATATTAAACAATATGGCACCCTGGAAGTGTGATTTGTCAATAAGTTATTGAAGTACACTATCATATATTTTTGTAGTGAACGACATATCTGGCAACAGTTCAAAAATACTTTTTTGTATAAATATTAGAAAATTAGAACAGCTGGCAAATCCACATCCTTATAAAACTACAAAGATTGAAAAGTTGTCCCTTTTCCCTGGAACTTGCCTTGAGTTATGCTGTAAACCGTGGCATAGTAGGTGCCGTTAACTAGAAACTTGGACTCGCGGTCAGGAGCCTTGTTCATTCGGACAGCCCCAGTTGTCTCATCGATGCTCAGCCAGTTATCTGGGTCAGATGCTTTAATATACCTTTTGGAAAAGGGAACATAGTTCAGGCTCATTTATCATTGATTTAGGTACTGTTTTCTCTTCTTTTTTTTTCAAACTGTTTTGATGTAGACGTACTTTACGTTGGTAGCTTCCTTTCCGGTGTCTGTATCAATAGCCGGGTACCTTGTGATGATCTCATTTCTGTCAAAAATCTTGCCTTCTGAGATGGGAATGGCTTTTGTTAGGGGGATAAACTTGGGTCCTTCCGGTTGGTTTTTCACCTTTATATTCACGTTGTAGAGCTGACCGCCTGACGATGACCATGAGCTGCTACTTGAACCTCCGCTGATGCTGCTGCTGCTGCCACCACCGCTGCCACTGCCACCGCTACCGCCACTGCCACCGCTGCCGCTTCCACCACCTCCACCGCTGCCGCTTCCTCCTGCACCACTGCCCCCAAAGCCGACACTCATTCCTGATTCTCCTCCAGTTACAGAGGGGTGAAACGGAGCAACGTTGACTACACCAATGCCAAGCTTCAGGTCTTTGACATCCTCATAATCAACAGCCTGCAGGGGAAATGGACATGAGATACGTTCTTCAGGCTGAGAGTATAATCTGCTTCAGAACAGTTCAATGCTAGTGTGTATGAGTTAGCATGCAAGAATGATAGCGTGCTAGTGTTAAATGCTAAATAACTAGCAAGTTCAAAAGTATGGGGGGGGTATTGACACAAATTTGATTCAGTATCAATTCATATGTATATAGCATACAGAATCTTTTTAGTTGAATGCAGTTTGCCTTTTTAGCACTATTTTAAATTTTCTTTGGTGAAATTTAGAATTTTCTTACATTCATTAATATTCACTATCATTAAAAATATTGGGATATAAGTTATTAACTTTTTAAAATTTTACATAAAAAAAAAAAAAACTAAAAATAAATAAGCAGTTATGACCTGCAATACTCTTTTGAGCAACTAGACTAGTAGAATATATTTATTTATTTATTAAAGAGCCATACAGGCACCTAGTGGGTAAACCATGGCATTGCAAAAGAAAATTATTATTTTTCCGGCCACATAATGACTCTTTGCATTGGAATTTAAAACCCTTTTCTCTATTTCAACCTTAAATACTACATTAATTGTAATATAATAATACAAATATTAGAACAAAAAATATAATATTTTATGTGGTAATTAATGGACCATAATTATTGCACAAATAGTATTTAGTACCAAAAGATCTCCTCAAAATATTGAATAAATATTATTTAACTAAAAGTTAATAGTTGGTCACATTTGACCACCAATGAGTGTGACCAATAAGTAAGGAATACCTAAGGGTTAACTACATTAATGTTGCCTCTCCATCAATCTCCAGAATAAAATGATACTATAAATGTCGTCGACTTAATTAATCAGTGCACACTCTGCTGTAATGTTCACCAAAAATTGCTGCAAATACCTGTATAGTGAAGCTGTTGTCTATCCTGCTTAAAGGCATTCAAATGTATTGACATTGCTGGTTTGTTTGGCTCCATGGACTGTGTGGCAGCAACGCTGGCAAGATCAAAGCATGTCGCAACTCTGTTTTTCATTGGCTCTGGCTTTAACTGAGGCAATACAGCAATCTATTATGCCAAGATCTTAAGAGTGCCAAAACGGTATATTTTGTTTAAATTTCGGATTAAAACTATGAAAGCTGAGACTTTGTTTTTACTTTGTTCCTACACCTAGGATCGCTTGAGGGTGAGTAAATCATGGGGTAATTTGATTTTTTTTTTTTTTTTTTTGTGAACTATCCCTTTAAGCAGCAAATCAGATTATTAGAATGATTTCTGAAGGATCATTTGACACTGAAGACTGGTAATGATGCTGAAAATTCAGCTTTGCCATCACAGGAATAAATTACATTTTAAAATATATTAAAGTAGAAAACTTATTTTAAATTGTAATAACAATATTACAGTTTTTAATGTATTTTTAAATGCAGCCCTGGTGAGAATTAGAGACTCTCAAAAACATTAAAGAATATTACCGACCCAAAATGTTTTAATGGTAGTGTATGTCAAAAGTTTGGGTCTGTGTATTGGGTTTTGCATTGTAAATGCAGCCTGATGTCTATTATGTCAATATTATTAACAATACTGAAAAGAAAAAGAGAACCGGCCTTACTTTATTTCTTTACTGTTTACTTGATTAATGTCTTAAAATGTACTTGTTTACTTCATTGAAAAATACCTGAAGGTTTGTTTGAATTAAATAATATTCAATATTCAATTTGTGAATAGCGAAATTGTTTTTCATGTGATATCAAACTGGCATTGAGAATTTGACCAACACTGGTATGAATACTGACATTTTAGGTATCATGACAAACCTACTAGAAAAAGGAACAAAAAAGAAAAGAAAAAACATTGCACACCTTGTCAAGCATCAGGATTGCCTCATTGGTTTTTTGGTCCATTTTAATGCTGAAGTATCCAGCCTCATTGCCTGATGCAATAAAGCACTTGGCCGCCCAGTTGTCCGTCTCCTCAAGATCCAGGTCAGTTGCTTTGAATCTCATCACCTCCAAATTCTGTGTATTTTCCTCAATACTAGCCTCAGACTATGGAGAATAAAAAAACGTAAGTTGCAAAAATTGCAGGGGACCATGTATTCACTACAACAACATACTAAAACCACGTGGATGTAAACAAAGTGTAGATATATTCTTACTGGTCCTTCCAATTTAGGCACATTATCATTGACATCATTGATCTTGATGGTGACTGTCCCTGTGGCGGAATTGCCGCCTGAGGCACCATTCAGGTCAGATGCTCTGACAAGCAGGACATACTGATCAATGGTCTGAAGAGAGAGACAGTGTGTAAATAAACAGGTGGAATCATTTACATACCTCTGAAAGTGTTCAACAAAACCAGTCATTGTGTCTTTGTTCCTGTATTCATTTAAAAAACAATAACAGCCCACGTAGGGTGGAACATCTGGCACTGACACAAAGAAGCTCATAACTGCTGTCAATGAAAAAGTGCCAGTGCAAAAACATGGAGTCTGTAGCATGTTGGATATCATACACATTCGATACAGTGATCGTGACCACTCACCTCTCTATCCAGGTTAGGATTGATAACACGAACCATCCCGTCATTGTCAACTCTGAACATTCTCTGCCCATCTGGTTGCTGCTCAGCAATCTCATACTTGATTTGGGAGTTTGGGTTTCCTGGCTCATCAGCATCAAAGCAATTGATCTTCATCACTTCTGTTCCTGTGTCCATGATAAATAAAAGTAAATATATTTTAGTTTAAAACAAGGTCTTGTTAAAACAATGTGCTCTTTAGAATCATTTTGGTCTGCATTCTTTTTCGCCTTTCTTCTTATATATATATATATATATATATATATATATATATATATATATATATATATATATATGTATAAACGATTAATCACAATTAATTGCATCCAAAATAAAAGTTTGTGTTTACATAATATGTGTGTGTACTGTCTAATTATTATGTATATATAAATACACACACATGCATGTATATATTTCAGAAAAAATGCTATATTTATATATCATATAAATGTATATACATGCAAATATTTCTTAAATATATATGTATGTGTGTATATTCAAATATACATAACAAGTATACAGAGTACACAACCCTATATTATGCAAACACAAACTTTTATTTTGGGTGTGATTAATCGTTTGACAGCCCTTATTATATATATATATATATATATATATATATATATATATATATATATATATATATATATATATATATATATATATATATATATATATATATATATATATATATATATTAGTTTAACAAATATCTTGAATTATTATTTCATACATATCATTACTTTTGGGGAAGTTGCACCACATGACATTTTACAACCTGAACTAACCTTAAGCCCTTTTTAGGGACTTAAAATGAATTACAATAAATTAATGAAAAACATGCTCATCATAAAAGAGTTGTATGCAAATCCTTCATGACCCCCTTTCAGAGTTATTATCATAATAAGGGCTTGAAATTAACTTTTCACTCACCACCCAATTTGGCTACTTAAAATGATAAAAAAACAACAACAACAAAAAAACAACAACTGATTATCAGTGTCACAGCTTAGATTTAAATATAGCCTATTTATTATTAAATCTGATTTTGAAACATTGTGTTGCTTTCAGCATCATGACATTCAATCACTGTTCTTGGATAACATTCAAATAAAATAAAATAGAAATAAAGACAAAATTCTGTGGCTTCTCTTATACTTGCCTTGAGTTTACCTGCAAATAGCAATAAAAACGCAAAGGCGCTTTTTGCCCAAAAGTGTTGGACATGTGGCATTTATGGTTTAGAAAAAGTGGCCTCTTAATTGTCTCCTAGGGGGCTCCATTTGTACATCATAATTTATAGATCACACGCCAAATTGGCTAGTGTGTTGATATGTGTTACCCGCCACGGTGGATTTTCACCTTTATTCGGCAGGTTGGCGGGTGTTAATTTCAAATCCTGATCATAATCACTATTATGTTTATTGTATAAACAGTCACATTTCTTTAAACTATAATAACTGCAGGTCACATACCTACTGCACTGAGTTCGTCCACAGCCCCTGGAGTCATCGGACCAAATACAGGCGAATTATCATTCTGATCCTTCACTTTTATTCTCAGCCCAATGTCATTCTCTGCAATTGTGTTATCTGTGAATGTAGCAACCCCTGTAAGCTATGGAGGAGGTAAAGATATTAATTGCAAGATCACTAACCCTTATCAGTAAGCGTAGGTATTAAAGCCAACTTCATCAACGTCATCGATCACGTTTGTCATTTCACTTACATTGTATTGTGCAATGGACTCTCTGTCGAGGATCGCCGTTATTCTTACATATCCAGTTTCAGGATTCACCACAAATAAATTGAACGGATCCATGTTTGCACCGACACCCTTTAGTGAGTACTTCACATTTTTCATTTGGGGGTCTTCCTTGTCTGAGCGGATCTAAATCAATTAGAAATGCATACATTTTTAAAACAAAAACCAACCAGGCCACAGTGCCCTGACACATTGAAATGAAGCATTAAAAATATCAAATGCTTAAGATATTGTTGCAATGTATATCACACATGTGATGTGGCGACTTCATTATTGTAATCATGGCTTTATTTCATAATGGTAATTTCTAATAGCGTATTGTTCAGAATATAAGACGACCCTGATTATAAGACAACCCCCCTTTTTCAAGATGTACATTTTGTAAAAAGGCTTTTTGATAAAGAAAATGCTTTTATTTGAAAAAAACAAAACATATTTTTCATGTGTTAATTTTTGTATTGAAAGTATGGTAAATACTGGTAAAATGTACCAATGATCACATTTAAAATAAACACTTTTGACATACCATAAAAGTAACCTGTAGCCCATCTGAATTATACCTAACACAATTAGGCTATCCATTCTCATAGTGAAACATTTCATGAACAGTAGAAGTGAAATCTTATCAGTTTTGATCTTACGATCAAGTACGGAGGAAGTTTGGTCCCGTCAGCAAGACGCACAAACATGACCGTCACATACACAGCCACTGTAACAATGATACAATTAGGTACTAAGTAATATTAATTAACTACATGGACTACTTACTATAGGGTTATGGTACGATTAAAGTTTGGTTGAGGGTTAGATGCATGTAAATATGCATAAATTACTGTTATTACTATGGTAAGCAGGGGTTAAAGTGGGCCGGAACGGTCCGGAACTCAGATAAATTAATAAATAAATAGATCCAGCAGTTGCAGTGCGAGAGCAGCTGGACCGTCTCACGCACAGCGCTGACAAACTCTATTGGCACATTTACTACACAAAAACTCTATTGACTCTATTGAAGTGATCACGAGTGTTGAGGTAAACTATAGGCTGCCTACACGACTGTAATCATGGCCGTAGCCAGCTTTGAGGTCACCGTGGTCCAGACCTTGGTATTTTTCAAAGGTGTATATAATAAATGTTGCAAAATAATTTCATCAGATTAGGCATAAAATAATGAATGTGTGTGTACATCTTGTGAATTAATTTATTAAACGTGTTTACCTAGTGTTCGTAGCCTTCAGTGAATTAACTTGTCTAAGAAAATGCTTAATAAAATATGGGCTAAATATCAGTTGGCCCTAAGTTTACTTTCTTCACTGAAGAAAATGGATAGACTATCAGTCAGAGCTCAGCTTTAGGAGGGGAAGAGACAGGGAAAGAGAAGGAGACTGAGAGAAAAAGAAAGACTGATGAAATGAGGAGAGAGCACTATCTACTGCCATTATTTTTTTTTTTAGCTTTCGACCATCTTAAAATGCACATATATAGATCAGAGAAATCAAAAAATTCTTGGGGGACCATGTCCCCAACCCCCCCTAAATAGCTCAAATTTGGGACCTCACTGGTTTTAAAACTCCTTAAGGCAGTTGCATGCTCAGAAGTTGTTGCTGTTTCTGGAAACCTGTTTGCTTTGACCTCATATCTGGAGTTAATGTGTTAATACTTAATACTACTTAATATTTAAATGGAATATTCAGACAGTATATACTCATTGTATTAAAAATTAAAATTATTTCTGTGGTAGAAAACGTTGTGGCACCAAGATTGGCTACTATGGCCCTTGGGTTTGTTATAGCCCCAGGGCCCGACGTGTTCTTAATCCGGGCCTGGTTGCAGTGGAGTTAAAAGGACAAATCAAGTCACAGTACCAGTCAATATGGGAACTATTTTGACTGGATGTGAGAACAGCCACAATATTTGGACCATCATACATTGTTGTTTTTATTGTTGTTTCTTATGTTTTATGATACAGCAAAACTTTTGATTCTGCATTTTGACATTGGCTATGCGATAGGTCTATCTAGGTTGTGAATTATTTCTGTTGTCTTCAGCCATTTTGGTATGTTACATTTGAATCAGTTTTGGACTTCCCATTTTTATGTTTGAATTTACATTGTGAAAAACAAGGCTGTGATCCATACTGTAGTGCTCAGCAATTTTAACATAGTATCATCATCATATCATTGTAGATGTAGATGGACCAAAATAAAACCATTAAAATATGAAGTAAATAAGTATTGTGATACTTGGTGCCACAGTGATACTCTTATCCCAAAAAGTATTGTTATACCCACAATACTCAATACGTTGCCTCACGGTGAGACACTTAACCACTGATGGTAAGCACATGTAACATATGTAACAAGGACACAGTAAAATAAAGTGTTATCAAATAAAGTATAACCGACACAACTTTTGATTAAATAATGTTTTAGTATTGCTGATATTAACATGAATTATTGTCTTACGGAACATTATTGTGAAGTTAAATTTTTTTCTTGTACATTGATTATACAGTAATAATTATGCAAGCATATATGAACTTGTCTGACGCAGAGAAAAGCTCACTCACCTTAGCAATGAACTCTTTCTTGGTGTAATCGACATTCTCCTCGAGGATTTGGGGAGGGATGATCCATTCTCTCTTCTGCCTGCGGAATCTGGCTTCAGCCTCAAACACATGCTGCAGGAAAACAGAAATAACTATTTATGAAAACTGATTTATTCTGACAATTTTTTTCGGGTTTCTCACCCACGACAGGAAGTTGTTTTTATATTTGTTACCCTTCATGGTAAGAGCGTTCTCATTAGAAGGATGATTACAAATGAGTCATTATAATGATCGAAACTCTGTGGTTGCAACTTGCATGCATGCATAGTTTGATACTAAAGTCATCCTATTTGTGCAGGCACAATCAAACAGAAGATAATTAATATGAAATTCGAATGAAATGGGTTGACAGTAATATAATGATATAAACCTCAAAAGATTTACAACTGCAGAAAAAGCAGAAGTCATTACTTCAATCCATTTCAGTAGACTTTTAATTAAGAAAGATAAGATGAAGAAATACTTGGCAAAAGCAAAATGCATTCCATTTATCTCAAGATCACCTTAATCAGACCACACGCACACATCTAAGATAAAGCATGTGCACACACAGTGGTTGAAACTGAAGAAACCCTAAATTAAGTGCTTTAACTCATTTGATACAGCGCACTTATTGTGTACATACGTTTTACATTGTACTTGTATTAAAAATACAGCTTTTAATTTCTATAATTACACTGTTGACCCTGCCCTAACCTTACCCTCAGTAGCAGCAAAAGTGTAATACATGTCATGTACACAGTAAGTACTTTGTACCCAACTATTTTTAATGCAAATACATAATAGATAAAGACACTGAATATTAAGTGTGACCAAAAACCCATCACAATCCTATCCCTATTACTCTCACAATGTAATGTCTGGTTTTCTTTTATTTCTGCCACTGTGCATTTCTGCATTGTACTGTACAAAGATTCAACAGTTACTACTACAAGTGTTCTCTGATACATGGAGACATCACATTTTGTGTAGTAATTATACAAGGATTAAGTAGTTAAACATAGAACAAATCGTCATATGAATGAGTAAAGCCTTTACATTTGTTATATTGAAATACAATAAACAGTATGCGTTTGGGTTTTTGGGATTAACCCAAGAGAGAGATGTTTTACACCACTTTCTCTCTCACTCTCACTCTCTCTCTCTCTCTCTCTCTCTCTCTCTCTCTCTCTCTCTCTCTCTCTCTCTCTCTCTCTCTCTCGTCACACACACACAGACACACACACACACACCTGTTTGTTTTTGTGAATTGTGGGGACATTCCATAGGCGTAATGCTTTTTATACTGTACAAACCGTATTTTCTATCCCCCTACACTACCACTAAACCTACCCATCACAGGAAACTGCACATTTTTACTTTCTCCCAAAAAAAAACTCATTCTGTATGATTTATAAGCCTTTTGAAAAATGGGGACATGGGTAATGTCCTCATAAGTCACCCTCTCCTTGTAATACCTATGTCATTATACACATTTGTGTCCTGATACGTCACAAAAACACACACACGGGCATAAACAGACATAACATATGCAAAATATTAAAAACAAAAGCCGGAACAATCAAGACGTGCTCTTTTTCATATATAGGGGAGCGTGGGCACAACCTAACGCGGGGTTAGTCATAACACGCATGGTTTAAAACTTTCCACACATGCCAGGATGGCGAAACTTTGTGTATTTACTCGTTGCCATATCAACATTATTTAGAGAAAAAATTGCTCCAAAATTAAAAAAATCTTTGGAAGATATCACTGAACATTTATTTAACCGTGGCAAAAGTAAATGCTTTCATCTCTGTTTTTTGTGTTTATTTAAAATAAGACAAATCTGATATTATTGTAATCTTATATCTGTTATTTAACAGTTGAGATTCTTTAATGCTGATCTAACAGCAGAAGACACGAGCCGCGGTTTAAATCCCAGTTGTGCAGATGGGGCATGTTGTCACACTGCGTTACAATGAGCCACTATTAGAAATATGCTATTATATTCTATACTTTTATGAATTCTTTTGAGAAACCATGAGAAAAGGGTGAATAAAGACTGAGAGTCAATGTTCAGAAATTATTCATTATTATTATGTTTTTAATTATGCTGTATAGCTGTATTTAGCGATGTGTTTGTTGTCAAACTCAAAAATTAGTATATCTTTAATGATTAAAAAATGCCATTATTTTATTTGAAAAAGTTGAATTGTATTTTATTGACAAAAAAATAAAATAATAATAATTTGATTATATCAGGTAACATTTTAAGCTGTCATTTGGTCATGATACACTGTGCCCCCTCACATGTTACGATATACCTCACCTATGGGGCATGCTGTCACATTTCACTTCCATTCTTTCAGGGTAAATCAAGAAAAAAGTATACACTGTATTAATGAAACAAAACCACATAATTGTACTAGACGTGCGAAATTAATGTGGCATAATAATAATAATAATAATAAATACTCTGAGTCTGAACTCCAAGTGTATTTACACAAACTGAGAAAGTCAAAAAGCATTAGGCTGTGCCCCGCTCTCCCCTACACACAAAATATTCCTTCGCTGAGATTCTCCAGTGTAAAACATTCCAGATAAAATCATTTTCATAAAATGCACTCAACTGGTAATCACTTGACTCAACTGTTGTTCAGTGAACTGAACTTATCTTCAAAAGAATTTCAGTAAATATTACTGATAAATAATAAACAATGAGGTGCCAGAGGAGGGAATTTCTACACTTCTGGAATTTAAAGGATGAACCATACAATACTTGCAGATCCAGCTTGACTGCTGTAGTCTGTCTCTCTCTATATCAGACACAGCTTGTTCTGAATGCCCTTTACAAAAATACATCATGGTAAATAGTGGAGGTTTCTGTCATTAAAGTTTCCAGCAAAATACTATTTATTACCATTTGGATTTCTAATGTAAAACCATAATGAGTTTAAAACCAGAAAAATTTAGAAAAAATTATTTAATACTAATTGACCACTTACAATGGTGGCTAATATCATATCATAGGCACTGTAAAAATCAAGACATTTGTATGAAAAGTGACAATCTTCGATGTCTAAGAAGTTCACTGTACTTTATTTAACGTAAATGTAGGGGAGCGCGGGCACAACCTAACGCGGGGTTAGTCGTAACACGCATGGTTTAACACTTTCCACACATGCCAGGATGGCGAAACTTTGTGTATTTACTCGTTGCCATATCAACACTATATAGAGAAAAAATTTTGCCAAAATTAAAAAAATCTTTGGAAGATATCGCTGAACATTTATTTAACCATAGCAAAAGTAAATTTCTTACTGAAGTTTATTTTTCATCTCTGTTTTTTGTGTTTATGTAAAATAAGACAAATCTGATATTATTGTAATCTTATATCTGTTATTTAACAGTTGAGATGGTTCTTTAATGCTGATCTAACAGCAGAAGACACGAGCCGCGGTTTAAATCCCAGTTGAGCAGATGGGGCATGTTGTCACACTGCGTTACAATGAGCCACTATTAGAACCACACTATAATATTCTATACGTTTATGAATTCTATTGAGAAACCATGAGAAAAGGGTGAATAAAGACTGAGAGTCAATGTTCAGAAATTATTCATTATCATTATGTTTTTAACTCTGCTGTATAGCTGTATTTAGCGATGTGTTTGTTGTCAAACTCAAAACTTTTAGTTTGTCTTGGATGTATTTTTTTTAAATTATTATTATATCAGATAACATTTTAAGCTCTCATTTGCTCGTTTCAATGTACCCCACCTATGGGGCATGTTTCGGGGTAAGTTAAATCAAGAAAAAAGTATAGCCTACACCGTATTAATGAAACAAAACCACATATTTGTACTAGACATGTGAAATTAATATGGGGAAAAATAAATACTCTGAACCCCGAGTGGATTTACACAAACTGAGTCAAAAAGCGTTAGGTTGTGCCCTGCTCTCCCCTAACTGTTTACCACGCAATTTTTTAAAAGGTAAGTTGCCTTGGCAAATTTCTGTAAAGGGAGTGGACAATTTTAGTCGATTCCACTCCGGCATTTTAAGAGTTAAAGAAAGACACGAGCTCAGTGAGTGACTTTTTATATTAACTTTACGAACATACACGTCGAGAGTACAAACAAACAGGCTAACGTTCCCAAACAAACATGCTATGCAAACCCAGCTCCAGTATTATGAGAGACGCGTACGATTGTTTTGGTTCACAAAACGATAACGTTACATTCAAAATGGAGAAAGACTAAAATCTAGCAGCTAGCCTCTGTTAACGTGCTTATCTGTTGACAGATATTTTAAAAAACGACAAACTTACCGATAATCCAAAGCAAAGCAGAAAAGCGACAGCAGGCGATATACGCCGGGCCATGGCCAGAGAAGCACAACGGTATTTCCTGATCACCTGAGATCCACTGCTGACTTATGGAAAAGTTTTAATATATCCCGCTGAGGCAGATGTGCGTCCCGATGCTGTTTGATGCACGATATGCGAATGAGATCTATCTGGAGCGCTTTAGAGAAACTCCTTATTCATTCTTTCTCCACACCCTCACCTTGCGATTAAAAGGAGGACCTAACGTCACGAAGATGGTGTGTGTGTGTGTGTGTGTGTGAGAGAGAGAGAGAGAGAGAGAGAGAGAGAGAGAGAGAGAGAGAGAGAGAGAGAGAGAGAGAGAGAGAGAGAGAATGTATAATTTTAACAATTACATTAGGCTATATGTATCATAAAGGGTGGCATGGGTGTTCTCATTCAGAGAAGTATTAACATATAGGCTATCCACAAGACCCATCCTTAACCCTCCATGCGGTGTCCTACATGAGTAACATCACATGGAAAATTAACCATGGTTTTATTATTGTAAAATTGTAGTAACTATGGTTTTTGGTGGATTGATTACCATTTTACAACCACAGTTTTACAACAAATACCATGGTTAAACTATGGTTAATGCAGCAAAAAACACGGTTAGTTTACTAGTGTTTAATGTTTAATTATGTTGGAATAATTTGAACCATTTAAATTACACTGGGTTACCACAGCGGAGAAGAGCAGAACAATTGCTTAGGCTGTGGACTGATACGGCTCATGTCATTAAACAACATTTCATACTGGCATGTTCATTATTTGCTATTGCTGGCTAATTGGATGAAAGCTAGTCAATACAGTCTTATAAATCAGTCAAGTGACCACAAAAATATACAAAAACTAAATAAACTTGTGATTTGATTAAAGAGGCAGGGTCTCAAGGGTCTTGAGACTACTCAATTGGGTTACTTAAAAATTACTTCATTCCATGATGTTGAAGTTATGTGAACAAATTATGTTTGTTTAACTTTATTGATTCATGCGGAACCGATGTGCATGATTAAATCATGTAAATCCAACAACACACCTTTTTTTAATACTGAATAAAAGAAATAATACCATGGTTAATTTCAAGCTAAATAAAATTATAAAATAAATAATAATTATATATTATATCAGAGAAAAGAATGTCTTCAATTAAATAATATTTAAATTGTGAATCTTGAGCTAAATTAATGCATTTTAATATATGTTGGAATATATAGCTAGGCCTTTAAAAAGTGTTATGACAGTGTTATGTCGAAATCTGTTCAGAGAGTGAATCTAATGCTTATTTCTACAAATTGTTTCATGTACCAACAAACATAAACAAAATATAAAATAAAGTGATAGAATAGCAAAATAACAGAAATGTACTTGATTTGAGGAGCTTAAAAAAAGTTTTTAAAGAGTTTAGAAAATGTTTTATTTATTCATTTTATTTATTTATAGATTAATAATAGTATATAATATATAGTATATATATATATATATATATATATATATATATATATATATATATATATATATATATATATATATATATATATATATATATATACACACACACACACACACACACACAGACACGGTGTGATGGTGTATCTTCTCATGTGAATGTTTTGATACCAGCAGTTTTATGCTGTTTTATTGATATAATACATCCTAAAATCCTTCGGAGATCAGTCATTTTTAATCACAAATATAACCATAATTTCACATATAAGGATGTCGTTCTTATGAAAAGCTGTCATGAGGGATTAACTTCATTGAAGATCAGAAGCGATGCTCTTTGAGGTGTTCTTCATTATTAATCACACCTATGAAGCTCACACCTTAACATGTGCTTATTAACAGTTGGTCATCCTTAAAATTTCTGAAATGTGTCTGAGGGTTTGCCCGACTAAGCAACTAATCAGCAAATAGTTTTCTATTGTATTGCATGTGATTGTACACAGAATTATTTCCAAAAATAGTTGATCATGTTTTATTTCGCAAGTTAAATTATTTGGCTGTGATACTAAAGATATTCGGATGCACTTCTGTAGAAAGGAGAGGGTTGAAGTCACGGCATGTCTGTTTGCTTTAAGGAGGTGTAGGAACAGAGTGGGAAAAGAAAAAAAGTGATTGGGCGAGACAACTTGTTTATTCTTTCTTTTTGTAAATCTGTCTCTCACTTACTCACTCCCAGTTACTCTAATTGAATTGTTTGCTTTTCTGACTTTGTCTGAGTTCGAAGAATACAGTGACCAGATAAAGTCTCAACATAATACTTTAGAATTAAGTAGCCTATGTTTCTAGACATTTTAAAAGGGCCTTGGGGTCTCTCACACTGTAAACCCTAACGCTCAGAATGATTCATTGGTTTGAGTAGGGTAAACTTAAATTAATCAAATGAGTCCAATCAAATGAACTTTTATGAGTAGTTAGAACTTTCTTTTTAACACATTTTAAGTAAACTGAATTGTTTCATTGTTTTTAGTTTTATGAACTTGTTTCTTTTAAACAAAACTTAAACTTTGACAAACTTAAATTTAACTGAAACTGGGCTGTGATTTCTATTTCCAAGCATACTTTGCCATGACACTCAAAAAGGAGAGTAAATGCGAAAATTAGGTGTTATATTTTTGTGCAAGAATAATGTGAGTTAGTCATGTTTACTTTGCTATGCTGATTTAGAAGAGTTTTCGGTTATGTTGGGTTTTATCAGGGCTTACCATCATGGTGATGAGTGAAGCAAGAGCTTGATTTGAGAACAGATATAGAAATTGCTATCCTATGCTATCAAAGCATTATGTTACCAATTATCAGGTTAGCATTTAGTGAATTAGCTAGTTAAAGGAGTAGTTCACTTTAAAATGATTTACTGACCATCAAGTCATCCTAGGTGTATATGACTTTCTTCTTTCTGATGAACACAATCAGAGTTATATTAATAAATATCCTGATGCTTCCAAGCTTTATAATGGCAGTGACGGGGTCCATTGAGCTTGAAGCTCAAACATGCTCATCCATCCATAATAAATGTACTCCACACGGCTCCAGGGGATTAATAAAAGCCTTCTGAAGCCAATCGATGGGTTTTGTAGGAAAAATATCTGTATTTAAAACTTTATAAAGTAAAATATCTAGCTTCCGACAGACTGCCTTCCTTATTCAACTTACTCAAAGTCACGAGAAAGTCACGCACCAGTTACGCTTTTTCCGCAAGTTGAATACAGAAGGCGGTCTGACGGAAGCTATATGTTTTACTTTATAAGGTTTTAAATATGGATTAAATATTTTCTTACAAACCCTCGATTTGCTTCAGAAGGCCTTTACTAACTCTCCCAGAGCCGTGCGGAGTACATTTATGAGGGATGGATGCTCTTTTTGGAGCTCATTTTAAAGTGAACTACTCCTTTAAATCTAACCAAGTTACTAAACTACTAAAATATTTAAGTTGACTTACCTGATAATTTTAAGTTAAATATATGAATTGGCTTACTCAAATATTTCAAATTAAGAGCAATAAAAATGTATGAGTACACAATAAAAATCTGCCAGTTCTGCTTAAAACTTTGAGATTTTTATGTAACTGATTACCTCATTTTTATTTAATTTTTATTCAGGTTTACAGTGTAGTCTAAGTAGGGATATACGAAGGTTAAGGATTTCCAAGGGTGGTTACAGGGCCCCGCAGAGAGGGTCTGAATAGCAAGTCTTTTCCATTTGCACACATTTAGAGAATATACTGAATGTGACTTCCATTCAGATAAAGCCTGCTCTGTCTAGGCCATCATAAATCTGTTCCTCAGACACTATGGCTTAACAAAGACGCTCAAAGAGGGAGAAGAAAAGAAAGAGAGGGGTTCCATGACATTTACTACAAGTCAAACACTCTAGATATCAGAAACATTAATCGGACAAAAAGAAATAGTAATTACTTGCCACCAACTTCGTGAAAATGTACATTGATCTATGGGTTAGCTTAAATTATATAGCAAAATAATAACGTAAAAAAAAGTATGTTTTCAAGTAAAAATCTCAAATTTATTTGACATTTTTAACAGCACTTAAACTTAAAACAGCACTTTGCCAATGGGTTATGGGAGAATTCAATATAAATTCTCAGGAAAGTTCTTGTTTCATTTCCTTTTTGTCTGATGGGGTTTTTGGATGGAGAAGACACAGGGTACAGAAAACCAGTCGTGCAGGAAACTCCCTTGAATTTGGACGGTAAATAGTCACAGGTCTGTATCTGTAGACGGTGCATGCACACGCTTGTCACCTGTGCACAATGACTGTATGACTCATGGTGAAATCAGTGAGAGCCGTTGGGAGTGTCAGGCTGGCTTATGGGCAGGGTGTGTTTGAGGGAAGGGTTGCTATCGCTCAGCAGACAACGCCCTAGTTTCCAGCGCTCAAACCGTATAGGATGCTCTCACACTCATCGTATAATCATGTGCAGTGCTGAGATGTTATATCCATGCACTCATTTTTAATTTGCTGTAGAGGCACAAATCTTTCACACCCCATTTATGGATGTGGCCAAATTTTTTAAAGTTGATATAGTCCCGGCTCTAGAAGGGGATTGTTCAAGGGTTAGTTTTGGTGTAGACCTGAATAGCGATCTGGTTAGAATTAGAGTACAGGTTAAGATTATGATTAAGTGTGGTACTAAAGTAAGGAAAAGTTTAGGGGTGTGTGAACAGTGAGACCAGGTATTACGCGTACATTTGTAAGGGTTAGGTTAGGTTAGGTTAGGGGGTGGGTTTCCAGTTCCCAAAATCACTTGAGAAGATGGTGAAGTCTTTCTTCTTCAATATGGAGAGGTTTACATGGTTAGGATTAGTTTTGCTAGGCTAGTTTTGTTGCAATATAGTTTAATGTTACAGTTATACACTGTAAGAAATTATATGATCAATAAGTTATGAGAACATAAGTTTTTACATTGTTTAAATAAGTTAAGTGTTCAACTTTTTTTATAAGTTATGCAAGATACAACTCAGTTTTTAAAGTAAGTTTAACATAATTTAAGTTGAAATTACTTAAACATCCAAGGTGATTGTACTTAAAAATTTCAGGCTGCAACTTTTTTTTTTTTTTTTTTTTTTTTTTACAGTCTACACTATTTTAATTGAATAAATGAACAATCCTTAATTATTAAATTCAAAATATGTAAGGATTATTTAATAAAATGTTTAATGGCGTAAACATGAAGAATTAGTTCATTTTTCATTTATAAGTGTGAATTTGAACCATTTTGAATTTGAATGGGAATGACTGAAGAGGATTTTATTGAATTGTAATTCAGTAAAATTCAACTGTGGAAATGAAGTGTTCTTCCACTCTGGGCCAAAAAAGTAGGCATAATTTTATTAAAAATGATCAAATATAATTATTTGAACTCCAATTGTTTTAAATGTTTTCTAAACTTTCAGCATCTACAAAGTTGCTTTTATAGTTAATAAAGTAAAAGTAAAATTAAGTATGCAGTTCCAAACCCACCACAGCACTGTCAGTAGGGCGTGAGCAGATTGTATGAATATGTGCGAACGAGATTTGAAATTCATATGATTTAGCCACCAATGTGTGAATGAGATTGTGCTGCTACATCCATTTCTTGAATTGCATTCTTAAATATAACCCTTTTTTTCTTCTATTTCCTCACCTCAAAATGAATTCAAATTCCAAAAAAATTTAAAAGGCTTTCTCAGTTTACTGCACAATCCTGTTCCACAAATATCAATGCCACCTGTTGGCACTACTAGTACCACCATTCATATTCAATGCACAACAAATCCAACAGACATCATGTTCTTGGTCATCTGTTCAATTTTAAATATATACCCTACTGTCTCTTCATTCAAAGACTTAAAGCAAAGTTGTGTACTTGTTTTTGTGTGCAGGATTTTTGTCAACTTTTGCTTTACTGTGTAACGGTGTTGTGTTTTTAAACAAAAAAAGAAATAAAATCAAATACATTAAAAGATTAACAGTTAAGTGAGTCTCTGATATTTCTGTGCAGGCTGTGAATGTTTGTCTGGGTGTTTATGGATGATTGTTTGGCCTTTGACACACCCTTGCATTTCACTTAGATTCCTCTGACAGCTGTTTTTTTCATCTCTCTTTTCACCCCATAATTACTTTCTTTCTCTCTGTCTCACTCTGCCACTTCCGTTCCAAAGTTTTCCCATTGTTTGTCTCATAACAGCATTCTGTTAATTCATTTTCCAAAAGTTTGTTACAGTTCTCCGTCTGCCACAATTCCCATTTCCCTTTCTCTTCCTCCCTCTTTCCTCTTTTTGTATGAGTGCACTCTTTCCTTTTACCTTCTTTCTCTTTGTGTCGCTTTAAGAGCGCTGTCAAAAGAAAACAGTTCCATGGCAACGGCTGAGACTGAAACCTGAGCTGATAAGGCCAGAGAGGTGGTAGGCGTGTCTTTCTCTCAAATAAACAAGGTTTCCTAGCACTCAGCCATGCGTACTCAGAGATTTAGACAGACCTTTGCTATTTCTGTTCACTAAATACTTCCAGTAAATCATTTGTATTTTCTCTTTCAGAACATGGTTTTTGTTCTGTTCATATTAGCACAATGTTCTTTTTTATTCATTTATTTTAATTATTCTGTGCCTGCACATTATAATTGGTTTACCATCACTTCATATGTAATTTTACTGTAAAATACGGTACAATTCATGGTTTTTGGAAGTGTTTAATTTACATGTTAAATCTATATAATTCTCAATATAAAAATATATCAATATTTACTGTTAAATTATTTTTGTAAGAAAAAAAGAATAATAAAATGAGCCAGCAATTAAATCGTACATTTAAGGAACATATATTATACGGTAAAAAAAAAAACAATCCTGTTGTTTTTACAAAAAATTAAAAAATTGGCAGCTGTGGTTGCCAGAATAATCCTGTAAAAAATAAAATAAAATACAATAAAAACGTAAACATATTTACAGAACAACCTGTACATGTTACAGTATAAAACTGTAAAAAATAAATAAAATAATAATAATAATAATAATAATAATAATATATATATATATATATATATATATACACACACACACACACACACACACACACACACACACACACACACACACACACACACATGCACGCACACACACACACAGACACACACACACACACACACACACACACACACACACACACACACACACACACACACACACACACACACACACACACACCTGTTTGTTTTTGTGAATTGTGGGGACATTCCATAGGCGTAATGGTTTTTATACCGTACAAACCGTATTTTCTATCCCCCTACACTACCCCTAAATCTACCCATCACAGGAAACGGCACATTTTTACTTTCTCCCAAAAAACTCATTCTGTATGATTTATAAGCCTTTTGAAAAATGGGGACATGAGTAATGTCCTCATAAATCATCCTCTCCTTGTAATACCTATGTCATACCCATGTCATTATACACATTTGTGTCCTGAAATAACGCGCACACGTGCACACACACACACACACACACACACACACACACACACACACACACACACACACACACACACACACACACACACACACACAGACAAATACATCAAGGCTGCATTTATTTGATCAAAAATAAAACAGTAATATTGTATAGTATCATTAGAAAATAACTGGTAACAGTTTACAATAAGGTTTAATTAGTTAACATTAGTTAATTAACTAATATGAACTAACCATGAGCAATACATTTGTTACTGTATTTGTTCAGCTTTGTTAACGTGAAATTAACATTAAATGCTTCATAAGTGCAGTTCATTATTAGTTCATGTTAACTAATGTAGTTAAATAATGTTAATTAATGAACCTATTGTAAAGTGTTACCAAATAACTTATTTAAAATAACTTTTTATTTCTTCTTTATTTTATCATTACGCCAGTCTTCAGTGTCTCATGAGCCTTCAGAAATCATTCTAATATGCTGATTTGCTGGTCAAGAAACATTTCTTATTATAATAAATGTTGTAAAGAGTTGTGCTGCTTAATATTTTTGTGAAAACAGTGATACTTTTTCAGGATTCTCTAATGTGTTGCAGTTCTATAATGGCGCAAAAGTACATAAAAGATTTTACAAACTGAGCATCTCAAATTTTTTTATTTATGTCTAAAAAGAGTCAGAGAGAAAGAATCAGAGAAGTGATGTTGAGACATTGACTGAGTGCTATGAGAGGTCGATCAGGGTGAAACCAGTGACTCACTATCTGACTGTCATCGCCTGTCACATATCTGCACTTAAAATGTTACACCCAAAGTACAAGTGACGTTTGATGACAAATTACAATGCCCCCAAACTATATTTTGATGCAGTAAAAACGTCATTTACTTTTTTGTACATGCTGATTATAATGTTCCCATTACATGTATGTTTCATTTCAACATTTACTGAGAGACTGCAAAGTGGGGAAAGGAAACAGGAGAGAGAGTCACATACCTGCCCTCAACAACTGAACAAACCGAGCACAGAGTGATCTCTATTACTATACTGGTGTTGAATTACATTCACGCATCAGTATTCATGCAGGCAAAGCGCATTACCACAAACAAAGGAGTGCTACACAATAATGAAGGTTTTATAAAGCAACATTTGTGAGAAATCTGAAAATAAATCTGGGAGTTAAAGTGGTTTGTGGTTCATGCTTGGGGTTTGGAGGCATCTGGGGCATTTTCTGTCAGTGTGTATCAATAGCAGCTGTACCGTCAACAGTCATCACATCCCATCTCACACTTGGTTTAGTGACTGGTATCTCTTTCTCTTGCTTTCTCGGGTTCACTCTCTCTATCTTTTGTCTTTCTCTTTCACACTGGTGTTGTGCGCCATTCAGGATTGCAGAACTGCATATTCAGAATTGCATCAATTTGAGCTCCTCAATTTGAATTCAGGCAGGAAAATGAATGCATAACTTTAAATCTGAATTGAATTTAAGAAAGTATAATTATTAAAATGGAATGAAAAAAGTGTACTTTTTAACAATATATTAATAAAAGATTTATTAATTATGTCACCGGTTCTGTTCATAATTTTTATGGACAGAATTTCTAGGCGCAGCCAAGGGCCGAAGAGTGTCCGGTTTGGGAACCACATGATTTCGTTGCTGCTTTTTGCGGATGACGTTGTCATGTTGGCCTCCTCAGACCAGGACCTTCAGCGTGCACTGGGGCAGTTTGCAGCCTAGTGTGAAGCGGCCAGGATGAGAATCAGCACCTCCAAATCCGAGGCCATGGTTCTCAGTCGGAAAAGGGAGTTCAGGTATCTTGGGGTCTTGTTCACGAGTGAGGGAAGGATGGAACAGGAGATTGACAGACGGATCGTGGCAGCTTCTGCAGTAATGCGGTCGATGTATCGGTCTGTCGTGGTGAAGAAGGAGCTGAGCTGTAAGGCGAAGCTCTCGATTTACCGGTCAATCTACGTTCCTACTCTCACCTATGGTCATGAGCTGTGGGTCATGACTGAAAGGACAAGATCCCGGATACAGGCGGCCGAAATGAGCTTTCTCCGCAGGGTTGCTGGGCGCTCCCTTAGAGATAGGGTGAGAAGCTCAGTTACTCGGGAGGAGCTCAGAGTAGAGCCGTTGCTCCTCCACATCGAGAGGAGCCAGTTGAGGTGGCTCGGGCATCTATTTCGGATGCCTCCTGGACGCCTTCCCGGGGAGGTGTTCGGGCATGTCCCACCGGGAGGAGGCCCCGGGGAAGACCTAGGACACGCTGGAGGGATTATGTCTCCCGGCTGGCCTGGGAACGCCTCGGGGTTCCCCCGGAAGAGCTGGAGGAAGTGACTAGGGAGAGGGAAGTCTGGGCGTCTCTGCTTAGACTGTTGCCCCCGTGACCCGGCCGCGGATAAGTGGAAGATAATGGATGGATGGATGGATGGAAAGATTTATTAACATTTCTACTTGTAGTACATATAAACACACAGCTAATGGAGTGTTTACAAAAACATTATTCAACAGTTTATTTATATTTTTATTTATATTACACTGTCAGAAAAAAAGGTTGCTGTCACCCTAAGGTGCAAAACCGAAAAGGTACTAATACGCACTCTTAAAGTACTAATATATACCATTTAGGGGTGAGTAAGGTGCAAAGATGTACCTTTTCACTTTTGTACCTTAGGGTACCGCCCCAGTGACAGCACTGTACCTTTTTTTCTGAGAGTGTAGCTTTCATTATATTGGCCATATAGTGCAATGACACTTTGATTCCAAAATGTTTTAATTTATTTTTGTTAATATTTAGTTTTATTAAGTTATCTGAAAACAGTGTGATGGACTTTTTGTGGTGCTGTATGGCAAAATAAAATCTTTATTAAAGTTTTAAAGAAATATGTCTAATAAGATGACAAGTTAAAGCTACAAATATTTTACATAACACTGGATAATTAGGCAAAATTAATAATGTAATTTGTAAAAACAAAACAAAATGAAATTCCTCTGATGTTCCACTTTGAATTTCTGTTCTGCTTTGAATTTGGATTGTTTCCAATTCACAAAGCCCATACAGCACAAATTATAACTCCTACACTAAATTCACATTTTGCCCAACCTTGAGTCACACAGATTTTCTCATGATTCAGCTATAATGACAGATCTTCATGTGGTTTTCATCTGTCAGTCAGGTGTTGGGCATCAGCAGGTGTGGCAGGTGCACACCCAGAGTCGAGAAGCTTCAGGGCTTCAACATCACCCAACACACAATGTTCATGGCCATATCAAGAATATCAGGATTATTATTTCTTATCACAAATAAAATGGGAGTTTTCATGACACAGTTGCACCTCCAAAAACCTCCAAAAAGAGATTGATTTTTAAAATTTTTAATGAAAATATCATGAAAATACTCCAATAATCCTTGTTTTAATTATTAGAATAGAATAGAATAGAATAGAATAGAATAGAATAGAATATTGCTAAATGTCCTTTAATGTGGAAAGTATAAAGAGTATATTATTATAAAGAGCTGGTAAAATTGGTAGAGTAAACAAATCTAAGTATTAAAATCTAAAAATAATGCAAGAAAATATATAGTTCACATTTTACAGTGCCACCCAGCCTCCCACTCCCACCTCCTCTGCCTATGCCATCCAGTTCTTTGGCTTCATCTCCACCGGCACCCGTCATTCAGCTCCTCCTTTGCTGGTTCCACCTAGCAACTCGGATTCACCTTGGACTTCCAGTTCACCAGCTCCGCCCGGGTGTGCCGATCCCTAGCTCCACCTCAGGACTCAGAGCCCTGCACTCCACCTTTTCATGTCAACCAGTCAGCTCCACCTTGACTCCATGCTCCCTCAGCTCTATTGTGGCATGGCTTCAAGCTCTGCAGGGCTCCCTCATCCCTCCTGCTTCATCTTGGTCAGTCATCACCCTGGTTGAGCCATGGACTTTCAAGCCTCTGGCTAGACCTAGTCCCTCCACCCCTTTGGCTCCACTGGGCTCTTCCTTCCCTCCAGCTCCACCATTGTCCTCGCCCCTTCCATCGCCACTTCGGTCCCATGAGCCTCCGGTTTCGCCTCGGCTCTCCAGTCCATCTGTTTTACCCAAAGTCTTTGTCTCCTCAGCTCTGCCTGGGTCTCTACCACCCTAGTTTCCATCTGTCCTTTCCATCCATCAGTCAGTCGGGCACCAAAAACATAGATTTTCATGAAGACTAAAAAAGTATTTTCATGAAAAACATACTCCAATAATCCTTGTTTTATTTACAAATTTGAAAAATAATATTTTACATTGTATAATAGAATAGAATAGAATATTACTAAATGTCATTTAATGTGGCAATAAAGAGTCCATTATATTAGCTTGGATCCACCTTGGGCTTCCAGTTCACCAGCTCTGCCCTGGTGTGTTGTTCTCTAGCTCCACCTCAGGTCTCCGAGCCCTGGACTCCACCTCTTCATGTCAACCCCTCGGCTCAACCTGACTCCATGCCCCCTTAGCTCTATTGTGGCACATCATCCCTCAAGCTCTGCAGGGCTCCCTCATCCCTCCTGCTTCATCTTGGTCAGTCATCACCCTGGTTGAGCCATGGACTTTCAAGCCTCTGGCTACACCTAGTCCCTCCACCCCTTTGGCTCCACTGGGCTCTTCCTTCCCTCCGGCTATACCATTGTCCTCACCCCTCCCGTCGCCACATCGATCCTGTGAGCCTCCGGTTTCGCCTCAGCTCTCCAGTCCATCTGTTTCACCCAAAGTCTTTGTCTCCTCAGCTCCGCCTGGGTCTCTACCACCCTTGTATCCATCCGTCAGTCGGGCACCAAAAATTTTCATAAAGACTGAAAAAGTATTTTCATGAAAAGCATACTCCAATAATCCTTGTGTTATTTAAAAATTTGAAAAATATTTTACATTGTATAATAGAATAGAATACTGTAGAATAGAATATTACTAAATGTAATTTCATGTGGCAATAAAGAATGCATTATATTATATTAGCTTGGATCCACCTTGGGCTTCCAGTTCACCAGCTCTGCGTGTCATTCCCTAGCTCCACCTAAGGCCTCCGAGCCCTGGACTTCGCCTTGTCATGTCGACCCGTCTGCTCCACCTTGACTCTATGCTCCCTCTGCTCCATTGTCACACGTCATCTCTCAAGCTCCACCTGGCTCCCTCAGCCCTCCAGCCCCATCTTGGTCAGTCATCACCCTAGTTGCACCACAGACTTCCGGTCCTCTGGCTACACCTGGGTCTTCACCTCCTCAGCTCTGCCTGGGTCTCTACCACCCTTGTCTCCACCACAGTCGGGTGGGCTATTGGCTACACCCTGGCTCCTTCCACCTTCATCTCCTCCGTGGTCCCTTCTGCCAGCTCCTCCTCCTCAGCCCCCCCCAGCCTTCCTCTGTCAGACTTTTGTTTGTTGGTTTGTTTTTAATTGTTTCCTGTTTTGTTTCCTGTGTCAGTATTTGTTACTGTAGTTATTCATTGCTTTATTAATGCACTGCACCTGTTTCTCCTTTCCTTTCATTGATCTACATTTGTAAATACAGGGTTGTTTGTAGTGTTCCAATCTTGGTTATTTTAAGTGGTTGCTCTGTTTACTGTGTTTTTGTATTTGGATATTCTGAGAGTGTTATTTTAAGTTAGTTTTCATTAAAATCAGCTGTTGCGTCTATATCCAGCCTTTATTTCATCCTTGCAGCAACACCTTGCTTACAGTTGAGTGTTTGCACAAAATTCTACTGCTATGATTAATTAAATTGAATCCTGTCATACAAATCTCTGCTGAGAAAAACACGTGCTGTTTTGAGCATGAGTGAAGGACAACAGGAAAAGGGTAAAATTTGGTCAAGGGGTGGAGACTGATAACATGCAGTTCACCTCGGGGTGATTGTGTTGCAATAACACAATTATCTGGGATTCAGGGTTGGTGAACAAATTAGGAATCGATCCACCTTTGCTGTTTAAGTTTTTCCCATGGAAATAGGGCATACTGGCTTCATTCTGAGAATATTCCCTTAATATTTTCTCCAAGCAATTTCTGTTGACTGACTTGAGCTGAATAATGACTTTTCAATTATTTTTATTATTATTATTAATATTATTATTATTATTAGAACTGCTTTACAGCAGAAATTGAATTGTTCTAATATTTGAAGTTTGCATTGATTCTGCACTCTCAGAAAAAAGGTACAGTGCTGTCACTGGGGCGGTACCCTAGGGTACAACAGTGAAAAGGTACATCTTTGTACCTTACTCACCCCTAAATGGTACATATTAGTACCTTAAAAGGTACATATCAGTACCTTTTCGGTTTTGTACCTTAGGGTACCGCCCCAGTGTGTCAATTTTCTGACAGTGTGGCATTGTATAAAGCATTATAAAGTAAAGGTGACTTGACTTGATGTGTTTCAGAAGGCACACGTGCCCTTGAAGGCTCAGATTGCTGTGTTTTAACTATGGGTTATACTAGTATACAAATAATTAGCATTTACCAAATGATAATTCTGTTACATCAATTCTACTTATGTGATGACAAAAAAGCTGTTCTTTTCAATGACAAATATGCCTTTGAAGACATTAAGACTTAATAAATGAACATGCTGTCAGTGATTCAGAACCAAATAAGCCAATCATCCTTTGATTAGTTCTAATTCCCTTAAACAAAACAAAACAATTTAGTATCATTCATAAAGTGCATTTGCATAAATTAGTCACCTAACAAGATGTAGTCAACAACATATGCACTATAGAAATCAATGGTTTCTCTCTCTCAGCAAATTCTCTCTTGATCATGTTATTGCACTTGTACAACAGACTGTCCTGTATAGTAAAATGAAGGTTGTAAATGCATAACAGTTCAGTGAGCTGTGTGGCTGCGTGCACAGTAGTACAGACTCAACACTACTTACTGACAGGACTCTGCCAAATTCCTTTCCACCCATCCCGGCCCATCCTCCACCTCCCCTCCACACAAACACCATCGAAATTGCAACATGCTCATCTCCAGGCTGTTGTGCTTCCACACATAGGGTCTAAAAACCTGATAAATGGCCTCCAGAAACAAGAAATACAACTCTTTTTTTTGGAGAAAACCCTACCTGCCTTTGTCCATTGTTTGTTTCAGCACATATCACTAATCCCCTTTCTTTAGCTCTTTTCTTTTCTTTTCTTTTCATTATTAAACTAAAACTGAGAAAGAGGTGCTCAGTCTTCAGAAATTATGATATCAGCCTCAGAAGCCAGACTAAATGTTAAATGAGCTCATTAATTTGCAATTCATTTTATATTGGATCTCCCAAGTTTGCAGCTTTATTATAATAAATAAATAAATAAATAAATACATTTGTGTGATTTTTTTCATATGGTAACAAGGTTGCGCACATTTTGGGACAGCTGTTTTTTGGTCTTTACTATGTTAATAAAATAATTTTGGTTTTTATTGCAATTAATTGACATTTAATTCAACAGAGTGGTTGTGTGATTTAAATGATTTGAAAAAAAGAAGTAGCGACCGGGAATACAGCTTACTTTTCATGATAAATTAATTTTATGGTCTAATAATTGATCTCACTTATCATATGCACCATAATGAAAGCACGTAATAGTATCATTATTTGAACACTTTCTGTGTTTTAAGATGTGTTTGTAGCTCTCGTGAGTCTCTCTCTTTCATCTGTTCAGTGTGAGTCACTCTCTTATCAGTGTTTCAAAAGTTTGGTGAAGCATACATGTTGTTACATCCGGTTGTTCTCATCTTCTATTTTCACATTTAGACTTTTTAAAAAGGCCTAACACCACAGTATCAGACAGTGAAAATCAAGAGCCAGTGATATACAGAGCCACAAAAACATGACCAGGTAATAATTTAAAATGAATAAATCACGTCCCACGTGAAAAAGGCGTACACACGTGACTGGTTTCACGTGGAAGTTTTTTTTAAATTATATTTTAATGGACTTAACTGGTGATTAAAGCAAAACTTTAAAAAGTTTATTTTCTTTGCTGAATGTGCAAATGTGATGACTGTCTGTACAATCATGAGCACCTCCTGCACTCCACCCCAAAAAGATGAAGATTGATTGTGTCATGCATTAATCATGTCTGAAAAGTCAGAGACAACAGGTGAAAGTCTGACTCTGTTAAAGTATAACCTCCCTCCTGCCCTCCCTCTCTCTCTCGGTCGGTCACTCTCTCTCCTATACACACACACACACACACAAACTCAGAGGGAGTTTCAAGGGGCAGTTTGGGGTGGAGTTTAAGCCTCCCAGAGCTTCCCAAGCTAAGGAAGTCGGGGACAACGCACAGTTTAACCTGTTTAGTTTACTCAAGACTCCCAATTCAGCCCTATTGATACATGAAGTGAGAGGCTGAGGTGATGCCACACCCATATTAAAGACATCAATGGCATGAGAGCCGCACCGCGCCCAGAGGACTTTATCCGAGCACATCTGTGAGATACACGCAGTGTGGTGGAGTCCAGAGAAATTCAAGTAACTTACCACAGATCACACACACGAACAGCAGGATGTATGAACGCGCGCTGTTCGCGGTCTGGCTGCTTACTTTGGTAAGTTACATTTTATTGTGTAGAAGTTAATGTCGTCAGTTGTTTATTTATTTATTTTTTTTGCTTTGTCCTTTTTATTATTTTTTTTAGGTCATATAAACCTATTATGGGCCTACCTGAATTCTTACCGCTTTACCGTAGTAACCATAGTTTCCGTCAAAATGTTGGTTAGGCGTTATTAGCCTGCCTTACTACACTGCAAAAAAACATTTTCTTAATCGTCATTTTGTCCTTTTCCCCCCTTAAAAACAAACTGAGAAAGAAAATAATTTAAGGTTATAAGAGGATACTTGTTTTCAAATATGTTAGCATACACGTCTTCTCAAACATGAATTTAACAAATTAATTAATTTTTATAATAGGATGTAATTAATAGATATTGTCCATTTTATGTAAATAACTAAATAAATAATACAGTTCTTACTTTATTACATTATGACATACTCACTAATTAGTTATTTGCATTTGAATAGTCAGATTTTTTTCCCTCCACCAAACGGTTGTGATACGAGATACTATACTTAGTATCATCCATAACTTCAAATATATACATTTAACTACATTGCTTTGAAGACTCAGTAGTGCTATTGTAAATGTCATTCATTCATTAATTTGTTCAATTCACTGACCACTAATGTTGATTAATGAGAATAGTGATTATTATCAGATTATTTAATGTTTCTCATTCATTTAACAATGTCAATGGCGAGTCAGTTTTTGTTAGTGATGATTCCACTAAAACCCAAATTTAAGTTGTATCAGGAGTGATTTCCTGATATTGTTATACACACTGTGGTAAACAGTACATTTTATTTTTATTTATATACTGCATGCTGTAATGACATTTTCTTATTGCCTCTTTGGCCGGCATCAGTAAAAGACACAAAGTAGAAGACACAATGACAGTAAACACTGTCTAAAGTAAAATTTATTTTTACTTATTTTACTCATTAACCTGTAGGTCTATAGGTTCCACTGAACAGATTAGGCTGGTTTCAAGATAAAGCTGATATCTGACTGTATATCAGTCCGAAACCCATAACATTACACCATGAAATATACCATTGAGCAGCATGTAGAGTACTTGACAACTGCTGTCAATTTTGCTTCCTTGATATTGGTGTTGTTCTCAATTGTTCAGCTCTTTCAATTTATATTTGTATAAGTCACAATGATGTCATTCTTGATTAATGCCAGTGATCGTTTCGGTGTATCACTCCTTGTTTGCTGCACATGTAATGCCTTTATACCATGTAGCTGTTTAGGTATGAATATAACAAGCAACAGATAATCAGAGGTGGTAATTCATATGATGAGAAATTATGCATTTGCTTGCTGTGTAAAACAAGAGAATAAGATAGAAGAATATTCTTTTTATTTTGCTGTTTATCCCAATCACTCCAATACATTATAGTATATGGAAGTCATGTTTTAAGCTTCATAATTGCCGTTTACATATGAGCCATTTGCTCATTCACACTATGGAATGTGATGCTCCCTTTTATTTTCCGTCTCACCCACTTTCATTTCTTCCCTCAGGTGCTGTTTCACAACGCTGAGTCTTGTGAGTTAAGGCCTGTGCTTGCTCAGGTTCCTAAGAGACTACCTGCCGGCTATGTCATCTCGGAGGGCATGGAAGAATGTATGATTTGTGGTTTCACTAAACCTTTTCATCCGAGTGACATGAATTGACCTTGTCTGACTCTATACACATTAAGATTTTCCTTCAGTTGATGCGGTTAATTAAGCTACATAGCATAACAGTAGCAAAGTAATTTGGTTAATTAATGTTAAAAGAATTTGCTCAACCAAAATGATTTACTCACTCTCATGTTGTTCCAAACCCGTAGGCCTCTCTATTTTCATTTGAACAAAAAATGACCTTCAAATCGACACAAAGCAGCATAAAAGTATCACAAAAGTCACATGAAAATGAATTAAATTATCAGTAAATAATGATGCAATGTCATCTGTTTCTCTCACAAACCTACCATGTTACTTCAGAAGACTTGAAATATTGTTTTATGATAATGTTATTACTGTAGTAATAGTTATTACTTGGCGGCCATCTTTAAAACGCCTTTTGGACATGCAAGTGCAGCTCCTATCTCTTTGAATGGGTAAACATCAAATTCTCCAAAACTGTTCTCCAAGCTTACGGTTAAATTCCATATTTGAAATCACCAATGATTTTTGTGGCATTTTCCAGCCTTGACAAAGCTAATGCACATTGTGCAATCCTAAACGCATGTCTCAGAATGCTGCCTGTTTCTATAGCAACCACGCTTCTAACAGCAGCTGCAGTGACTTTACTAATCAACGATTGGCTCTTTCATTTAGAAGGCGGGGCTTATTCACCACATAGCAGAGGTCTTCAACCCTGCTCCTGGGGACTCACTGTCCTGCAGAGTTTAGCTCTAACCCTAATTAAAGACAGGTGAAGCTAATCAAGCTCTTCAGAATCGCTTGTTGAAAATACACAGGCAGTCAGGTGTGCTGAAGCGTCATAATCTGAAAACCACGCCCACCAGGGGGGACAAACCAATCGTCTCCATTGACTTTGTATTGCATGAAGTGGCCTCCTTGTCATTTCTGACTTATAACAAAAAACAGAACAATGTCTAAAAGCTGATATGTGACAAAGTGTACAGCAAACAAGCTAAAAAACCCAGAACCAAAAACACAGAAGTTTTTATAAGCTGTTGACACAAAAAAACAAGCATTTAAGGACACAAAAGTTTCTATTTATTTTTATTTTTAGTTCAGTAATTTTAACAAAAATGAACAAACAATAACAACAGTGGTGATACTTTTATGGTGCAACCTTTTTGAAGCTTGAAAGTTTTTTTTTTAGCTTATTGATAAAAGTAAAAAAAAAAAAACAAAGACAATCAATAGATTCCAACTACTTATGGTTTTGGAAAGACTAGTTACCTGATGTTATTATTTTTTCACAGTGACCCTTAAAGGCTGTACTGCCAAGCCCGTGGCCTTTACTTCCAGCGACCCTGACTTTGCTGTAAATACAGATGGAACCATTATATCAGTTCGTGGTTTGGTGATTACAACAAAACGGTTTTCTGTGCTGGTGCAGGATGAGCGCGGTTTGGATTGGAGGGTGGACATTATCCTGTCCTGTAAAGATGAGGTAAAACTGCGGTCTGTAATTCTTAACCATAAAGCATATGATCTGGATCAGCATCATAAGTAATGTTTTTCTATATGTCCTGCCTCCAGGCATCTCATAAGTCCAGCAGTGCGGCTCGCAAGCGCATTAAGAGAAGATGGAGACCGTTGCCTTTCTCTGTTATTGAGAATGACAGTGGTCCATTTCCAAAGGACCTGGAGATGGTGAGACTGAGTAACATTAGCTAGAACTTTAGTCATTCTATTATTCCCCTCCCATTTCATCCTCCCTTCCTTCATAACAAGTTTGACCTTTTGTTGTGCTTCCTGTTTTCTTTTGCTTACTGTGCATTGTTGTGTATCTCTTCACAGATAGCGTCTGATTCCTCTGTAAATTACACAGTGTATTATGAGATCAGTGGGCAGGGTGTTACGACAGATCCTGTGGGCCTGTTTCTGCTCAACAAGAACAATGGCATGTTGATGGTAACCAGGGCCGTTGACCGTGAGCAGTACCCACAAATCAATGTGAGGCTCTATATTCCAGGCCTTATACAGAGAACAGTGCAGCAGCTAATATTTTGGAGTATGATTATAGCATCAGTACAACTGAATATGTCTTTCTGATGATTCTCTTATCCCTCTTGTTGTAGTTTATAGCTCGTGTGTTTGACCTAAGTGGGAAGGAAGTTGATGATTTTTTGCCCATCACTGTGAATGTGGATGATAAGAATGACAATGCCCCTGAGTTTATAGGAGGCCGTGTATTCACTGTAGAAGAACGATGCAGGGCAGGTAAAGAGACATTTTCACCTATCAAGTCCAGGCCATACAGTATATCACACCTGATATAAAAATGACATTTTTATTATATTCTTATTAATGTAATGTAAAAAACAAAAATAGTATAACACTCTATAGTACTTATACATCATGGCAGTATTTGTTTTACCACCTTTAATTTATGTTGATTTTAATAAAAAGCCATTGTAAAACATTATCGTTTTACTGTAATGCAGTAAAAACTATTGCATTACAGTAATAATAGGATTTCAAAATAATAGGAATAGTAAAAGTAAAGAAGTAAATAAATATGCCAAAATAAATTATAGTAATACGTATTGGTGGGTAAAATTATTTTAACAGTCCTGAAAATGTCACAATCAGTTGTTTTAGTATACTTTATATACTATTATAGTATTTATTCATATTTTGAAATGTCATTAAGTTCTAGTAACTTTATGTGACTTTAGAAATATTTAAAAATATTACATTTATTTTTGTACTTAGAAAATAATTTTAGTACTTACGTTATTTCAGTTAGATGCCAAGTAACATTTGTGTTTCATTTAAGGTTTCATCTAACATTTATGTTTTATTTTATTTAATCTTTATTTCATCTAATGAAAACATTTTTCACAAAATATATAAATGGTCCAAAATATAAGCTTCATTATCTGAATAATTTTTTATATAATTATAATTCATTTTTTTAATGATATTTTGGGGTGAAATATGACAGGCTTTGAAAGATTTACCCATATGTTTAAAGTTAACCTTTGTGCTAACTGATAAAATACTGAACCAAACCTGAATATAAAACAGTGAAATTGTATTTTTGTAGCATATTTAAGTATATTTGTATTCTGCTTTTCAGGTACTTTTATAGGACGAGTGAATGCCACAGATAAAGATCAGCCAAACACCCCCACACTGCAATCAGGTTTCTCTCTTCAACGCTACTGACATGTTCTCCATTAATCCTTTAACTGGAGAATTGACTGCTAAAACCAACACCTTAGACAGAGAGGTATTTTTCTATCATTTAGCAGATCCATGTTTTAGTGTGTTATAGTCTACAATGTCTTTCTGTGTTGTATTTACAGTCTGGGAATAATGTGCTGTAAATGCTAATGTTTTTTCCCCTCCCTTTCAGGCTCAGGACAAAGTCAACGTTGGCATAGAGATCAGAGATATGGCCGGCGCTCCTAGTGGGCTCTTCACCAGAGGAACAGTTATGATTAATATCACGGACGTTAATGATAACCCTCCTACATTTAAAGAGAAGTTGGTAGGGCCCTTTTATTGTCTATACAATATAACAAAACAAGTTAACTACTAAACAAATCCAACATGTCCTCCAACCAATATTCGCCTATATAGGTCGTTTGTCACTTCCCTGAAATACGACCCATAGGAGCGTTTACTAAAGTTGCACCCGTATCGACAACAGGACACTTTCATCTTAATGCTTTGTTTCCTTTTATTTGCGTCGTATTTCGGGTTTTGCATGGTTTAATGGATAGAGCATTGCAAAATACAACATCATGTGATCATGCAAACGTGGGTTCGATCCCAGTGAACACATGTGCTCATGAAGTGTATTTGCACTATAAATCACTGGGTAGGTTTAGGGGTGGGTGTAGTTGTTAATAAGAAATAAAAATGGTGGTAAAAAGTCCACACATTGCATTTAAATGAACACGCATTTTGACTGGTAACGACGTCATTTCATGTAACAGGACACTGTCATTATTTTTACACAGCGCATGACTTTAAAACGTAAATAAAGGTGCTTGGAAAAACGACCTATAGAGTCTGGGTTTATTTAGAGGAAAGTCTGAACAAATCAGGACATGAATACTACTGTATAGCTATCATTTTGAGGTATTTTCATACTTAACATCTACAGCTGGAAGGCTGTTTGTTGTAAAGTGTGGTATCTGATGTTTAAAGAATCAATCAAATCACATTTTTCTTTTAACAGTACAAAGCCAAGGTCCAGGAGAACCAAGAAAATGTGCTAGTTACTAGGATTCCAGTGGAAGACAAGGATTTGGTGAACACCCCCAACTGGAAGCCCTCTTTGAGGTCACCAAAGGAAATGAGAGTGGACAATTCAGGATGGAGACAGACCCCAAAACCAACGAGGGGCTTCTGTATGTCACAAAGGTGAATGTTTTTAAAGGAATTAAAATAATAAAGTTACTGCCATCTGAAAATAACCTTTTTGGCAAGAAATAAACCCTAGATGTCCTTGATGAATCAGTCTTTGCAGAATTTGCACTTTGTCAGTAAGTTCATGTTGCTATAGCTTCCGCTGAGGGTCATAGTAATTATCTTGACAGCTCTTGTTCACTCTCTGACAGGGTTGTGTTGGTTTTATTTATAGCAGCTTTGCAGGGTTAGCTCACCATTTTAGGGCTGTGTGTGAAAATGCTTGTGTGTTGGATATGCATGTGCAGTCCAACCACACCCTGTTATACAAAGTACATCCACAAGGCAGGCAAACACAGGTTCTGACGAGAGCTCTTCACAGTATTGATGCTTTTGGGAATAAGTTAGTTTTGTGTAGATATGCTTGGGTAGGTTCTCAATGTTCTTATTCCCCTTCTACTCTTCTTTCAGGGATTAGATTTTGAAAAAACCCCGGTGATAAATCTGGTAATAACTGCCCGTAATGAGGTTCCACTGGTTGGGACTGACACCACCTGGCTCTCTGTGCCATTAGAGCTCAGTGTGGGAAATGAAGATGAAGGACCAGAGTTCAACCCTGGTATTCTATATCTCAAAGTCAAGGAGAACGTTCCCAATGGAACCGTCATTGGAACCTGTAAAGCTCTGGACCCAGAGACCAAGAACAGTAATGGAATAAAGTATGTTCTCTGAGGTTTTTTTTTAAACAATTCCCTTTAAAGCACCTCCATACGCATTCAAATGGTCTTTGATCTTCTGTTCTGTTGTGCTCTGACTAACAAGAACATGCCTAATGTAAATGCTTCCAAAGAAAAAAACTTAATTATAGTGTCTATACAGTTTAACATCAGTGTTGTATGGTACTGTAATTATATACCACTTTATACCATATTTTGAATGCACTTTCTCACTTTTCTATTCTATCTATGTGTAAGGTACTATAAGGTGACTGACCCAGGCAACTGGATCACTGTGGTGGAGAACACCGGAGAACTGAAAACAGCCAATACTATAGACCGAGAATCACCTTTGGTCCACCAGGACAAGTACAACATAACCATCAGAGCAGTGGATGAGAGTGAGTCTGGACTTTGTCACATACTTGTTTGTGTATTTATGAGTACACACTGTACCCTTTTGTTCTATGAATAGGCGTGTATGTCAATTTGGTTGGGTGTGGTTGGTTAGAAATAGCTTGAGGCCTCTGAGTAGATTTTGTCTGGATTTTGGGGTGTGACATAACATCTTTCTTTCTGATGATCAACATGTCCTACCTGATACTACATGTTCTGAACACTGATTGTTGTTGAATGGCATTCCAGGAAGAACTGGAGTACATTCGTCTCTCTCAGACTCAAAAGCGCCATTTATCTCTGGCCGTCATCAGGTTGCTTTTTTGTAGGTTGCTGCTTGATGCCCTCATTTTATTTGTGGGCTGTGAAACTGGTCATAGCGTTTTAGAAACTGATCACAAATTTACGCATGTATGTATAATCTGTTTCAAAAAGGGGGATTTTAAAATAAAGAAATAGACACATTGTAACACTTTAACAAGTTACAGCTAGTCATAATTTTGATATGTGAAGTCTCAATTGTGAGATATAAAGTTACGATTATGAGAAAGAAAGTCAATTGTGAAATATAAACTTGCAGTTATTATAAGCTTCAAAGCTGCACTTCTTAGATGTGAAGCCATAATTGTAAGAAAGTCACAATTTTGAGATGAAATTGTCACAGTTACAAGAAATAAAATACAATTGTGAGATATTTAGTTGTGATATGAAGTCACAATTAAGAGAAATTTGCAATTGAGATAAATTTGTTGCAATTATGAGAAATAAGGTTGCAGCTGTGAGATATAAAGTCAAAGGTATGATAAAGTCCTATTTGTGAGATGTGAAGGCATAATTGTAAGTCGCAATTCTGAGAAATAAAAGTCGCAATTGCCTTATTTTTCATTAAGATGACATTTTCTCAGGGTATTTCATGTCTTCTGTTTCTGTGCGTCCTTACAGTTAACTAGTCAACTAGTTGTATTCTGACAATACGTCCCTAAAGTCACATGAGACTCACTGGAATGTCTTTTTCCTCAGGTAAGAAGATTGGAAAGGGGATGGTTGTAATCCAGATTGAAGACGAGAATGACAACATGCCTGTGATTCCGGGTAATGACCTGATCATCTGTGGTAAGGATGATGCTCTGAGCTCAGTTCTGGTTGAAGCTGTGGACCTCGACAAGCCACCTTTCTCCATTCCTTTCATTTTCGAACTTGGAGGAGAGCATGACGGGAAGTGGAAATTGAAGGATAAAACAGGTAAGGATAGATGGTAGTGATGGTTCTTGGGGCTGGGAGTATAGATTTAAAATTTGATTTATCAGCATTTTCAATTGTATTATTTCTGAATATAGCAATAACTTAACAAACAAAGGCTGACAAACTGAAGGCGTTAAGGCTGCAGAATGATCACAGACATCATGTCCTCCTCTGATTTAGATTCCACCGTGGTGCTGGAACAGGCAGTGGCCATGCCAAACGGTCTCTACTCTATCCCACTCTTGGTGAAGGATCTGCAGGGATTCGGGAAAGAGCAGACTGTGAATGTGCGAGTGTGCAATTGTGAGAGGGAGGACAATGGAGCGGCAATATGTGGGGCTCGAAGTGCTTCTACCTCTTTGGGCAGTTTGGGCATCCTTGCCTTAGTGCTCTCTAGCCTGCTACTGCTACTGTTATGTGAGTGCCCCCTTCTGGAAATGACCACCATATATTACATACTTTTATTTTATATATTTTATATACATTTACATAAATATATATTTTTATATAGACAAGACTTTTGTAATGTTTTCAAAAGTATGGCTCACCAAGGCTGCATTTATTATAAAAATATGGTACAAATATTAATATTGTGAAATATTTTTGCAATTTAAAATAACTGCTTTCTATCTGAATATATTTTAAAATGTAATTTATTCCTGTGATGCAAAGCTACATTTTCAGCATCATTACTCCAATCTTCAGTGTCACATGATCCTTCAGAAATCATTCTGATATGCTGGTTTGCTGCTCAAGAAACATTTCTTATTATAATAAATGTTGAAAACAGTTGTGCTGCTTAATTTCTGTGGAAACAGTGATGTATTTTTTTCAGGATTCTTTGATGAATAGATTTTATTTGAAATCTTTTGCAGCATTATAATGTCTATTATAAAGTTAAAACATTAGTATGTCTTTACTGTCACTGTAGATCAATTTAATGAATCCTTGCTGAATAAAATATCCACAAACTTTTGTGTATATACAATATATACACACACACACACACACACACACACATGATTATTTAAGTGAAAAGTTGAATTGGAATTTCAGAATTTGTCTGAATCTGTCTTGATTTTATGTCAAAACTGATGAACTTTTGGCTTCAAGCTTAAATGAAAACAATGATCAGATTTGTAATGCATTCTTAGACTTTTGGATCTCTCTCTAAATCTCACTGCCTCTGTTTTTCTTGCCATATCAGGTCTGTTACTTATATTCATATGCAGTACTAAGAGAGACAAGCTGTACATTAGTGATGATACCGGAACAGGAGGAATGCTGCTGAAATCCAACACTGAGGCTCCTGGTGAAGAAGTGGTAAGAAAAACACTCCTTTTAAGTAGTTTAATTAATCAGAGAAACCACAAGGATACTTTAACCATATTTGTGTGAAATGCCTTTCTCTCTTTAGAAGGAGGGAGCTTTGATGATGATTCCTGGTGCAGATGTAGTGGATGGGTCACTCCAGAGCGGCCCCATGATCAGTAAAAACGTGACTTCATCTGCAGGACATATTGGGCAGCAGTATTTCCAGGGAGGCGGCGTGTACAACACCACCACTCAAGATTTCGGGACAGAAAAGTTTTACTCATCCGGACGCTATGATAACAACCTGTATGGCAACGCCGGGTTCCAGAAATTCTCAAATACGAATACTCTTGACACATGGAAAACGAATGGCCGCTACTTGGACAGAGTGAGCTAAACTTACGTAACATTTTTAATCAAGTTAACAATATTACATGAAAACATTTTCACTACTCCTTTGCATATGTTTAATGAAGAATTTTACATCGTAATTATTAGGGCTGTCCCCGACTATTTTTTTAGTCGACTAGTAGTTTATGATATTAATTTAATTACTTAAATATATACAGTGTGTGTGTGTGTGGGGATTGCGGGGTGACAGCGGAAGAATGTTATAAGTAACATTGCTAACATTTATCAAGTGCACGCATAAAGCTTGCTGCAATGATTATGAATGTGTCAGAAAAAGCAAAAGAGACTGTCTAAACTTTTAATTTTTTAATAATGTATCAATAAGATACATTTGCTCAACTATTAGGGTGCAGCCGTAGTAATTATAGTATTGTCCAAAATGATCAAAAATCTAAATTATAGTCTGACTAGCAAAGTAATGTTATTTACACATTCATTCACACAGGAAAGTCATATTTCACATTTTGCTCTGCTTTTCTATCATGCCCCACTGAAGATATTTTCATGTGACCTAATTTTGACCCTTATTTTGTGACAGAAGCTGGCTTACTTTGTAGGGGAGGAGGAGGGGAGGTACGCGGATGACCTGCTGAAGACTTATGGGAATGAGGGGGCAGGCTCTCCTGCAGGCTCTGTAGGATGTTGTAGCATGTTGGGTGAACAGGATTCACTGGACTTTTTGAACACTCTCGGCCCCAAATTCAGACCACTGGCTGACGTCTGCTACACGACAAAAAAAACCGGGATCTAGAGGTGACTGAGATGGTGATTGAGATGAGAAAGTGCCGTAAACTGTTTGCCAGGGGGCGTCAAACCACACTGCAAAAATCATGTTCTTAATCTGTAGTTTTGTTTTATTTCCCAGTAAAATATCTAAACATCCTTAAAACAAGAGGAATTTTAATATTAAGGCTGTTTTTGTTCCTGTCTAAATGTAAATCTCATGAAATAATGAACCATACAATGTATTGTTGGCCATTGCCACAAATATACCTGTGCAACTTACGACTGGTTTTGTGGTCCACAAATGAGCATTTGAAAATAACCTTAACTCCATAATATATATATATATATATATATATATATATATATATATATATATATATATATATATATATATATATATATATATATATATATATATATATATATATATATTCTCTAAAATAAGTCTTTAATTTTGCTACTCAAGTAAATTTGTTTTGAGGATGTTTAGTTATTTTTACTGGAAAACAAGACAAAAATACTAATTTAGAAAATTATTATTATAGTGAATGTCTTTCTGCTGGATTAATCAAGTGCCTGTGTGTGAATGATGCAAATAAGCTTTTCTGTAATTTTTGCTACGTTTTGCTCTGCTTTGCAATCGTCTTGCTCACAGAGCTGAGGAGGGACAGTTTAAATATTAGTATACAGAAGAGACATTATTGTCTGCCAGATCAATTGCGATTCTCAGCCATGTGAAGTATTAACTGAGTCTATATTTACAAGACCATGATGAAGTGTGCTCATAAACATTTTTTTGGCAACGTGTGGAATTTCAAGCGCTCTTCAGCTTCAAAAGCACTCACAACTGACATCAACTCTGGAGGCTTAACTTATCCTTAGGCCATAATGTATTACTGGAGTTTTTGTGTTATTTTCTTACAGCCTGCTTAGGGTTTTTATTTTGAATTTCAATGAAAAGGAACCAAATATGTTGTATGTAAGTCACTTTATGCTTTAAATGAAGATGTAGGTGAAAGAATAGGTAAGAATTGAAAAAAAAATGAAAAAAATTTTGACTACACTTTTAGCTCTTTGATATTTCAGTTTTGTTCTGACAGCACATTAAAAGTATTTTTTTTTTTTTTTGTATTTGTGGTAAACAACATATATTTAGAGGGTTCTTATTTTAGATTAAAGGGATGTTCTTTGTAAATATTTTAATAAAATTCATTACATACCTTATATTATTGTCTAATGCTGTATTTACGGCACAGAAACTTCAACTATGGCAGCATATACAATAGGCACAGTTACACATTGTTTAAGGCTGAACAAAGATGGCATAAATGTAATTACACTGGAATTATGCAATGAAATGATTGTGTAAATATGAAATTTTGAAGATAAAGATAAACATCATGTTATACAAAAACATGAACACACTCTGTATCTACTTTAAGTATCAGTGTATTTGCTTTATTTTGGGAAACTTTTGCTAAATTACTAAGAATAATATAATCAAGTATAATAAAATCGTAACGGTTACTTATGTAACCCTCGTTCCCTGAAGGAGGGAACGGAGACGTAACGTCGAACGTGACCGACTGAAAGGGAACGTATAGTTCCTCACTGTTTCGAACTGAAGAAATCGAGACCTATTCTGAGACATGATTACAATGATTCACGAACAAATTATTTTTATGATGAAACTGCTGAATCTGTTCACAAACTGTAATGAATTATTAATTTGAGAAATGGACTATGGAGTCAAAAACTCACTGAATCAATGATCCGGTCAGAGCATCCAGTTAATAACTTGACAAGAGGATCAAGTAAAAGTAGTGTGCGAAGGATTTGAATGATGGGATGAATAATACGTTACTAATGCTAACTTTTAACCATGTGTATGATGTGTCACGTGTATTGTTTTTATTGTTTATTTTTGTTATACAAGTATACATGTCTACATTTGTGTATCTTCCCCCACTGTCATACAAGTTTCAATATAAATACATAAGTTCTTAAAATGTTATCAAATGCATTCAAGCTTTAAAAAGGACACAAAGAAAGGCGTGTGTGTTGTTAAGTCTGCTGAAGTCATTTATTAGCTTTATGTGTTGAGGAACAAACTGAAATTCCACAATTCACTGATTGTCTGGTATGGAAGCTTGTTTTCATCACAGAATAAAAAAAAAAAAACGTAATTGTGACTTTTTATCTCACAAATCCGCCTTTTTCCTCGCAACTGAGTTTATATCACAATTTGCACTTTATACACTTTATAACTCGCAATTGTATGTTTGTATCTCACAATCTCAAAGTTAATTACAAGTTAATAATATTTCATAATATTGATCAAATTAATTCAGCCCAGTCAAAAACATCTCATATAACCTTTAATATATATATATATATACACTGATGATCTCTTCATCACGGCACCTGTTAGCGGGTGGGATATATTAGGCAGCAAGTGAACATTTTGTCCTCAAAGTTGATGTGTTAGAAGCAGCAACAATGGGCCAGCATAAGGATTTGAGCGAGTTTGACAAGGGCCAAATTGTGATGGCTAGACTAAAAAATGCTGGGTTAAAAACAACCCAAGGTGGGTTGAAAATGGACTAATCCAGGGATTGGGTTGTTTTAACCCAGCAGTTGGGTTAAATGTTTGCTTAAAACAACCCAATCGCTGGGTTAAAACAACCCAATCGCTAAATTAGTCCATTTTCAACCCAATTTGGGTTGTTTTTAACCCAGCATTTTTTAGAGTGAAGGAACACTGGTGAACCGTGACAGGCTCATTGATGCACGTGGGGAGTGAAGGCTGGCCCGTGTGGTCCGATCAAACAGAAGAGCTGCTGTAGCTCAAATTGCTCAAGACGTTAATGCTGGTTCTGATAGAAAGGTGTCAGAATACACAGTGCGTCACAGTGCAAGAAAAAAAAGAGGCAGGATTAGTTTTTATTTGTAAAAAATCTCACAATTACGACTTTTCTTGCAATTTATATCTCACAATTTTGAGAAAGAAAGTCAGAATTGTGATATAATGTTTTTATTTTTTTATTCTGTGGCAGAAACAAGCTTCCACAGTAGTGCATTGCACCTAATTTTTGTTCAGCAGTTAGAGGATGTAAAAATATTAAGTGTATTACTTTTATTTCTGCTCTATAGGTTAAGTGAGATCAATAATCCAGGATTGGATTTAGTCCCATTGCTCTCTGATCTGAAGCCCTTTGCTTTGTGCGAGACAGGGCTGTTAACACGCGGTGACTGAGGTGGTGTTGCTGAGTGCGTATGTCTGTTGTTACTTAGTGTGTCATCCTCAATGTCCCTGAAGTCCAAACCTAATATCAGTGCCAGTGCCCTGTGAAGTACCTTGCCGAGGTCTCGGCCTTAGAAAATGGAAGAATTGATTCAACATTCAATGAAAAGTCTCAGTCAGGCAGATTGCCAAAGAGTTCATCCTTTATTCAAGGAAACACACACATTCTGAATGCAAAGAAGCTTCCTTCAAACTGACATAAAGAGTTTAAAGCAGAAAAGAATCATGTAAGTCTCAGATTTCATACAGCAGGTAACCAGAGAAGGAACTGAAACGGCTTTGCGAGTCCCTCTTGCTTACTTCACTGTTGTTCAGCCGAACATACACCCGGTCTCCAGCTTTCAGCTGGAGTACTACACTGTTGCTTGCAGTATCTGCATGCAGGACATCCACTGCCACTGCACTCGCCACAATCTAGAACACACAACATCGGAAATGATCAGATTTATTACACTGCACAAAAAGCGTGTCCTTAATATTTTATTACGTAGCAGTTATTTACAAAAGCAAAAGGGCATGAGTTTTCTAAGGCGGTACTAGATGGGTCAGCAGAAAATTTGAGATTTGTAGGGATTTCAAACTTGTTCATTTAAATTGTTGGTTTAACCATTTTAAAACATTAACCAAATCTGAGATTTTTAATGGTTTGTTTTTCATTCTGGTTTGAAATCAAGTGAGTTTTCACAAAAAAAGTATATAAAGAAGCACAACTACAACATTGGTAATAATGAGAAATGTCTTTTGAGCAGCAAAATATCATATTAGAATGATTTCTGAAGGATCATGTGACACTAAAGACTGGAGTAATGATGCTGAAAATTCAGCTTTGATCACAGGAATAAATTACATTTTTAAATATATTCAAATAAAAAGTCCCTGCAAAAAGGTTAATGTTAATGAGGTAAACTCACCGTTTGGTCATTAAGAACCAAGTCCACTCGTAGGTTTTGTCCAGTCTTCATAATGTGAAAGATGAAGTAGTACACTCCCGCCGTTTTACAGGTGAAAGCTCCGGTCGACGAGTCATAACCATCTCCCAGATTAGTTATCACATCGTTAAACTTCAACACATCATTCTTGCTGAAGGCATCCTGCAGCACAGCACTGAACGCTACACCTTTCTGACTTGAGGAACCAATAGCTGAGGGTCCAGGTAGGCCAGGAGGACCTGCTTTACCTGGAGGTCCAGCTGGACCAGGAGGTCCTGCTGCAGATGAGGTGAGAGGGATGACAAACCCATTGCTCCGGTCATGTGAATGATCTGAGGAAGGGTCACACACGATCCTGCAGGACCCAGGGAGGGTCTCACAGACGCCTGCTTTGGTCAAAGACAGAAATGTGAGGAGAACCGCTATCCACTGCTTGACCATGATGAAGCATGAGTGAAAAGAGATGATGAGACTCCAATGTAAAGCCCATGGAAGAAAGATTTTGATTTTGTTTGCTGGTCACATGATGGAGTTGAGAAATTGTTTGTCATCTGACATTTTTTAACATCAGCAAAAAAAAAAATTATGCTGCATTAACTTCCCTACAAGTCTTACAAAACTTGTGCAACAATGCTCTCAGAAGCTCAGACCACAGAAATGTACTTTAGTTGTACAAGTAATGAACCAATATTACAATTTTGGCAAACATGCCAATAATTATTTGAATGTTGTGGCTGATAACTAATGGTCGATATTAAAATTCTATACTATTTTGTCTAAATAAATGAGAAATAAAACACTAAAAACTAATTGTTTAACTATTTAACAGTGTTATTAAATTAGTAGTGTTTTTAAAGAGGAACTTTAAGTGAGCGTTGATGGAAATGATGGCAAATGTAATCTAAAGTAAACAAAAGTATTGGGACTCACCTTTTAATTGCTGAACTCAGAAGTTTCAATGCTATTATTGAAAAGTGGAAGTGTTTAGGAGCATATATATATATATATATATATATATATATATATATATATATATATATATATATATATATATATATATATATATATATATATATATATATATATATATATAAACATACATAGACCCCCTGAAGGTGTGCTGTGGTATCTGGCACCAAGATGTTAGCAGCAGATCCTTTAAGTCCTGTAAGTTGCGAGATGGGGGCTCCATGGATCAGACTTGTTTGTTCAGCACATCCCACAGATGCTCGATTGGATTGAGATCTGGGGAATTTGGAGGCCAAGTCAACACCTCAAACTCGTTGTTGTGCTCCTCAAACCATTCCTGAACCATTTTTGCTCTGTGACAGGAGCATTATCCTGCTGAAAGAGGCCACAGCCACCAGGGAACACCGTTTCCATGAAAGGGTGTACATGGTCTGCAACAATGCTTAGGTAGGTGGTACGTGTCAAAGTAAGAACATGTCCCAGCAGAACATTGCTCAAAGTATCACACTGCCTTCGCCAGCTTGCCTTCTTCCCATAGTGCATCCTGGTGCCATGTGTTCCCCAGGTAAGCGACGCACGCGCACCCAGCCATCCATGTGATATAAAAGAAAATGTGATTCATCAGACCAGGCCACCTTCTTCCATTGCTCCACTTTCAGCGGTGTACAGGGGTCAGCATGATACACCCTGACTGGTCTGTGGCTATGCAGCCCCATACGCAACATACGTGCGATGCATTGTGTATTCTGACACCTTTCTATCAGAACCAGCTTTAACTTCTTGAGCAATTTGAGCTACAGTAGCTCGTCTGTTTGATCGGACCACACGGGCCAGCCTTCACTCCCCACGTGCATCAATGAGCCTTGGCCGGCCATGACCCTGTTACCGGTTCACTACTGTTCCTTCCTTGGAGCACTTTTGATAGAAAATATTTACTTGCTGCCTAATATAGCCCACCCACTAACAGATGCCGTAATGAAGAGATAATTAGGGTCATTCACTTAATAAATATATATATAATATATATATATATATATATATATATATATATATATATATATATATATATATATATATATTTGAATTAAGTTTATATTTTATACCCTATTGGCATTTCTTTTGCCTTGTTTTAAGAATACATTTTATGAAATGTATGCATAAAACATGAACAAAATTATGCCATTGGGGTAAGAAATATAGTATACTATATAATGAATTGTATTTCTTTCTTTTTTTTTTTTTTTTTAAGTGAATAAAAGTGCATTGTCCGGGCAACAAATAAGGTTATTTCTTTTCATAAAACCTCCTTAATGTTTTCTTTTTTATTTTATTTCTGCAAACAAACAAATAAATAATTAGATGATAGATAGATAGATAGAGATAGATAGATAGATAGATAGATAGATAGATAGATAGATAGATAGATAGATAGATAGATAGATAGATAGATAGATAGATAGATAGATAGATATAGATAGATAGATATTGTCTTCTTTTACAGTGCAAATACATAGATATTCTTAATATACATTCACTTGAAAAGCTAAATTGTTTTTGCAAAATTATATTGTTTTTTATTGTTTTGAATAATTAAATATTAGATCGTTACAGCTTAAAACCAGAAAACAACAACAACAGCAACAACAACAACATTTGCAATGGGGTAAAAAAAAAAAAAAAAAGTTATCTGAAAAGTAATATCTTTTAAATTAAATATTTTTCTAGAAACCAAGACAAACATACCATTCAAGAAAATGTTTTTCAGTACTGACTGTTACAAATGAGGTTATTTCCTTTCACAACACCCCCTCAAGCTTTCAGTTCTGTAATTCTATTGGATTTTAGATGTTAAGTAACTTCTCTTTGTGAGTGCTATGTGTGATATAACTAAAAGGATCTGCAAGAGCACCCACAATTTTATATTTTCACTGTTACTGTGGACTAAATACTGAGAATCTCTATGTGTCTGCATATAACAATCATAGTATTTTTAATTTATTTTTTGTTTAACAGAATTTCCCCATAAGATTTAATTAGTTGCCATCGATTAAAGGCAGTTTGTGTAAAGAGTGCTTTAGGAAGGACGAATTAAACATGATCATTTTAACAAAACAGATCTTTAGTGAGGAAGAATTTTCTGCTCTTTTAGACTCCCAAAGGATCTCATTAAGAGCTTGAAAAAGGTACTTTTAACATTCACTAAAGCATCCAGAGAGAATATGGCAGGAGAGGGAAAGTAAAAGAAAGGGATCTGTAAAAGTGGGATCTGTGCTGTTTGCACAGAATTTGTTGCCACATTTAATAAAAGAGGTCTATCAATCAGATGTGATATTATTTTGTATCTTAAAGGGATAGTTCACCTGAAAATTTAAATGCTGTCATCATTTACTCATTTACCTTCATTTTGTTCCAAACCTGTATGACTTTCTTTCTTCTGTAGAATATAGAAGATATTTTGAAGAGCGTTGATAACCAAACAGATTTGGTTCTATTGTTTGGACAAAAAGACATTAAAGATGACCTATTATGCCCTTTTAAAAAGTCTTGATTTTGTTTTTGGGGTCTACTAGAATCCAGCATATAGCGTTAGTTCTGGCAGGGCGCGTTAGTCAAGCTCGTATCAGCTGATTGTCAGCTGATTGTCAGCTGATCAGTCAGGACGCATCTACCTATAGGTTGGAATCGATGCCTATCATATGCCATGCTAGGCTCAGTCAGGATTTGGCATCTCTAAAGTACAGCCACCTAAAGAGAATGGAACACCATACATGGTCAGGCCATTAAAGGGATGGACATGGTCAGAAACAATGCTCTTGCAGTTGATGGAGATTTGTGGGATGCACATCCAGGGTATGAAGCTCCCGTTCCACCACATCCCAAAAGATGCTCTATTGGGTTGAGATCTGGTGACTGTGGGGCCATGATTCAAGCTTTGTGACATGGTGCATTTCCTGCTGGAAGTAGCCATCGATGGGTACATGGTGGCCATAAAGGGATGGACATTGGCAACTCAAGTGGCCTGGCAAAGTGTGCCAAGAAAACATCCCCCACACCATTACACCACCACCACCAGCTTGCACAGTGGTAACAAGGCATGATGGATCCATGTTCTCATTCTGTTTACGCCAAATTCTGACTCTACCATCTGAATGTCTGAACAGAAATAGAGACTCATCTGAAACAGGCTACCTTCTTTTATGTTGTTTTAAGTTGAATTTAGTCATTACACCTCAGTTTGTCAATTGGCATGAAAGTATGTACATATCGAGTTGAAATGGTCCTGTAAATGTCCCCTCAGCAGGATGCTTTTAAATCCCTCAGTGGGTCTGCTTGATTTCTCTATAAGTCTGATTTAATCACGTTCCTCTCTATCCACCCTTAGCACAGCGAGACATAATTTTCTTTTTACTGCTATGTGCAAACATTCAAAACGTCTCCGTTGGCTTCTGTTCATGCCAAAGAAATATCTGCTTCATTGAGATGATTTACGCAGACACTGGGAATAAAGCCGTGCGGGTTGGCAACTAACTAGCATTTTATTCTCTAAAGAAGATCGTTTTTTGCAGTCCATAATAAAAATGATGCAATCCATGAAACCCTTATTTAATGTGCTATTTCCACCCCTAATGTCTAAAGAGTCTTCACGACGGAGATGTGCCTTATTAAAACAGAAAAGTTACCAGAAATCTTTATTGCTTTGAGACTCTGAGAGATGTTTCTCTGCATTAAAGAGAGCGAGAGAGGCTGGTGTGAGCTGTACGGGGGTCTCATCAGATGAAGATCAGATTATCTCTCTGCTAGTTTGTACAGTCTGGATCAGCCTGCAGGCTACAATCTTTGGATAAATGCAAATGTTTAACAAGATTTTGGAGTCTCAGGTGTAAAGAAAGTCTTTATAATCTCACATCTTGTTCTATATATCGGGCAATCCTTCATAAATGCTTTATTTGCACCTGAGACTCCAAAATCTTATTGAACATTACAGTGAACATGAAGTATTGTGGGTTTTCTTTTGTGAACAGTAAACAAGTAAACTAACAGACAAAAAAATCATGGCATGTTACATGTAGCAGTGTTTCACAGTTATATGCAGTTATGTTGCCTTCATTTCCTACTTCTGATGTGATTACGAGCTCATCGCATTAATATTTTGACGTTCATGTCCAATTTTTTAACTAGGAAAGGTCTCAGTAACGGATGTAACCCTCGTTCCCTGAAGGAGGGTACGGCCGCCGCCCACTGTGTGTACGTTGGACATCACCGGCAAATTAGGATCCCAATTCGTCGGTGATGTCTGACATATATGTCGAACGTGACCGACTGAAAGGGAGCGTCTTGGTTATGTGTGTGACCCTCTTTCCCTGAAGGAAGAAATGGAGACGTCCGACATACATCGAATGTGACCGACTGAAAGGGAACTAGTATTTATGATCATTCTGATAGTACGTGAAGACAGTATTGATACCTTTTCATGGACTTGTAGTTAGTTTTCCTTCATTCACATGTTTCCTTTGTTCTAGTTTCCCATCTGAGTTTGTCACTATGGTTACTCATATGATTAGTCATTCTGCTAGTTGTCATTAATCACCCTTACTACTCAGGTTACTATGTTTTCAGTTCTCATTTCTCATTTTGTGTGCCTGCCTTGGCTGGATTAACCTTTGTGTGGGTTATTAACCCTCTATGGTACGGTGTTGCCTCCAGGCAACATAGTCTATTTTAGTTTATTTTTAATAAAATGAAACACCAATTTAAACTTGTGTTCAAAGATCTCAGGAAAGAAGAACTCAAATACTAATCAATGAAAGAGCAAATAATTGGTCACATGACCCACAGGGGTCCATTTTGTGTCCTGTTTCAGCACATGTGCATAGGTCACATGGCTCCATATTTTCTCCAATGAAAAGTGCATTTTTCACTAATTTCCGTCCAGTTAATCACCCACAAAAAATTTGAGTCACCTTCACTGTTATTAGTAAGGAAGTATTTTCAAGAACTTTACATTATATATCATCACATATTTTAGAGCAAATAACAAAAAACTGTGTGTTGTCTCAAGGCAACATTGTACCATAATGGAATTGCATGGCCATACCACACACAATAGGTTGGATACAAATATAGCATATTTGTAAGGAAAAGAGTTAGAATTCTCTAAATATATTTGCATTTTTGCATGATTTTGTAACACACGTATAAGAATAGTAATTCACATACTATAACTGCACATAGTATGATCTGCACATTTTCTATAGCACTTAAAAAAGGTATAAAACACAAATGCCAGTTGATGAGGGTGAGGATGAGGTGTCATGTGATGAGGAAGATGAAGATGAGTGACAATCTGGCAGGGAGAGAGTGAGGGTGAGATTGAAGATGGAAATGAGGATGGATATGATAACGTGATGTGATAACTTGATGGTTTGGTAATACTTGTGTTCCACGATGGTACAATGTTGCCTGAGAGGAACAGCTGAATTTGAAATGTTACTTTTTATTAAATATGAAATTTGTAATGCATTATAAACTGGATAAATGTGTTTGTTCAGGTGTCTGGTTAAAGAAATTGACGTTTTCAATAAATATATTTCTTTTTTCTACATGAAAATGTCAAATGTTAAAATTTTTCCATTGTGGTACAATGTTGCCTTGAGGCAACAAACTTTAAAAAAAAAAAAAAAAAAAAAGTATTATTGCTACTGTTATAGTGTCCTATTTTAAGCAGGAAAAACACCATGAATATTTTTTTCCTCATTGAAATCATATCGTGTACCATAGAGGGTTAAAGACATGATCTTCATCTTACTGTACTTTCTGCAACCAGTTGTGACAGATGACCAAACCAAAATGCACATTAATGGACAGTGTGCCCATCAACGTTGCCCCAATGAGGGGCAATAGACTTTGGAGGAGTATTTGGAGGAGTGCCGCCTGCAGCAACTTCTGCTTGATGGAGGGATTTAGGTGTGGGCTGTACTAAGATATCCGCTTCATCATGCCCCAAGGTGATCTCTGCTGGACCCTGGAGAAGTATATATTTTGTGCAGTGGGTGAATAGATATGCAGTCACAGTGGGCGAAACGGATGATAACAACATCAACATCCAGCCCCACCTTGCAGGCCTCTCGCATCCAAACCCAGAGCTCACCCCACCATCACCCTACAGTGCGGAGATTACGCCAGAGCCGCCGCCCACTGTGTGACGTTATTGAACCAGGGAATCCGTGTGTCCGCCACGACAAATGAGCCTCATTGACTTGTATGGGTGTTGTTTTTGCCGCCCACCGCGACAAAGGGCTACAGCGCCAACTATCGCCCCAGACCTGAAGCCCCAGTGTGTGTCTGAAAAGGGGTGTGAGCCGGCATCAACCATGCCTGAGGAAATTCTGGTGGAGCTAGAAAGAGACACTGTCTGACAGATTGTTTCCCACCCTGTCCCACCGTGAATTGTCTTTACCCTCAACATCACATAATGCCTGAATCATCGCCCTGTATGGACACGGTATTGTTGTCATTGCTGATACAACTCAGGGGCCAGTTTCAGTAAGGAGGTTCAACCAACTCTGAGTTTAAACTTGAACTCTGAGTTAACTTACCCTGACATGGGAAACTCTGAGTTTTAAGTTTCAGAACAGCTGAATTGAGCTAGTTCAATCAACTCTGAGTAGACTGACTCTGAGTTAAGTGCGTGCACCACTATTATGAAAAGCCATGATCAATGGAGCGCTGAAATTACGATTCACCATGGCAACAGCACCTGACAAAAAGATACTTCCGCATACTTCTGGGTCAAACATAAGTTTCATTCTTAATCATTGTTATAATATTAGAGGTGAAAACTGGCAGAACAGTAAGTTATTGAACTAATATTCATTTTCATGGTATCCCACGTGCAAAATTATTATTTGTTTAAATAAAAAAATTGTGGTCGCTGCTAAAAATGAAGTATAAAAATATAATTCAATCAGGTAAAGTTTTAAGCATAAAAGATTCATGGGTGTAGGATTCATGACTTTACAAACATTTGACACATTAAATAAATATCATTCAGTGTCTATTTCAAAGTGCAGCAGCTTTTCCCTCATAGTCTAATGCTCTTTTCACATAATGTTCTCTAATCCAGCCTGTTACATTTGTGAATTAGGGTAATGAAATTAACATTTGACTTCTACTCAGCCAACAGCAAGAAGGCAGAGGCTCCCAAAATGATGGGAGGACCTGCACCAGCACCACTGACAAAAGAAGAGGAGATGGAGGAAGAATATTAAAATTGAAGAACTTCTATTTATAGCAAATAAAGATGACCAAATAAATTGTGAATAATTTGTGTTTATTTAAAACCTGTGGTGTATGGCCTATATTTCAGATTACCCTTCCATCTCGTATTCTTCCATTCCATACAGTAATCGGTTTCATTTTCGGAAGGTGTGATTATGGGAATATGCATATCAATGCATCCAACCACATTGGAAATCCTAAAGGAAATTATAATTATTAGGTTACTTTCAGAGGTTGCAACAAGATGTTATCAAGTGAACATCATTTAACCTGATTTCTACACCACTGACCTGCAATCCTGTGAAACTCCTCTTTGAGGCTCTCATGGGTTTGTGCTCAGGAAACAACACAAACATATTCAGAAAGAGGTCATGTGAGAGTGAGGCAAACTTTCCTTACCGCTCTGCATACAGCTGCCTTACTAATATGCTCTGCATCCCTGATATTATATAGAAAACTATCATTAAAAAATGGTACTGTTCAAATAAATATGCATGTGGATAGAAAGCAAGCAAAAAAAAAAAAAAAAAAAAGAAGAAAAATCCTCTCCTGACATGAATGTAACTCCCTACAAATTATTGCAGCCTCCTCATCTACAGGATGCTATTTTTGTCATTTTGACAGTGTCCTCTTAATGAAAATATTTGCAGTGAATGAATGTACCTGCACTGCAAAAAAAAAAAAAAAAAAAAAGAAATTAAATAAAATAAAAAAGCTTTTCTTTTGTCTTGTTACTTCCAGTCAAAATATCTAAAGATTCTTAAATCATTGTGCATTTTCTACATAAGAAAAATGACATAAATATTTAGTCTAGTTTCCTGGGGGACAAAATTTAAAAAAAGCAAATTTACGTGCATTTTTCTTATTTTGCTAATTATCTGCCAAAAGGGTAAGAAAAAATATTCAGTATGAAAAGCATTTGTGCAGCATGAATGAATGAATGAAGTATTTAAACACCGCTAGCGCTTTAAAAAGGGGGAGGAGACTGAAAGAAATTCTGGGTTTACCAAAGAACCCTCATCAACCTGTTGGCTCTGCACTGGCTCCTCCCTCCCTCAGCCCCACCAGAGGCTATCATCCTTACAGCTTCACCAGGCTCCCTCGTCCCTCTGGCTCCACCTGCCTGCGCTGTGAACTTATGAGCCATCTGCTCCACCCTTTCGGCTCCAGCTGGCTCCGCCCTACAGTCGCCAGCTTCGTCCGAGCAAGTGGATCCCGCGGCTCCACCTCCAGCTGCTGGTCCTGTCACTCTACCTCGGCCCGTCGACCCATCACCTCTGCGCCCAGGGCTCCACTTCCAATAACATCATCTCTGTCTGTCGTCCCCTGGATGTCGCCTGTCAAGTCACCATCATGTCTCCTCCCTCCATCATCTCCGTCGTGGGCTATCGTCCTGGTTGCGCTCTTGGTCAACACCACCTGGCCACTCTTCCCATCATCTTATCCAGGGCTGCTACCTCCATCTTCTCCTCCTTGGTCTCTTCCACCTACTCCTCTCATCAGACCTTCACCTACTTCTCGTCCACCTCCAAAACCCCCACCCTCCCTCACTTCCTCTGTTATGGCGCATAGTTCCCAGGAGGGAGCGTAATGTCACAGTTATGTTCGGTTAGTTTTTCATGGACTTTTAGTTTGTTTTCCTTCATTCACATGTTTCCGCTGTTCGTCATTATTCACCCTTGTGTGCTTGCCTTGTTTGGATAAACCATTGTGTGGATTATTATAGACTTTTGAACCTGATCGTCATCTTCCTGTACATTTTGCAGCCAGCTGTGACAGTGTTATTTTAGTAGCATGTGAATTAGAGTTTTAATGTTTTCATTTTAAATTGTTAAAGTTTTAGTAATTTTGTTGTGTTTTTATTATTATAATATATATATATTATTATAATTTTTTTTTTTGTTATTTTAAACTGAGAAAATGTTGTATATGTATATAAGTATATGAAATAAAATACATTTATTTGATTTCAGTTTTTTTTTACCTTGGGGCAAATGGACACACTATGTACTGTCACATGTACACTGTTAAGGTTTTTCAGTGCAGCACCTTAAGAAAAAAACCTTTCACTGTAAAGAGCTTTGGAATTGACTGGTTCTTATTTAATTTTAAGTTTTTGGGTAAATTATAGGTTCATCATATCTGGGTTCATTAAAGCACCATTGAACCACGATGGATTCTGACTACAGAATTTTAGTTTTTTGTTAAAAGAAGGTTTTTCTAAGGCGACATCCCTGATCTTGGTTATGATGTTAAGTACCAAATGTGTATTTTGCATAGACTTTTTTTTGTATGGCCACCAGGTGGCACTGTTGTTCCTTCATGCACACTTTGTCAAAACAGGGACTGCTGTGAAAAACAGATCAGATGTGTCATGGTATGTTATATTTTCACAAAGGTACTATACACTATTTATTTGATTGTGAACGAGGCTGACATGCAGAAATGATGAAATCTAAAACCAAACCCCTCTTCCCAACATACACATCATCCCCATGTTCATTTTCCTATCATGTATTTCTTAATATAGCTACTAGGTAAAATATTAAACATCAATTTTAAAGATTTATATTAGTTAACTTTATTTTATCAGAACTTCACAATTAACTAAGCACTTCTGATTAGAAAACAACATGTGCAATTATTAGGATTTAATATGTTCTGTGATATACTATTTAGTCGGTTTGTCTTATCATAAAACATTTAATCCTGTTAGATGAAATTACACAAATCAGTGTGGTATCACTGTTATTTTTAAATTGACATCCTTATGTAAGATTACGCTAAATCCGTCACTGACCAATGGCTAACTTTAGATCTTTCCATTTTAATTTTCTTACAACCGTGAAAAAAAAAAAAAAGAATAAAGTCTGCTACAATATATCCTTGTCCATCTTCTTTAAATGATAAAACATTCCATTATAAAGGTTACATAGCTCAAACAGTAGTTCATAACAGGAATGACCCATATGACTTCATTCTCTACCTCATACACAAAAGTAATTTCTCTGTCTATGTCTCTGCCTCTCTCGTTTGCCGTTGTTTGATCGAGTACTCACATTACAAATGCTGTGATGAATCTTTACCTAAGATGTCTGTTTAAACACAGCCATTTATTAAAATCAATGGAACTGAATATGTTATTAAATGATATCAATCAACATGACACCAGTCTGAAACCAAGGTATGGTAAGGGCTTCCTGTGATGCTCTGTCAAGACTATGGTACGATCTCTGCATGCGGTATTAGGATTGAGAAAGACAGCTGGCGCACTCGGACTGCTGGGTGTTCACACACCATCGTTGTACATCAGATGCTTGAGAAACTCAGGGAGTTTATCACTCTCACTGGCTGTTCTTTTGTTTGTGTGTGTGTGGCAGTGAGAGAATGAGACCATGCAAGTGCTCGAAGTCACAGTACAGAATCTGTTTACTTGAATGTGTGTTTTCACAATGACACTTTATGGCAAGAATCCACTGTCAGAAAGAAATACAGACCGAAAGAGACCAGCTTCAGTGTGTGCCTGTGAACACTGGCAACAAGGTCATGTGCAGGAATACACATTTACTATATATATATATATATAATATATATATATATATATATATATATATATATATATATATATATATATATATATATATATATATATATATATATATATATATATATATATATATATATATATATGCACTATGTGTGTGTGTGTGTGTGTGTGTGTAAGTAAGTAGGTATGTATGTATATTCCACATTCTAACTTAATTTAGATAGTGCACCTGTTCATTCACTTTATTGCCTGTGTGGAAGTAAACAATCAATATTGCGTTTAAGTTCTGGATATATCTTATCTTATTAAACTCACATGGGCTATACTGGATGTGTCTGAATGAACTACTCGAACCACTAGGAAAGAAATATGTTCAGATTACTCCACAGCAAATTAAATACCTTTAAAATTTGCATCATGGCCTCAACTGCTGTGTCAGGGATTATTTTGTGATAATGACTGGCTGACTTCACATTATCCTGACTAACCCCAAACCCAGACGAAAAACCACATATTTTCAGAGTTAGTAAGCATTTGTTTTATTTATGAATCCATTTTACAATTGGAAGACATCATCAAATATCCCCAAAAGTAGGTTTTGACAGATTTAGCTGACTTCTAGGGACAATTTGTCTCCATTATAGCTAGGTAAATTCACCCATACACACAAATCAGCCCCACTCCATTCCTGTAAAAGCTGGCTGGCACTAGGATAACACTAGACAGGTCTTCAGGGACACATCTCAGAAACTGCACTACAAACACTTAAGGGCATATTTAACCAGAGGCTTAAACTTGGAGATTCATTTGGAAATAGCACATTTTGGGACTACTTTGGAAACTTTGTGCCAAGTACAGGTTAAATTAGAGCTGCACGGTTCTGGATAAATTGAGAATCACATTTATTTTTATTTTTTTTTGGCATGTGTGTGCTTCAAATAGATATTATGATTCTCCCACGATTTTGAACAAACAACTAAATAAAATAACATGTAAATTACTTGAGGTTCTGACAAAATGTTAATTACTGCAGTCTATTTAAAATGTTTAATTAATCTGAATGAATTATAAAAAATTAAAATAAAAGTTTGTTAATGAATGATTCAATGACTCACTCATAAATACTTCACTTGTTCCATTACTGGATGAATCAGCATTTTTTAACGAATCCCTTGAATGAATGATTCAATGACAGATACATTTTTCAACAGTCACTTGTCACCACCTAGTGGCGTAACGATGTAATCGATACAATCAGTGGCGTAACTTAGTAACGACGGACCCCAGTGCAGGCAATTAGACAGGCCCCCAGGGCTGCACAGTTGTGAAGCAAACACACACTGTGCTCGTGTCTACAAGGGAACCATATAAGCGAATGTGGGTGCCTAACCTATGCTGATTAATTTAGACCAACTAAAATCAGTATCTTATCAGTTTTTTATATTAAATTGAAGTTCTCTTTGCATGTGTCTCTCTCCAACACACACACACAAGTTCTTGTTCGTACTTTGCTTTGGGGTAAACTTTGAAGTAATTTTTGGCCTGGAATTTCAATGTGAAGTTAAGAAACCCCAATTCTACAAACCAGGTTTGTTGTGCAAATTAACAATGTATATGGATTTACACAGACAGCATGGAAAAAAAGGGACTCTTATTTTGTTATTCTGGGGAGTCGCGAACAGTATAGCATACTGCGCATGCCTCATATCACCAGAGGAGCTGTTAAGCATCGGCTCTCCTGTTCTTTTCACTTTATCCTGATTTACAGGTAAGAAAAACAGGAACTTATAGAGAAACGATTAAAAATGGAACTGTTTGCACTATTATAATACATAGTGAGTGTAAATTGTTTGTGAAGCAGTTTGAGGATTTTGTTTTTTTGTTTTATAAATGATGTTAATGCTAACGTGCCAAAAATGATTTAAGCTTGCTCCATTGGGCACGATATTTATTTTATAGTGTTGTACATATTTCTGGTTACAAAATGTTTATTTGTTCATGTCACAGAGTTAATACATGGCGTTAAGTGCCTCTTTGAAGCTCACTGTTTTATTGTGTTTGGTGCGCTAACTGGTCACATGATCAGACAGGGACAAAAGCATGGAAAGCCTATGAATCTGTGTTCATCAATTATAAATTCACTCCAATGGGAGGAAGAAGAGTGAACCGTTTACAACAATAGCTTTAAGAAGCAAGTAGTTAAGGACAAGCTTATTTGCAGTTCATATGATTCAGAAACACACTACATCTCATTTTGTTGGTGAACATTAATATTGTTGTTAATAAAAGGGATCTATTGATTATATAAATGTTAACTAAAAAGGTACAAATGAAGAAATGACACAAAAGTTGTTTTTATACACTTAGAAAAAAAGGTACAGTGCTGTCACTGGGGCGGTACCCTAAGGTACAAAAGTGAAACGGTACATCTTTGCACCTTACTCACCCCTAAATGGTACATATTAGTACCTTAAAAGGTTCATATCAGTAATTTAAGAGTGCATATTAGTGCCTTAAAGGTACATATTAGTACCTTTTCGGTTTTGTACCTTAGGGTACTGCCCCAGTGACAGCACTGTACCTTTTTTCTGACAGTGCATGAAAATAAATATGACACCGAAAGTACTTATTTAATTCCGTTCAAATATGTGTTTATCTTTTGTACTTTAATACAGACACGTTTATATATATATATATATATATATATATATATATATATATATATATATATATATATATATATATATATATATATATATATATATATATATATATATATTTTATAATTTTAAATATGACAATCACACACTGTCAGACAGTTTGGGAATATTCACACATAATTTATACACACAAAAACATGGTATCAGAGTTTTAAAATCAAACATTTTAAAAGAGAGCAATACATCACGGTTGTTTAAACCAATAAGCGTTAAGCTGTGTTGTCAGCAAGTCGTTCCCTATTGTTCTTTCAGTGGAGAGGAACTGATCCTGACTGAAGAATCCGATATAGCCGCCTCACTGTTGCAAGGGTTTTTTGACAAGTCAGCATGACATCGGAGCAAGTCGGACCACATTTGGAACACATTTCCGACCAGAATGCATCTCGTGGTGATCAGCCGGTGATCGGTTCGGCACAGATTTTGCTTGTCTCATACGTGCATGTTGTCATTTAGGAACGAGACTGCGTGTGTTTGAATGAAGATCACTATCGCTTACCGATTAATTAACTCTAAATCATCACATTTGATCTCTCTCTCTCTCGTCTGACAGAGTTTAACATTTTGTTTTTTTGTGAGAAAAATTACAGAGCAAATCAGCAGATGAGCAAGTTTCAGTGCTCCAAAAATAAGCGTGAGAATATGTCGTTTACAGGCCTGGACTGGCCATCGAGAGCACTGGGTAAATTCTTTTCAGCTCGCGTGAGCTCTGCGTGTCCGCCAAACCAGTTTGAACAGAGTAATAATCAGTGTGATGGACTCAAGGAAGTGGCCAGGTGGACCATTGAGGGAAAGCTCTCAAATAAGTAGGGAAATAAAGCAAAATTACTGACCTCTTCAGGGCTTCAAATGCAGGTCAGTTTCACCTGTAAAAGGCTACTGTGGTTTTGTCTTCTTTAACGTAGCTAAGTATTAAATTGCTAGCAAATGTTAGCAGTGGCACTCCATTACTATTATTCAAAAACTATGCTACAATAATCATTATCTATTGTAAAGTTACAGTAGTAATTTAGCAGACCGATAGCCTAGGGCAGACAACACAAAAAAATATTAGTAATAAATAACGCAATAACTTGTTCAGTATTATGATTTTTCTATAAAGATATGGTAATGATGTATTTATTATTGTACAAATTTTGACATTTAAGCAATTAAGAGTTCAGTTCTGTTCCTAACGGTAGACCTGCTGAAGAAGTGACAGGTACAAGAAAAGTAGCAAAAAAGTAAGCACGCACAAGGGAGAGAGTCGAGACAGAGAGATATCAGGGAAAATGAAGATAATGAAAAGGAAAAGTGAAGTGAAGGTGCAGTTCAAGAGAAAACCTTTCATTATTTTGCATGGCCTCAGCCTAAGGATTTGAACCTTTTTTTATGTGATGACCATACAAAACATATGGTTCTCCATGGTTCCAAAATTTGTTGTGGGTGTATGGGATGGCCTGGATGGGTGTGACATTTCCCGGCCTGAAATTTAAAGTCCCAGTTTAAATCAACAAGGCACAACTAGCCTTCATCAAAAGGATTTTGTACAATCATTATCAAATATACCGTGAGCAAGTCTGACCACTGAAATTCGGACTAAAAAACTATTTTCAAAATAAAATAAACATTTTGATGTATAATTATTGTCAATTTTGACTAGGTCACTCATAAAATAAGCACATTTGTTACAAAAAACATGTGACTCATTGTAAAGACAGTCAAATGTTTTTGCTTCCATTGAAGCAGAAGATGCTCTTTAGAACATCTCACATCATGCTGAAGAACATGATCATCAGGATCTCAAATGTTGCTGTCAAAGCAAAAGGAAGACCTACACCAATCAGGCATAACATCATGACAGGTGAAGTGAATAACACTGATTATCTCTTCATCACGGCACCTGTTAGCGGGTGGGATATATTAGGCAGCAAGTGAACATTTTGTCCTCAAAGTTGATGTGTTAGAAGCAGGAAAAATGGGCAAGCGTAAAGGATTTGAGCGAGTGGCTAGACGACTGGGTCAGAGCATCTCCAAAACGGCCCCTACAACTTATACAGTGTTGGCCAAAAGTATTAGGACACTTGGCATGTGACCCGAATGACAATGACCCGAAACATTCTAACTATTGCCAGAACTACCTGCGACGGAAGGAATCTACTGGAACATTGAAAATGATGGACTGGCCCCCTCAAAGTCCGGACCTCAACCCCATCGAGCACATTTGGGGCGAGTTGGAAAATAAACTGGACAGATCTAATGTACACTCAAAGGAAAGCCTCTGGCTTCAGTTGCAGAAAGCATGGGATAACATTAGTGTTGGAGTTCTCAGAGGAAATATACTGACACTATGCCAGAGAGATGTGCTGCTGTAAGTTTTGCAAAAGGTGGACGTACCAAATATTAAAGTTAAAAGTGGATAAAAACAGTACGGCTCACTTCATCTGATATTTGATGGTCAGAGCAACTATCTGCATGTATCATGAAATCATGTTTTGGAGGTAAAAAAGGTCAATATTTTCAGATGTCAGATTCTAATAGTTTTGGGCACCACTGTAAAAGTTCTAAAAAAAAAAAAAAGTGAGATTTGAAGAAATATCAGTTATCAGTAAATTATATTTTCCATCTTTTCCTAGTGCACGAAATGAATTAACTAGTTTTAGAATGTTTTTTATCGTTTTAAGACCTTTGCAGCTCTGAAAACAGCAGCATGGACATTGTGCTAAATATCACCTTTTGCATTGCACAGAAGACAGAAAGTCATTTAGGTTTGGAACAACATGCGGCTGATTAAACGATGACAAACAGAAGCATCTTCATTTGTGGTCTCAGACTTTTGGACCTTGCAGCATGCGTACACGCACAAACAAACACAGGTAAACCATGAAATGTCTTCATAAAAAAAAACTGACTGCAATAATCAGCAAACAAACACATCCTCATATCCAGGGTCTACATTAAAAAATTTTTATTTTTATTTATCTTGCCACAATTTGTAAGTCCAATAAGCAATGTCCACACTAGTCATTGCAGTTGCCTCTTTCCATTCCCACACCCACATGACAATAGGCTGACTAAATTGATTGCATTGTAAACAAGTGAACTTAATGAAAAATCTCTTATCAGGGCCAGTGCACTTGCCAGCAGGGACCACGCACCCTTAATATAGCAATTAAATTTTTGCAAATGAATTATTCCCGGCAATATTTTCTCCCATTAGCACAGCACTACATCCATTATGTGTCTGATAGCAGCAATGCTGATGTCGAGGCCACTACCTCTCTCAGTGTAGCAAAATCAGAAAGAGCCTGCACAAATTAACACAATGTGAGATTAATTATTCAAATGTAGTCCTAAACACACACAATGAAAAAGGTTTGTAACTGAAGCAAACATCCACAAGCTCAGATACTGGATATACCAAAACATGGTCCAGCAAAAATTGCTAAATATATATATACACACTGATGTGTATACACTGATATGACCAGTCACAGGTGAAGTGAATATTGTTGATCATCCCCTAATGAGGCCAAATATTAAGGTCTGGGTAGATTAGATGGTACGCAAACAAAATGCCTAGGCTTGTGGGTTGCTCCCAGTCAGCAGTGGTGAGAATTTGCCAACAGTGGTCTGAGAAAGGCCAAACCGACGACAGGGTGTTGGGCACTTAAAGGAACACTCAACTTTATTGAGTTTTTAACTCCCCTAGAGTTAAACTTGTCATGAAGTGGCTTTTTAAATTTTATATTGTTGTCTGAGGTCAATTTATGACGTTTGCATGGTTTTTACATTCAAAAACATCATAGTGAATAAGTAATAAGCTATTTTCTATCCTGGTTTTGAGGCTCTCTCCTGCACGCTCGGTTTTTATGGGCGTGCCGCACTGAAGACTTGGAAGTAAACGCCCACTGCTATGATTGGATACGCTTTGCATATTATAATAAGCTTCAGCTCCCCTGTGAGGGATTGTTTTGAAAGCGTGTGGGGAAACAACAACCGGAATGATGATATGCCCGCAGGGCTCGCAAAATGTCTTTATCAAACAAACACAATGATTTATCTCTCATCCACCCGCAATTAATTGGAATGTTATTTTTATTACTTGGCCCACCCGATCAGTGGATATAACTGCAAACCGTGCATCAACTAACAGACACAAACACAAGCCTCACTGCAGAGTCTGACAAATCAAAGCATGATCGAAACAAAAGTGAACAACACACTTGGTAGCCCGTCTGGAAAACACGTAGCCCGGGACGTTGGGATTTGCGAGCCCTGGCCCATAGGCTACATGTCCGAGTCTGATCAGTGATCACGAATCGTAGCACAGCACCTCAAAAAAAGGATTCTCCAGCCTGTGACAGCACTCTCAACAAATGAGAGAACTATCGGTTCAGTTTATTTATAGAGCACATTTAAAAACGGCCACTGACTGACCAAAGTGCTGTTTATAGATAGAAAACAGAGCCAATAGAAATTAGTAACACAAATAATAAACACAATTTAAAACAGAACAATCATTATAAGCAAAAACCAACAGAAAATAAATACGTTTTGAGACATAACTTGAACTCAGAGAGGAAGTCGATCTAAAGTGGGAGCTTGTTCCACAGTGTGGAAAGCTCAATTACCCCTTGATTTTAGCCAGATTCTAGGTATCTGGAGGAGAAGTTTTATTTCAGATCCAAGACTTCTAGTGGGAGAATATAAATAATTTTTTTTTTTTTATCAAAATAAACATTCAACTCACCGATTCCTAACTGTTGAAGTGTTTAAGTGTCTGGGTTGAAGTGGCCTCTTTCAGCACTGCACCCATCGTCCAGGAAAGGTTTGAGGAACATGAATCTGGCCTCCAAATTTCCCAGACCTCAATCCAATTGAGCATCTGTGGCAAGTGCTGGACCAACAAGTTCGAGCCACAGTTGTTCCACCTCACAACCTACACGACTTGAAGGATCTGCTGCTAACGTCTTGATGCCAAATACTACAGGACACCTCCAGGGGTCTTGTAGAGTACATGCTTCAGCACTGTTTTGGCAGCACACAGATGACCTGCAGCCTATTAGGTCATAATGTTTTGGCTCATCTGTGTAGGTAAAATTTTTTTTTTTTTTTTTTTTTTTTTCTCACTTGTTAGAAATTCTGAATCTAAAAGTCTACAAACATTTTACACTATTTTGTTTGTGTTGTCGTGTGCACATGTTGCTGTGCCATTATTTGAATCATTTTTGTTTGCCTATTATGGCGATCATAATTTCAAATAAAACAGTCTCTAGTACTTTTAGTCACAATCCTTTTTATTTAGCACAGAATGTGTATAAAGGCTGAATTATTAAAAAACTGAATTATGCAAGTCAAAACAATAAGATATGAATTGATTAGTTTGGATTTCTCATAATCATGAGGAACTTTCTCGTAATTATGACCAAGTATCTGGTCATGAGAAACTTTCTTGTATTATCTCATAAAATGGAAACATTTTCATTATAATGACTTACCATCTCATAATTTTGAGAAATCTTATTGTACAATATCAACATATTTAGAACGTTTCTCATAGTAATGACTTAATATCTCATAATAGAATAACTTTGTCATAAAGATGTAGGATGTAATACTAAGAAACTTTAACAGTAATGACTTAATATCTCATAATAGTGAAAAATGTTCTTATTATTATGAATTACAGTACTGCTATGCAGTGTGGCCAAGCAAGAGGCTTCATCTGCATTGAAGTATGATATTGATCTCGTATATAAAAAGTATCTGTACTGAAACAGATAAATTGTTCTGAGATTAACAGAATCATCTTGCATATATTTATTTATAATAGCGCTCTGTCTCCAAATCCATATAATTTCCATCCTATGACCAAATTGCATATAGATTGCACCAGAAAACTACAGAACAAAGTCACTCATTTGTCAGCTGTCTTGAAGTGTAGACACCATCAATCGAGTTATTGATTTACGCTGCTTGGTGCGAAGTTGACACAATTTGAGTTGTGACAAATTTCATCATGCAGAAATTTCAGCATGTCTATGACATAAACATCTCCATAGATCCAATTTCACTCTTTTTTAGGCAATCGACAAACTATATGACTGCTTTAGATATAACGGCACATACAGTGTGTATTGTGCAAGCATACAATAAGTCATAATAAGAGTTTCACAATATTATAAGATAATATGGGAAAATATTTTATTATTATGAGATGGTTATGAGTTTCTCAAAATTAATCAATGGATAATGACCATTGAGCGCCAATGAGCATTGATGGCAGATTTCAAATCACATATCTGGAGAGTCCTGTGCCAGCTGAGGTAGTGCCATTTGAGATGAATGGGAATGCTAACTCTCCAGGTATTATAGAGTTCTTGGCACACACAGAAACACCGCCACAGAGAATAAAAGAGTGTGTCATATGAATGGAAAGAGAGGACAGAAGCATTGCTTTCCATTTTCACCCTTCACACACAGTAAATGGTGGGCAACTCCTGAATAATATACGTAGAACAGCCCAACTATCCAACTGAGCATGTAGTTGATTAAATATATTTCATTCCTTTACCCACGCTGACTCTCTATCCTTGAATGATTAGAAGTTCCTTAAGCTCCACTGACAAGTAAAAGGAATTTTTTGTTGTGACAAAAGGTGAAATGAAAATCTCAAGGCTTCATTAGACAATAGAAACAAATAGTGAAAGAATATAATGGAATGTCTAAAAAAAAAAAAAAAAAAAAAAAAAAAAAAAGGTGTAACAATGTGACAGTCAACAATGAGATCATATTCGTCGGATAAATGGCAGTAACCTTCAACCGTGGAGAGCTGTGGTTAAGAATAATAAAACAATAGTTCATTCTCACCATTTTTTTCTGCATGAAAACAGCCTTGACTCAAAAACATCTAGTTCTAAAAAACGGTTCTAAACGGTACCAAATTAGGGTTCTTTGGCTTATAACAATAGCAGAACCATTTTTAGTGCTAAATAAAACCCTTTTTTATAAGGTTCCATGCTTTGAAAATGTTATATAGGACCTTAACCTACAGGGCTGTTTAATGCTTGAATCTGATTGGCTGACGAACGTTCTAAGGTGTGCAATTATTTTCAGGGAAACGCACGGCAAAAGTAGTTCCAGGCAGGACTTGACTGCATTACAGTGCCACATCACTTCGCCAAATGATTTCAGTTATTTCAAATGTCTTTACAGCCTACAACAGCAAAAGAACCAAAACCCACAGCGACAATGAGCAAGCAAAAAATATAGTAAACAATAGGATAAAAACGTCAAATTATTTCCATGTTATCCCCACAAAATTACATTTAACTATGTACTCTCTTTCTCCCGGTTTCTCTGCTCACACACACACACACACACACACACACACACACACACACACACACACACACATACGGATACAGACAAACACTCGCTCAGAAACGTGTTGTCAGCGCTGCTCTGATGATTTTATCAGTAAATAGTTTAGCACTGTGCTTACAGTTAGTAGACGCTGCTGCCAAACAATGTTGAAAGAGACTCACAGACTGAGCCTGAGGTAATTCACATACGCGCTCTCTCTCTCTCTCTCTCTCTCTCTCTCTCTCTCTCTCTCTCTCTCTCTCTCTCTCTCTCTCTCTCTCTCTAATAACTCACTGCATTAATAACTGCATTAGTCTGCTATCAATGCCTCAAGCCTCCGTTACTACTAGCTCTAATGACGTTTTGGAATTAGCAACAGAGGCTTGGGTTTAGATGAGTAAGAAATTAGTCCTGCACACGAGCATTTTAAGGAAAAAAAACCCTACCAACTCCGCTTCCTGTTGTGACTGCATTACCACCTCGGGTGTGCACTATTTTCCTAATAATTCACTGGTAACAATTGACACTGAATATGATATAGATTTAATGAAGTAGACCAAGTTCCAGTGAAATATCTTCACAATCCTCTATGATGTCTTTACGTCCTTCATTATGCGTGTGCTTTGAGTGGCAGTTTCTCTCTGCAGATGATGAGGAAGTTTAGAGTTACAATTTGTCTTTTCTTATGTTTCTACATGTAAAGAACCATCTTTTTAGAGTGTACACACAGGTGTATCTTTGAACAGTAGTAAATAAAGCTCCAAATAAACGTTTATGATATGGCAATACCAAAGTATTGAATGATTACTATGCGCCATGGTCTTTTTATGGTACCAAAAGATGGCACCCATATTTAAATAAATATAATGTGCATTTTAGTTGGGAAATGTCAATGTCTCACAGTCTGCATTCCTTCACAAGCTGCACACGCGGGTGTTTACCTAAAAATGGTGAGACACTTTTGCAAACCTTATATGTCGATACTGTATAAGGTTTGTGCTCAACTAGATTTACAGTTTATACATCTGAATGGAAATAGCTGGTGTTTGGGTGTTGTTCTCAAATGGATAAGTTTGAAAAGGAGTCTTGTTTCCATGCGTTGTGTTTTACAAGGTCTCTGAATCACCCTTGCTCTTTGTTTTCTGTTTTCTTTTCAGATACGTTTTTTTGTTTTTACTTTGCACAACAGTCTAGTCCTCATACGGTGTGTCCATTAATGTTAAATGTGATGTTTGAATGTGGAACCTTTTCAAACAACAGCCTTGAGCAACAAACAAAGTGTCTTCATTCTCTGTGTGTGCTTGGCTGAAAGAGAAAGCACTTATACAAACACTGTGTAAACACATGCCTATACAAACAGATACTGGTCACTTTATAATAGGTGTCCTTAACTAATATGTACTTACATCAAAAATACAATGTAGTTATTGTGTTGATGTTGTATTACAAAACACTTTTGCTGCTATTGAGGTGGGATACGGGTAAGGTTAGGGACAGGCTTGGTGGTATGGGTATTGTTAAGGGAAGGATCAACAGTGTAATTATAGAGGGTATGTACATAACGTCACCGCCGGCTGGAGTGACTGCGGTTACGCCCACTTGAGTGGCAAAAAGACTGAGGAAGCATTGTTTTGCCGGCACCGGGGGGAGGAGAGGTGGTGGCCATGGACCCCATGGACATCCCTGTGCCCCCCTTGGGACAGAGGGGGACGGACTTGATAATAGCGTGTAATTTTCTCACTCAAACCACTGCCGCCTGCTGCTTCTGCTACTGATTGCTTTAAGAGTGAAAAGCTGCCCATCTGCTGGTCTAGGATCTGTTTTCTTTGTAATAATAGCATATTATTAGCGAAAAAGAGTTGGCAAAAGATCCAGTGTGTGTCTGTATTTGTGCTCGTCAAATGATTCAATTTCCAACGTGTTTTCGCTTCGGTGAGTAATGTAGCTAATCACAGACATGTTTGTTGTTTTCTTGAACGTAACGCCCAATCACAGGTGTTGATGTTAGAATCTACTCACCGCTCAAGTTTTTGTCCAGTGCTGATGTTCTGCATGCACGCAAATCCTCTCTAACAAAGTGTAGCTATTATGTAAATAAGAGATTCATTGTGTAGTCAGCTTCACTGATTAATATAATGGTAATAAAAGTGGCTGATTAATAATATAATAAACTGAGGTACATTGAATGAGTGACAGCATTTAGTGATTATAAAGGGAGTCTATGCGAAATAATGAATAGGCCAATATTACAGAATTTGAATAAAACTTTTGTTTTCTATTCGTGACAAGCAGCCACATTCACGCTTCAATGCATAGGCCCATCTGTATATAAATGCGGGATTCACTCTCAAAATTATGATAACTAACAATGACAAATATTTATGTATCGAAATCAGGCTTATATAAAACATCAGGAAACACGATTCCTGGCTGCATGTCAATATCCATGGATCACTGGATCTTTGGTAAGTTGAAAGGAACACTACATCGAGTCCAACCTCTAGTTTAAACTGATAACTGTTTGTTTTACTCGCAAAACAAATTAAATCCATTCATGCAGCAGCTCTTCTGCCACTCAGTCCCGCAATTACATGCATCTTGTCACGTTGCATATCTCGTGGTGCTCCTCAAGCCTCAATGTTGGGTCCTCTATTATTTAACCAATACATGCTGCTTTTAGCTGGTGTAATTAATCAGTACAGTATTTCCTTTCACCAGTATGCAGATGACACAATCAAATTTACTTAATTTTTCTTTTGCACGCATAATTTAAGTAAATTTCACATATGGAATTGAGTAAACTCTATTTAACTAAGTTAAGTAAAATTACCAAAGAAAATAAGTAATTTTAACTTGGCCAGTAAAAAGTTAAGTAATTTCTACTTAGTTGAAGTTTCCTTTGCAATACTTTTACTCCAACAATATATCACTGAATTAAACCACACTTTTAAAGAGTGTGCTGTACTTAGAAACGTAGTACTTACATTTTAATGAATCATTTGATACAATGCACTTATTGTGTACATACACTTATTGTGTACATACATGTTTTTACATTCAAAAATACCAGCATGTAATTACATCTGTAATTCATTTCTGTAGTTACATTTATAATTACACTGTTGACACTTCCCTTACACCTAACCCTACCCTTAAACTTACCCACACCACCACACCTGTCCCTAACTTTACCCTTAAACTTACCTTAAGTATATACTTAAATAAGTATATTGTATATTAAGGCCACCTAATATAAAGTGGGACCGAAAACATCAAAGTAAATAGTAGAATAGATATTGTGTAGACACCATATTTATATTCTCGAAGTAATGTGGTACCGAAAGGACCTCAGTACTAGGTACACAATACACAACGACAGTAACATTCAATGGATTATTTTTGAGTATGAATGTCATTTTGAGTAGAAAATGAACTCCAAATGTCACAAAATGGCAAGTTACTAAACCTAACAACAAAAGCAATGATAAAACAGTGAAAATACAACCTCATTAATTATTGGAAGACCAGTATCAGAGTAGTTTTACTTAATTTTATAACGTTGATATTTACGCTTTAATTTCTACAAGTTTGAATTGAATACTAATATAGAATTTACTTTTTTTTTTTACTTTACGTTGTTTTCATTCTTGTCTGAACTAACTTTTCATGTAGAAATTACATTTGTTTTTTTCTGTAGTATTTACTTCACCACAGAGTCATTTTTAATAGTGATACTTTACTTGCATACTTGTGTCATATCTGTAAATAAATGTAAGACAGTTAAGCTACTATAATATGTAGCAAATGTGTAATAGTAGTTTCAGGTTACAACATATGAACCTCAATGAGCTGAAGCACAATTCATGTATTTACCAAAACTGGTAAAAACCGGTAAAATTTGCCAAAAAAAAAGTAACTTGTACAGTTTATGTTATAACTGTTATAGAGCTAAAAGTTACGTAGTGTAGCTTTCAAGACCCTTACGCTTTTACCCTTTCAACTTGATCTGTTTTTACTGGTTGGATAACAATTTCCAATTATGATAAAACAAAGTACAAATGCCCTCCAAGATGCATTCAAGATCTAATGTTCGGAATAACTGTTTGTGAGCTTTTTTGGTGCCTATATTGCTGAGCTTAACCAGAGTAGTAGTACATTCATTCACTGTAGAAATTTCCCCGGATTTTCCATGACTTTTAAAATTGTATGACAGTGACATGACCTTTCCACGAATGGAAAGCACAATTTTGAAATTTTGGACTTTTCCAGGTTTTCCAAGACCTGTTGAATCTCCTATAGGGGATTAAGAGCATTCAAAAGAAAATTGAAGACAATTCGAATTGGCCTACAAATTGACGTCATGACTGAACAGCTCTATTGAGACAATTTTCAACTGATTTTAGAGATTTTGGAATAGCCCTTTAATTTTCATTTAATATGTATAGCAGCGTATTGACGTGTCAGAGTAAGTGTGTGTATGATTGGTGAAGTTCTGAGGATCTCCCACTGCGAGCTGCGATGAGTCTGTCGATCAGTCTGTCTGAGGGGAGTCTGGTGTTTTTGATGTCATTCGTGTCTAAGCAATGAACAACAAGAAGAAACATGCACAGCAAAGACTCCCATCAGTGACACCACCCTTTGTGTTGTTCACCAGACACAGGAGAATCAAACACCAAGACATGATCCTTGTCACTTTGCAGCTTTCTGTCATCTTGCTCTGTTTATTCCCCTTTTTATGATAGTGTTATTAGGTTTTTGAACACTCTACCAATCTCTGCCTAGCTGTCTTTCTCATTCTTCCTCTATTTTGCTCTTTCTGTCTCATATATAGCTGGAAGGCCTGGCTTTGTGTGGCACAATTTTTTGCCCTGTTTACTTTTTTGTGGAATCACAGAAAGTAAAAATAAAAGTGGTGGAAAACAACTCCCAAATTCAACTCCTGAATTTGGGATATTGATGCGTACGCCTGAAGTTAGTTATTTTAGACTATAAAGTTTTAAATATGGATATTTTTCTTACACAAACGCGTCACTTCACTTCAGAAGGCCTTTATTAACCCCCCGGAGCATTGTGGAGCAGTTATATGATGGATAGATGCACTATCCACGAGGCAACAATTCACTGCCATTATAAAGCTTGGAGTAGCCAGGACTTTTTAAATATAACTCCGATTTTATTCGTCTGAAAAAAGGATGACTAGGGTGAGTAAATCATGGGCTAATTTTCATTTTTGGGTGAACTAACCCTTTAAAAAAAACAAAGCGAGGGAGTTAGTCTTACATGAAGCAGTAAGTTATTCCAATGCTTCGGAGCCGCCACTGCGTATACCCGGTCGCCACTCAATTTCAATCTGGTCTGAACATCTTAACTCATCTGACTTGCTGACCAGAGGGTCCTATGCGGTTTATGCAAAAGGTTCACTATATATGGAGGTTCTGTGTTGTTTAATGCTTTATATATAAGGATCAGAATTTATTCTATATTGTGCCAATTATGATGGACAGAACTTTCACTTGTCCATGCTTTTTTTTTCACAAGTTCACACTGACAAGTAATCAGTAAAAGATGTATGCATATTTGGCATGCTGTCTGTAGAGAGGGCTCTGATCTCTGTATTTTGGCCCAAATCCAGAGTACTCCCCTCATATCCTTGGCTGTGATAGGAACCAGACAAGAGTGAGGAGTCGGTGTGGTGGCGGGATGCTGAAAACTGTTGAGGAACATAGGTTAGTCGACAACGTATGCATAGGCGTCCTCTCGTGCTGATGGATAGATCATTTGAACGTGTTCCTCCTGAACTTTGTTAATAAAACATAATTTTTTATCATGTATATGAACATTAATGCCTTGCATATTTAAAGGGGTCATGAACTGAGAAATCAAAATTCCCTTGATCTTTTGACACACTATATTGCCAAAAGTATTGGGACACTCCTCTGAATCATTGAATTCAGGTGTTCCAATCACTTCCATGACCACAGGTGTATAAAATCAAGCACCTAGATATGCAGAAGCTTCTACAAACATTTGTGAAAGAATGGGTCACTCTCAGGAGCTCAGTGAATTCAAGCGTGGTACTGTGATAGGCTGCCACCTGTGCAATTCGTTGAAATTTCCTCACTACTAAATATTCCATGGTCAGCTGTTAGTGGTATTATAACAAAGTGAAAGCAATTGGGAACAACAGCAACTCACAAAGTGGTAGACCACGTAAAATCACAGAGTGGGGTCAGCGCATGCCGACAATGTCGCCAAATTTCTGCAGAGTCAATAGCTTTGGGGATGGCCCCTTCCTGTTCCAACATGACTGCGCACCAGTGCACAAATCAAGGTCCATAAAGACATGGATTAGCGAGTTTGGTGTGGAGAACCTTGACTGGCCTGCACAGAGTCCTGACCTCAACCCAACAGAACACGACAGAAACGCTGTCTCTGCAGAAGAAGATCAATGCCTGCTTCTACATCACTGCCTGTTTTGCCCCACCCACCGATTCGCACATGTAGTAGGTAAATAATAAGAGAGGCAAACGCTGGTCTACGCAGAAACCAACCGATAAAGATGGCTCTGAATACAAGACGCTGTGCAGTGACAAGTTGAATGAGTTGGATGAACTTTATTTTTAATGAAGTTCCAGTACGTGTCAGTGAGAACTTGGTCCTTTGTTCACTTCATTTTACAGCGGATACGTTGTACACAAGTCAATGCAGGACTTTCAGAAAGATCCAAACTAAAGATGATGCTGTGCCGACTGTATTGGATCCGACAGTAATGTCACACCACTTTCATTACGTCGTCACTATTGCTTTGTCTGTTATTACAGATCGTTTTATATGTACTGAGCATTTATACGTTTTTAAAGTGATTAAATTATATACAGAAAGTGATCAAAGAGTGCTCATTTTACAATCACTGAAGCTGTCAATCTCACATTTCGAGTTTATCAGGACACTTGCCAAAACTCCTGTTATAAATCGCATTGCGATGATGAGATCATTGCATTAACATGATCAACAGACTGTTGCTCATCGATGCAACCTTTCATGTGATGGGAATAGATCTACATATAATGCAATAATCGACACTTTTCACAGTTGGTTAATCTTGACAGCTGTAATAGTAAAAACGTAGTAAAAGTATTTGAGAGGGTTCCACATGTAATACTTATTTTATATGCAAAGATATTAGCCAATCACAGCAGACATGCCCTTCAAACAGAGCATTTAAATCAGGTCTAAAGTCAAGGTAGAAAAAGGCCATTTATTTCCAAATTATGATTTTTATTTTTATGTACTATCATATTAACATTATAAGTAATTAACATTATAACACACCTTATTAAACATCAAATAATACAACAATGCAGTTTAATAATATTAAACATTTAAAATCTTAAATATAAAATTATAAATTTAAATGCAATTTTATATTTGTAATTTCTAGTGAATACTACAGCAGATTTTTTTTAATTTATTTTTTTTATCCACCTTTCCATCTATCCATGTTTTTTTACATAAAAGTGGGTGTGGCCATTTGTAACTTGACTGTGCCAGGCTTCTGATTTTATCCGCTTCCTGTTATTTTTATCAATGCAAAGCTTGTTATACAGCTTTACACTCACCTAAAGGATTATTAGGAACACCTGTTCAATTTCTCATTAATGCAATTATCTAATCAACCAATCACATGGCAGTTGCTTCAATGCATTTAGGGGTGTGGTCCTGGTCAAGACAATCTCCTGAACTCCAAACTGAATGTCAGAATGGGAAAGAAAGATGATTTAAGCAATTTTGAGCGTGGCATGGTTGTTGGTGCCAGACGGGCCGGTCTGAGTATTTCACAATCTGCTCAGTTACTGGGATTTTCACGCACAACCATTTCTAGGATTTACAAAGAATGCTGTGAAAAGGGAAAAACATCCAGTATGCGGCAGTCCTGTGGGCGAAAATGCCTTGTTGATGCTAGAGGTCAGAGGAGAATGGGCCGACTGATTCAAGCTGATAGAAGAGCAACTTTGTTACAAACTTTGTTTTATAACCACTTGTTACAACCGAGGTATGCAGCAAAGCATTTGTGAAGCCACAACACGCATAACCTTGAGGCGGATGGGCTACAACAGCAGAAGACCCCACCGGGTACCACTCATCTCCACTACAAATAGGAAAAAGAGGCTACAATTTGCACAAGCTCACTAAAATTGGACTGTTGAAGACTGGAAAAACGTTGCCTGGTCTGATAGGTCTCGATTTCTGTTGAGACATTCAGATGGTAGAGTCAGAATTTGGCGTAAACAGAATGAGAACATGGATCCATCATGCCTTGTTACCACTGTGCAGGCTGCTGGTGGTGGTGTAATGGTGTGGGGGATGTTTTCTTGGCACACTTTAGGCCCCTTAGTGCCAATTGGGCATCGTTTAAATGCCACAGCCTACATGAGCATTGTTTCTGACCATGTCCATCCCTTTATGACCACCATGTACCCATTCTATGATGGCTACTTCCAGCAGGATAATGCACCATGTCACAAAGCTCGAATTGTTTCACTGTACTAAAATGGCCCCCACAGTCACCAGATCTCAACCCAATAGAGCATCTTTGGGATGTGGTGGAACGGGAGCTTCGTGCCCTGGATGTGCATCCCACAAATCTCCATCAACTGCAAGATGCTATCCTATCAATATGGGCCAACATTTCTAAAGAATGCTTTCAGCACCTTGTTGAATCAATGCCACGTTGAATTAAGGCAGTTCTGAAGCTCGAAAGGGGATCAAACACAGTATTAGTATGGTGTTCCTAATAATCCTTTAGGTGAGTGTATGTATGTATGTATGTATATATATATACTTGTGTATATATATATACTTGTACATTGCAAAATGCGGTAAATGGCAAGCAACATATTTTAGGTAGCGTTTTATTTTAGATGTCTCTTAAAAGCATTAAAATTGACTTATTTGCATTTCTGCCTCATTTGATGCAATATTTCAGGATGATGACTAGTAAATCAGTCCAATGACATTTACAGCTTAGGATTGGCTCAAAAACTGTCCAGAACTGAGCTCCCATGAGTAAAGATGGCATATTTTAAATTACATATAGATTGTGTTCATCAAATGATGTAGATTTTAAATACCATACAGCAACTTCTTTTGAATTCTAACAAATATCTTTATTGATCTGTTAGTCAAGACCAGCAAAACATTCTTTGTGAACATACTTTTATACACGTGTTTGAGAAAAAGAGTCCTTTCCAACACAGCTGAATGAAAGCAGAGCAAAACCAACCAATAAAGAAGCAAAATACTTCAGGCTCTTTATATCCTTTGTGTTTATATTTTTCATCTTTAAAAATACATTCTTTGCCATGTGTCCTCTCTCTTTTAATATGCATTTCAAGCAGCTTCACAGTGTATAATGTTCTCAAACTCTTTCTCCTGAAATTCTGTTCAGTTCAAAGAAACTCTTTTGAAATATTTAGCTGTCTGTCCATGATTAGCTTTATTCAAAAATGTTTTTGCGTCTTTTCTTATGCCTGTGATTCTTTGAACTCAGATAGTGCCTATTAAGACTGTTGCTTTTGAAGGTGCATTGCAGGTTTTATCAGCTGCTTTGATTAAGTGATCTGACATTCTTTTCTTTACTTGAGTGACTTGGTTTTATTAGATTGTCATTATGTTTGCAATTTGCAATCTGGAGTGTGTTAAAAAGAAACAAAGAAGAGCTGAGACTCAGGAACAGCCCAGAGGCAGGTTGGCTGTTGTATCCAGCTTTTGGTTTTTCAGAGGTTCGAAAGCGAGTGTTTTAGTTGTTTCCAAAAATCTAACTTTTGTTTTGTTAAATGGTTCTGCCAGGAATGCTTTGTTCATAATGTTCCTTTTGGGTGTTTTCAAGTTATATGATGTACAGGATGCCAGTTGGATATTTGTCACTCTCACAAAATTTTTTGGAAAGAGAATAGACCCCACTGGTGTCTGTCATCTCCATATCTGTTTCTGCATATCTTGGCTCTCTCCACCCCTGTTGTTTTGATAGGCATCTTTGTTACTTTAATTTATAGCTGCAGTTCTGCTCTAGTTAATTTGCTTTCTGTCACCTGTCAATCATTTTTCAATCTCTGAGGAGTCATTCGGTTAAATTACAATGCGGCAAAATGCAATATAACACAGCGAGGCATCTGTCTGCAGGGTCGGCGTGGAGTTGTCATCCCTGTAACCTCTGCACTGTGAACGGAGCCTCACTTCCTGTGCTATTGTCAGCAGACAATGTTTCTGGGAAGGAGAGCTAGATTGTAGGATGAGTTCAGTTTTTGTCTGACGGCAAGCCAAGTTTGCGTCTGGCATCTGTCCACACTGGCCTTGTGATGGAGAAAGCGCCGTCCTTTTCCTTGCTTCCGTTTCCATCCAATCAGCAAGTCTTTGCTGGTCTATCTGGCCTCCAGGCACATCTGCCCTCAAAGACACTCCAGTCCCTTGATGCAGCAGTCAGCATGTGTGTGTCCCTAGCACTCCATCAAACGGCTCGTTTCTGCCCCGAGAGCACTCAACAGTGCACAGACTATTAATGTGCAGCAAATACATGCAGAATCTGCCACGGACAGACTGAATGTACTTGATTGAATGCATTCACATTAAAATAACGAAGTAAACAACTGTTTGCTTGCTTGTGAACGCGCTGATGACGTATGATGTCTGTGTGAACAGGCTGCGCAGTGGTATGCAAACACACATTGACTGACAGGGAACACATATTATTTATTTCAGACCGAATACAATGATTGAACAAACATTTTATGGTCCTACGCCTTCCACAGATGATATATATTTTTATTAAAATATATTTAGACCACTTAACATAGTGATTGCTATGAGGATATGTGGAGACTTTCAACCAGCATAACAAAAAATGTTTCTGTATAGAATCATCTATTGCGCCTTTAAAATAATATAATTTTTTTTTGTTTGTTTGTTTTGTTTTTGTTTTGTGTTTTGCTTTGTTTTTGCTTTGGTTTGTCTGTGTAAAAAAAAAAAAAAAAAAAGTAAACATCCAATAGCTTTTATTTTTGGTGTTTCTTTTCCTCACAGTGTTTAATCATTTTGCAACTTTAATAAACATTTGTATAGCAGATCGGCTGTGAGTGTGTGCATGTGCCGAGGTTTCTATTACAAATAATCATCTGTCAGTAAAATATTGTAACTCTTATTATTGTTAAGGTGACATTAATTCCATAGGTACTTCTGTAGAGGGGGCTCTTTTAGTCTTACTGAGCACTGTGTTTTGAGTTTTCTTTTTTTTTCTGCTCTTGCAATGTGAAAACAGACATTGCTCTCTTGGTTTAATGATCAATGTCCTATAAATGATTCCTCTAGACTGCTCTTGGAATCTCACATCTCTCCTGTCTGTTTTTGGGAGTGTACCTTAAAACTTTTTGGCTATTTATTTACACAACAACAACGTTTTTGGGGCCTGAAAATGGAATCTTTTGAAAACGGGTTTCAAAGTGGATGTTTTTGAAGATGATACCATTATCGTCTCCTTGAAGGATTTTAAGTTGGTAGGATTTACATGATAACATGATTATTTCCTTGGTCTTCTCTATGTTGTGGATGAGGCCATTGTCCTCTCCATAGGCAAGAGTATTGTTGACCAGCTCCCTGTAACCAGACTCATCCCCACCTTTAATGAAGCCCAGAATAGTTATGGTAGGAGGTAGAGTGGTGGTAGAGTTGTCCTGGGTGGAGACAGTCTTATGTATACAGGATGTAGAGTTTGGGGCTGAGAAAACAGCCCTGTGGTGTTCCTTTGTTAATTGAGAGGTATTTGGAGTTGGGACCCCGAGGACTGTCGGCTTCCTGATTAGCTTTCCTGGTCAGATAGTATTGAAGGCAGAACTATAATCCAGGAAGAACATTCTTACATATGTTCCTCTGCAGTCCAGATGTTCATGCAAAGCTTTAGACACTGCATTGTCCACTGATCTGTTGGGGTGATAGGCAAACTGTAAGGAATCAGCAGTGTCTGGAATCACAGAGTTAATTTATGTTTATGTAAGTTCCATTTTCTATAGACATTTCATGACAACTAATGTTAGTGCTACTGGCCTAAAGTCATTCAGGGTAGATGTGTCTAGTTTCTTAGGGACCAGTATGAGGACTTCAATAAAGAAGTCTCTGTACATACCTGCCAGTTGTTCAGCGTCATTGCCTTGCAGGGGTTTACCTGTTTCAGAACCTTCAGAACCTGTGCATGTATCACCTGGAGTGCATTATCCTCTGGGTTACAGAATAATTTTTTTAGGGAGTGTCTGTATTCAGTCTGTCAAATTTAGCATTGAAACGGTCTGATAAGATGGTGTCTCGGGCCTTAGTCCAGTTTGTGTTCCTACTGTAGTCGATGACAGACTGGATTCTCTGCCACATACGTCTGTATTGTTTTGCAGGTAATAGCTTTCAGGTTTTTGGTAATATGCCTTTTTGCAGCTCTGATAGACTTTTGTAACTCATATTGGGCTTGCTTGTACTCCTGTCTTGTCTCCTGACTTGAAGATCAAGAAAAGTCTGGAAGCTTTCAAGTGTATATCTCTATTATACCAGGGCTTTTAATTTAGAAAAACACAAACTGTTCTGGAAGGGACACAGATGGAAGTACACCAGTTGATATAATCACTGACAGTCTCTGTGTAATCATGAATACTATCTGTAGCCTCCTTGAAGATATGAATATCTATAGCCTCTAAGCAGCCCTGCAGGTTTGCCAGTTAACACCTTTAATTGTGACTGGGTTTGTTGTAAGTATAGGCTTTAGCCATATTGCTAGTTGGTCAGATTATTCAAAATGGGGTTTACTATACATGCATTTTTCCGATGTTAACATTGTCTATAACAATAGGTCATGGGTATTGTTTAGAGTTTTTCCAGAGATTACAGTGATTAAAATCTCCCAGAATAATGAGAGCAGCACTAGGATACATGTTCATTGATCATGTTATGCAGTTCATTTAGTGCAACCTCATCCTTGTAGAGGTGGGATGCACACAACACTCACAATAATGCTCTGGGTAAATAAAATGGTCTTCACTTTAAATATTCCTCATCAGAACAAAACTGAGAAATAACCTTGCTGTCTGCGCACTAGGACTGTTTGAGGAAAATGGCCATTCCTTCCTCCACAGGTTTCGCCACACTCGACAGCATTACAGTTGGCCCTGAAGACCGTATAGCATTCCAGTGTTATGGACTCGTTGTCTGTGGTTTTATCTCTTAGCCACGTTTCACAAGTATGACCGGGAGCATTAGTCTTTCTCTGCTAACCAAGCTGCTCCCCGCCTGCCGCAACGTTTCCACTTTGGGCTTTGGTTGTCAGGAAAAGCCCCTGCTCGGGCCTGGCCTGGCATCGTACCAACATCACAAAATTGTTCCGGGAAGGAGTCCAGTCTACTGAGGTCAAAAATGCAATTTTGACTGCGCTCTCTTAGCTGTCTTAGGCTGGCCACACACTTGAAGATTTTGGGCCAGATTTACTAAACAGGGCAAATTAGCGTGAGAGAGCAGCAGAGCCAGGTGGCGACGTTGATCGTCCTCCATCCTTTTTTTTTTTCTTCTCAAGTTATGCTTGATCTTGTGAGTCTCTGTGAGATCTCGTCTCAGTTGTTACTACAATTGACAGGTGTGTGGTCTCGCGGTCTGGACGACTCATCTAGTGTGTGCATTCGGAGGATTATAATGCTAGAAATCGGTTGAAAATGCCCTTATATCTGTGGTCTCCCACAGTTTTAAAATCGATTAAGATTTGAAAATCATCTAGTGTCCCAGGCCTTAAAGTCACCTGATCATACATAACGTTTGCATTTATGGTTGCCCTAAAATGACGCACAAAAGCATATGAGAACAGTAAATACAACAAAAACCTGACTCAGAGAGCCCTGCAATGTCGCACACATGGGGAGCGTCATCTTGTTATTTGATCAAGAATTTCGCTTTTTTATTATTAGAAACATCAGGGAAATGGATTAGACCTAATACCCTTTTCCCATGACATTTATTTGATCAAGAATTGCAAAGAAAAATAAATCTCTCTTCAGCAGAGATGGCCTTTGCAATTCGGAGGCCAGTTTCAAAGAAACAGTTGAGCCATTGAACAATTGAGTCAAACTGAATTCATTCAGGCACAAAGCAAGTGACTGTGTCTGAAAGCTAACACTGGACAATGGAGGACGCGATCATTGACGCACCACAACAGCTTGAAGCTGTCTACACTGGACGTGACAAAGCAACCGTTGCAAATCCATTTGTCCTTCCTATGAGAAGTATCGCGAGTGCTTGGGGTATGACATAGAGCGAGGCATCAGTTTACTGTCTGGGATTTGTCGTGTCGCGGTGCTCCAGTGTAGACAGCATCACTGATTATAATGGGTTATATTGTCTTTTGCTCGTGTACGGTGTAGACAGGGTGTTGCCTCGCAGCCCTATCAGGCGATGACTTTGCATGCAGTGTTTGCACATGAAGGTACCTCATGAAACAGATTTCAGACAGACAGGAGGGAGCGTAACAGTTTAATGATCTACAACAAAATAGAGTGAGCTTTGGTGATAACTAAGCAAATATTTAAAGGGGTCATGAATTGAGAAATCAACTTTTCATTCAGCCTTTGATATATAAAAGTTCATCGTGATATAAGAATATCCTGTAAGTTTCAGAGCTGAAAACTTCTTTGTTAGTCAAAGAAAAGCTTTTATTGACACCAGACCCAGCAAATGCTCAATCTCAGAATGTGCCAGGCTGTAACGTCCGAGTGTGGTGAAACACCGCCTCTGCAGAAGATCAATGCCTACTTCTTCACTGCCTGTTTAGCCCCGCCCACCGATTCGCGCATGTAACATAGGCCTAGTGTTAAACCAGATCGAGCTACCAAGCAATTGCCATTGAGGATTACACAATATTGTTCAGTGCCTGGGCTCGACAGTAATGCAACATGTAAGTAACTGTGTTAATACTAATACCTGATCTGAAATGTAATGATTCATGTAGTCAGATGTTCTTTGTCTGTGTGTCAGTAAATCAAACCAGTGACTAAACGTTATTTAACAGTGATTAAATTCTATAAAGAAAGTGATCAAAGAAAGCTCCCTTTGCAATCGTTGACTGCAATTGTCAATCAAACAGCGTGAGTTTATCAGTGACTCCTGTTTTATTCAATGAATCTCTTAACTATATCACGTTTGCACTGTTAGTGAAGACGAAAGCATTCATTAGTGTACAGAAACTGAGTTGCAATGAATCACTGCTTTCATTTGCTCAACATGTCTGTGATCGGCTACAATGCTCCTCACTGCAACCTTTTATGCCACGATCTAAATATAATGCCATAGATCTAAATGTAATACAACACTTTTCACAATTAGTTAACCATGAGAGCTGTAATAGTAAAAACGTGCTAAAAGAGAGATTAATACTATTTCAAATGGAAAGACGTTAGCCAATCACAGCAGTGGGCGTTTACACTGAAGTCTCAAAGCAGACACAACCCTTAAAACAGAGCATTCAGAGCAGAGGGCTAAAATCAGGGTTGGAAAAATGCCTTTTATTTCTAAATAAATGCTTTAAAAAAAACATTCTAACATTATAAGTGCACCCCAGGAAACATCATAAAACAATGCAGTTCATGACCCCTTTAATAGCTACAATAGTAATTTATCATAAAAAATAACATCAAAAGTAGAAAAAGTTGATAAAAAAATTATAACATTGCAATAGTGCTGATGTTCGGGGAAAACAGCACTCTATATCCTGAGTTATAAACATAAAAATAAAGGCTATTATAAATATTAAAAACGAGAATTCATAAAGGGACATTTTTACCCTTGAATTTTAGGAGCATTTTTATTCATTTCTGTGGCATTTTTGCCCCAAGCCCCAATAATTTCTGACCCTGGTGTGTGCGTGGCATGATGGCGGCCCCCCGGGGTTCTTTTTTGAGTGCAAGTGGAGGCCCCTTCTGTTGCAAGGCCCATTTCAAGTGAAAAGGGTGAAACATTAGCCTGACGTCGTCATACTCAATTCTAGTCAGAATATGAGTCTGATACTGCTGCATTGGGCTGTGATTATGGGGTGTGTTTAAACCGAACCAGGAAAGAAAACGCCTCTGCACTCAATTGGATAGACCTACAACCAAGTTGAGCGACGTAGTAGTAGTGGGAAGTTCGGATCATTTTATTCAGATCTTTGAATCTCGTTAAGCAAAATGAACAAATATTTTTTCAAGTCATTTCGTTCATTTCAGCAGAATATAATTAAAATGTCATGTTAAATTCCCCAACACATCTAGTACTTATGCAAACATTGATCACATTTGGAATAAAAAAAATAATTATAAGCTAATGCAGCCACAGCCAAACTTTAAGAAAGAAATTATTCGTTAATTGCTTAGCTGGGTCTTCAGGCTATGCAGTCTGTTAGTTAACCTCACCTCCGAGTCGTCGTTCTTTCTTTTGTCACTTCATATTTATCACATCTGTTCCCTGGAAAGATTAGTACACCTCTTCTGTCTTTGGGTTCGAGTCGTTAGTTCCGTCATCAGCCCCATATGCAAAGCATGTAGTCCCGAAAACAGAATTGATTAGTTCACCTCGTGAATCTTCGGGTTCGAGTCATTCGTTCACCGACTCACAGACCCTTCGGCTGAATGCAGAAGATCCTGTACAGAACCGATGGCATGTAGCGCATGCACGGTCAACACAAAATGAACGAATCGCTCTCTGAGACAGCTCGTTGTTCCCGAGTCATATCTAAGATTAGTTCAAAAAGAACGAATCGTTCATGAACGACATATCACTAACGCATAGCTGTCAACAGAACTCAGCTGCACGCACGCTGGAAGAAGTAGAAGAAGAAGAAGAGTGTAAACAATCTTTGCCGGTGTTGTAAAAAAAGAATTTAAGGATACACAGAGTATTTACTAACACAATCACCATTTTTGAGAGAAATAGTAAAGGTGAATGCATATACGAACAAGTTTTCCGTTTAGGATTAGAACGAATTCAACCCAAACGCCCTCTGGTGACGTGGATAATTACGTTGCGTTATCTGTCAATCATCGAATAAAGCCCGCCCCGACAATTTGATTGGTCCTAACAGCTTCTGTTCGGGCATTGTTACTCCACCACAGATCAAGTCCAGACTGCCTGACCTCATATGTTGTGGGCGGGGCTAAGTTCGGCTGGCATCCAGGCTAGTGAAACATAGCAAAGACCGCTACTGCTCCTCAGTAACAATTAGGTAATGCATTACGCTGACAGAGTTATCTGACAAAAGCCAAGCCCTTTATTCAAGCCTAATGAGAACACCAGCTAAATTAGCTCGGCAGTGAGATTAATTACACCAACAAACTAATTCATGCATTCTGCCTAAAGTCTCACTGTTTACATGTGAGTGTTTGCATCTGTTTATGTGATATCTCAATCATCTCTGATTGATCTTAAGCATGTTAATGATTGTGATGCTGAATGCTGCTAATGCTCAAAGTGTCCCAAAGTGGGTTGAGAGACGAAAATGTAATGGACTCGCAAACATTTACAACTAAATTAAGTACTCCCACTGTCTCCCATGAAATTGCAATGATGAAAATAATGGAGTTGCCACATGGACCTGTCAATCATGTTGTCCCCAGCTCTCAGATCTGCCTGGTAAGAGGCTTCTCTCACATAACACTTAGTTCTATAGTTATTAATAGTAACAAATCTGTTTAATGACTTAAAACAGAAACCCTAATGTGGTGGTTTAGTGGGGGGTAATTGAGAATGATCGCATTATGATTGGAAATGATTGGTTATGAATGGATATGATTGCTTTGTGTGATAAATCCCGCCTTTTGTTTTTGTATAGGCCTGAATGAAGATAACGATGGCATTAATGGGAAGACTTATTAAAAAGTAAATAAACAACTCACAGCATTATGTCATGTCAAAATCAAACTTGAAATGGGCTGAAAACATGATGACTGTGGGTTTTTTTTTTTGTTTTTTTTTTTGTGAGCAATCAGCTTGGGGAAATTACAGGTACATCTTAGTGTCTGTGGCCAGCAGTGTTTACCAAGCTTGATAACTGCTGAAAATAAGTCCACTATTAAAAAGAAAAGATGGACATTAGTTCACAAATAATATACATTGTTTAAATTGTTACTGCATTTAGTTATTATTTTTGAATTAAAAATGCATATAAACACTAACTTGATTAAATTTATACTTGGTTTTAATAAATTGAAATGTACATAGTTATAGAAAAAAATACAAAATAGAAATGTATTGGGTCTCTCTTTTTTATGTAATGTTTATTTAACCAGGAAAATTAAGTGTAACAGACATACATTTACATTTGATATAAACATTTTATATTTTAAAACATCACCGCACACCACTGCTGTCTTGCCATGTTTGCTGGTTTTGATGTTCATTTATTGTTATTGAGATCTTTTAAAGCAGACAGTCTTACTTGGCCCCTTTTTAAAATATGTAATATGAGTTTCAGGCATCCCCAGAATGTGTCTGTAAAGTTTCAGCTTAAAATACAACACAGACCATTTATTATACCATGTTGTAATTGCCCATATTTGAGCGGTAGTATGTTTTCATGCATGTATCTTTAAATGCAAATTAACTGCAGCTCCCCGGCCCCTATTCAAAATGGTGCTGTGCCTTTAAATATTGTGCCTCGGATACATAAAGATTTATATATTACAAATATATAATTTATATCGCAGTCACGCTCACATGACGTTGCAGTTCTTCGTTATCATGAACGTTTATTATTTGCATGACATTTAAGTCCTATGTAGCCCCTCCCCTTTTCAGCACTTTGCTCATTGTGTTCCGAGTTCCGTGTTCCAGTTTCTGTTTCCACAGCATGAAGGTAAGACTTTACGGATTTATGAATGAACTTGCATCCGCACTGATTACAATGTTCATGATAACTCTACAATAAGTAAATCAAATTCACCTGCTAATTATTCTTCAACAGCGATGCCATAGAAATATACAGAGCTACAGCAAAAACTTGTATAGGGTGTCAAAGTATATAACAGACGTCATAACAGAAAGACTTGCATGTTTCATTTTTTTCTGGTCCTCCACGACAGGTTCCGTCACATCGGTGAAGTTGACCAACAGGAGCACAGAAGCTCTTCCGTACACTGCTTTCAAACATGGCGAAACAAAAGAGAGACAATGGTGCTGCTAGGTGGAATTCTGAATGGAGGAAAGGTTCGTGGAGAGTACTGGCAACAGTACTCCTACCCTTATGATGTTTCATCAACTACCACAACAGAATAAAAAAAGAGAAAATCTGTTGAATGATAGCGGATATGCTTCAGCAACCCTGTGAGTACTGGAATTAGCATTAAGCTAACAAATCATTAATTATATTCTCCTTAGCCATAGAGAAGATTGGAATAGACAATTACAGAGACATATAACAATTGGATGTGCTAGATTTAATAGTTCTTTTACAGTTCTTTTTTTTTTTATAAATTTGTGAGCTTATAAATTTGCATTCAAACATGTATTGTGCCATTACTTATTATGCCTGATATTTCATACGACATATGTAGTTGGATGACTTGGAACACAGCATAACAAATGAGAGCGGAGAAGACCAGGAGACAAAGAAGGATGTGTCCGAGTCTTCCACCTCCACCTCCACCTCCCACCACACATTTAGACCATCAACTCCACGAACCTTACTTGAAGCTTCATCCTCCCACTAACATTGTCAGCTCACAATCAATAATCCTGAATGACCATATTACAAGCCCAAATTTAAAAAAAAGTCAAGAGACAAATCATCAGATGGACTTGAAATGGAGAAAGTAACCATTTTAAAATGGTTAAATTTGCATCGCAACATCCTTATGATGTTATATGATGCATATGAAAATGAGGCCAGATTAGCATTACATCCAAACTTTATCCCAAACACCTGGACAGGGACACACAAATGAAATACATTCATTCATGTACCCCCTGTAATCCCTCCAGTGAGCTACCTCAGGGCAGTAGAAGAGGCATATGACAATGAAAGTGTGTGTGTGTGTGTGTGTGTGTGTGTGTGTGTGTGTGTGTGTGTGTGTGTGTGTGTGTGTGTGTGTGTGATGTTGCTATATTGCAGTCCCATTGTGTCTTAAAGGATTAGTTCACTTCAGAATTAAAATGTCCTAATACTCACCCCCACGTCATCCAAGATGACCTGATCATCACCTTTCCAAAGTGATGCCATAATGCATGGTGCATCGCAGATCAGAGCAAGAAGCACATTTGTAGTTAACACTTAATTTCACTTAATTTCAATAAATGAAATTAATTTTTCAAGAAAATGTTTCTTGTGCATTGCGTCTATATGAACAGATTCATCAGTTGGTGTCCGTGTTTAAATCATATTTTCCTGCCAGGAAACAGATCCAGCAGGTGAAAGAAATTATGCCTTCAAATTGTCTCCATGATTTTTGGCAGCGGTACTCCATTCCTTCTCCAAGCTCCAGGAACTATGTTGTGATTTTCATCTTCTACATCTGCAAAGGCTGATGGCATGTACACATCTGATGCCTTCTTCCTGAGGAAGTTATGCACACAGAGTGCAGATAGTGTTTCTGTCGTCACTTTGTCAGGCTCCAGTGCAATTTTGGAAAGAAAAATATTGAGTCTATTGGCCAAAATTCCAAATGCGTTTTCAACTGTACGCCTTGCCCATGACAGCCTGTAGTTAAATATTTTCTGCCTATGGTCCAGATTTTAGAAGGAGTGTGGCTTCATCAGGTCAGTTCGGAGAGGGAATGCTTCATCACCAAAAAATGCGTAAAGGAAAAGTTATGTTTCTGCCTGGTAGTGGCTCTGGAGGAGGGAACATCCAGTAGATCTCTGTCCATGGCATCTCGGAGGTCTGGCTGGCCAAATGTTCCTCTATCTGACACTTTTCCTTGTATGCCAACATTGGCATAAATACATTTTGATAAATAGTCAGTGTTGACTACTGCCATGCCTACAACATAAAATTTGTAGTTGTGTAAAAGTGGCTGAATGTAGATGTGCTTTCCATCTATGGTACCTATGCAATTAGGAAATTGCCACCTGTTTTTAAATCCCATTACCATCTATCTCCACTCTGCCTCCATTGTAGGAGTCTGAAAAAGAAACAACATACACTCACCTAAAGGATTATTAGGAACACCTGTTCAATCTCTCATTAATGCAATTATCTAATCAACCAATCACATGGCAGTTGCTTCAATGCATGTTTGAATTGGGGTGTGGTCCAGGTCAAGACAATCTCCTGAACTCCAAACTGAATATCAGAATGGGAAAGAAAGGTGATTTAAGCAATTTAATAAGCAACCCCTTATCTCCACTACAAATAGGAAAAAGAGGCTACAATTTGCACGAGCTCACCAAAATTGGACAGTTGAAGACTGGAAAAATGTTGCCTGGTCTGATGAGTCTCGATTTCTGTTGAGACATTCAGATGGTAGAGTCAGAATTTGGCATAAACAGAATGAGAACATGGATCCATCATGCCTTGTTACCACTGTGCAGGCTGCTGGTGGTGGTGTAATGGTGTGGGGGATGTTTTCTTGGCACACTTTAGGCCCCTTAGTGCCAATTGGGTATCGTTTAAATGCCCAGCCTACCTGAGCATTGTTTCTGACCATGTCCATCCCTTTATGACCACCATGTACCCATTCTCTGATGGCTACTTCCAGTAGGATAATGTACCATGTCACAAAGCTCGAATCATTTCAAATTGGTTTCTTGAACATGACAATGAGTTCACTGTACTAAAATGGGCCCCACACTCACCAGATCTCAACCCAATAGAGCATCTTTGGGATGTGGTGGAACGGGAGCTTTGTGCCCTGGATGTGCATCCCACAAATCTCCATCAACTGCAAGATGCTATCCTATCAATATGGGCCAACATTTCTAAAGAATGCTTTCAGCACCTTGTTGAATCAATGCCACGTAGAATTAAGGCAGTTCTGAAGGTGAAATGGGGTCAAACACAGTATTAGTATGGTGTTCCTAATAATCCTTTAGGTGAGTGTATATCAATAATACATGTCATATTCTCACATTTTTACAGAGGCCATGACATGCTTTATTTATTTTTTTATTATTACCATTTTCCCTGAAGTCCACTTATAATGTGAGTAAAGACTCCAAATGATTATCATTTAAAAACATGTCCATTATCTACTCTGGTTTTGGAACATCTCCTGTAAAGGTTTCTCTGTGTCCACTGACTGTTGTGAAATGTCAATCTGTCTGTTATTTACATCAAATGCCTTATCTTTAAATTATCATCCCTTAAGCCGTCATACAAGGCTTTGCAAGTCTCCATTACTATCTCACTGATAGTACTATGGCGATTTAAAATGTACTTTTTACAAGTAGAAAGGAATCATAGCGTTAGTGAAAGCTGCATTCTTGGACGGATGACTCTTCTAAATTTTGTCTCCCTTTAGTTGAATGGTGTAAATTTGCCAAGCAAGTAGCTGAAATCCTCCACATCCAGCCTGAGGCGATAACAGAAACCCTTCCTGTCACTGACAGTGTAAATAGAAAAAAGGAAAAAGAATAAAACAGTTTGGAAAGTCAAATTGTCTGAATTAATCCAAAGCTACGGAGCCCCGCACATGACATGCAGTAAAAACTAGTAGGCTAAATCATGCGCACGTTTTACTAATTCGTTCACTCGATTTGCTAAATCATGCGCACGATTTATAAATCGAGAAATTAGTAAAATTAGTAAAATTAGTGATTTGATTTTTTTTTCTTGCATGTCATGTGCGGGCTCAAAGCAATAAGCAATATTTAACAAAGCAATATTTAACTTTTTATTTTTATTTTTATTTTTTAATTATGTTTACATAAGGGACATAATGCAAAACTTCAAAACAATAAAAAAAAAAAAAATTATTGCCAAGGAAATGGCATTGCAATTTTTATGCGTACAAATACGTATAAATGTGATCGTGAACGTAAATGTGAACGTATAAACTAAGCCTACACTCTAAAAAAAAATAAAATAAATAAATAAATATATGTATATATGTGTGTTTTTGAAAATAACCAATTTTTTTTTTGTTAGACAAAGTAGACAACTTTGAGTGAATTTACGTTCAACCAGCAAACTCTACTGAGTACCAGAGTTGTAGCCCTTGAACCAATTAATCTTATCTATTTCAGTTCATAGCACATGCTAACTAGACGGGTAAACCCAGCCTGATCTGCCAGCGATTTGATTTCACCCTGCAGCTCAGTCTGGAAACCTGTACATTCATTTCTACTGCTTCTGTTACACTTTTTGCGGGAACCAATCACAGACTGGCTTATCCACCTGGCACGCTATTGGCGGGTTTAACAATGACGGCTAGAGAAGGATGGATCGATGCCTGTTGATCACGCCTCTTGTGTGATTGGTTGAAGGTCTATCCAATTGCGTACAGAGTCATTTAAATAATTCTTGTTTATCATGCCTCTTGTGCAGTAGAAAATACATAGCAGACTTAATTAATCTTAAATTGAGCTTGGTCTGGTGATAGCCAGACAACATGCTAACATAACTATATTTAACATGTATATTTAATGAACAAGTAAGATATTACTTGTCACTGGCATTAGCACAGTTATTGCTTATCGAGTCCATGTAGTGTTTACCTTCATGTATCTAGCACAATGGTAACCAATAATGTCAGCAACTTAAAAGGTTTAATTAAAACAATACATTAGAATTTTTAACTTGCAACCATGCATGTATTTTAGTTGTGGTAACAGGTCCCTTGAATTACTTGTTAGAGTGGTGGAATTATGAATTAATCAAAGACATTGAACAGATAATTTTAAAGGCTCTGTAATCACCCCATGTGTCTACAGCACAAACAAATAGTACTTCTGTTCTTTAGAAGTGTTAAATTCCATTGGTGGTCAATGAAAAATATTGAAGCTGTATATTGTTTTCTTAATTTAAGCTGAAATACATTTGAAATACATTGTGGTGGCAGCCTACAGTAGCTACTTTTATATTATTTATATTTATATTAATTTCTACTGGCTAAAAATAAAAATTCAAGTTCTCTTTCAAGGATTGACAGCCAATACTGTCCAGGAACGCGTCTATGGTCGGGTTTTCTTTCTTTTTTGCACTTATCTGAAGACAAGAAAGCCAGTACAAAACACGCCGCTTCAGCCATTGCTTGTTTACGCTCTTCTACACCTTCTCAATGACATCATGCACGTCGTTAAAGACAGCAAGCGATGATTGGTCGGGAAGCAACGTGTAGTCTGATTTAGGAGTCAAAATAACATAACAGACAAAAAAAAATAATGTAGTCTGAACCCGGCATAAGTTCTCTTATCAAGGTTATGTCAAAAACACATAAAGTTCACATAAACAGTCGGGTCTGTGAATGTAAACATCAGGGAAAGAAATAACATGTAGCCCATGTGGAGCTAAGCTAATAGGGTGGATTCCGTCATCAGTTGTGGCCGGGGCCTGTTCCAATGTGATGTCACATTGGAGCACATTCCTGAATGACTAATTTTTACCCCTTTTCCACCAGCATGAACCGGGTGCTAGTTCAGAGCTAGTGCTAGTTGGTTCGAATGACGAGCCTTCTAAGAACCGATTTGCCTTTCCGCATACTAGAGAGCTACCACAGAGCCAGGTCTTACGTCACTGTATATGTCTTATCTTTCTCAGCAACACTAGTGAGGCAGTGGGAAACACAAACACACCAGGCTTTTTCGAGATGCATCGGCGTAACGATCAGAGTATGATATCAAACTACCGCAAGAACGATTCAGAAGCATAAGGAAACGTATGCTCTCGCTGTACTTTGATGTCATACGGCGATCGGTCTGCACAGCGCTGATGCATCTCGAACAAGCCTTCTATCAACAATTGCGAATGCTGTGTTACTATTGATGCACATGGCTTTACACATCCAACGCATTTGTGCAGTTTGCCGTAATTTGTATAGACGGAGATTCCAATCGAGCAGCTATTAGCCATTTAAAAAATGGTGGTCACAAGTTTGTGTTCATCTTGTTGGTCACGGTAACCCCGCCCCCAGCCCCTGACACAAGTGGTTCTTCTAGACCAGCAATATTTTGGTGCTACTTAAAAGGGTACTTCACTGCTGGAAAGATTAATGTGTATTTAAATTGGGTCATTTATGTAGTAGAAATGTGAAATTATTTTAGAAGTTGGTGCCTTCTAGACTGAGAAAAGCCAGAAAATGTATTTTTGGCTCATATGGATGAAAGACAACAACTCCCAGAATACACTTGCTTCGCTACAAGGCCACTCTCAAGCCACACCTACCAGATACATCTCTTGCCCACTGCGGCGCCACCCCACCGGCGTTTTCATTTTTATAGTAATAAAATCATTCAGTTCAGTTAGAACTAGACAGTGCAATTAAAAACTGAACGTGTCTGCTCAATACAGTGTGAGCCGAACGAGAGTCGCAGCACAAACACAGCAGGACAGGAGTCGGATTTCATTCATCAGAGAGTGAGGAGCTGACAGACCAGATGATCGCAGAAGATTTGGTTTCAAAGCAAAATGCGCCTATTTAAGTGAGTTTGTCATTATACCGTTTTGTTGTTGTGTTTTCACGAACCCACAATTCTAGAAACCCGCCCCGAATTGGCGCTAATTTGAAATCTTGTTGATAAAACAAAAATGAGCATGGACGACCGGCATTCATTCACGGCCATATTGTCGTTCATTCACGACCGCACAGTCATTCACGGTGCGTGTCCAGTCTGGAGCGTTTTCAGTTCATGCCTATGGAAGCTTAACTTTCACAGGAATTCATTAAGAACTCGCTTTGCTCCGCACTGCTCCGTTATGAATGCCCGAGCGCCTGTCTGTGTCATACATTCTGTGAGTGAGATCCCACCCCTGTGGGCGGGTTGAAAACATGCAGAACAAACTCCTAAGTAACCCTTTAACACTGTTTCAGATTTATTGGGACAATAACCAACATGGATGGATTTTACAATTTTTGTTAATTTTTTTTTTTTTTACCACATTAGGGTGGTTGTGTACACACTGTGGACACATTACTTTTATAACAATATAAAAGTGAATTTTACATAATAGGTCTCCTTTAAATGATTTTAGTAATGTTGATAACCAGCCTTCCTTGCTTTTAAACGTACTTATACTTCCTTATACTTTTCCTTTCTTCAGATGATTCTCCATTTTTGTTTAGCTTTGATAATAATGAAATTCTGCCATGCATATTGAGGCTGCTTTTTCCATTCCATTCAGAATGTCTTTCTCTGAGAAAGTTCCTCCATATTGAACATCACAAAAGTGTTCTGAACAGGTTTTAAAAGAGAACTGGTAGCAGTTTTAATATTGTTGTCACACTTTGTACTCCAGTGAATATTTCATAGAGTGGGTATATTTTTAAGTCAATATCTGTATAAAACACATACCTTGTCTACAAAAGGGCTGTTGAACATTTTCACTATTATTGACCAAAATAAAAATAAAAAATCCCCATCTCCCTTTCCTCATGAACATTCAAGAGAGTATTTTGATTGGCATTTGGTCAGCTGTGACCCAGGTACGCTGCTCATGAGAGCCCGTGACAGATGTTTGTGCTGAAGCTTTTTCTAAAAGAGCAACAAATAAATGAATGTTTTCAGAGCAATGAAGCAAATCAGAGAAGCAAAGTACTACAAACAACGCAAGTCTAAGGCAGTAGCAATTATAATATTTTAATGAATACCTGTGGGAGTTTTAAAACGGAACATTTATCTTTGAAGACACAGATTCAAGCAGTGTTAAACTCTTACCAGTTCATGTCTAGAGAAATATTAATGCCTTTTGTGAGGAATGATTAGCTTTCTGTTTTTTTTTTGTTTTGTTTTTTTGTTATGAATGGATGTTTTGCTGTAACAGCTATAGAATCCAAATGTGCATCATATGGAATTGACTGACAAATTATGTTTTGCATTGAACTTTTCATTGTAAAAATTTGAGAATTAAATTACTAAGTAGTACTGAAAAAGATGAAAATTTCATAGCGCTATTAATTTGCATATGGTGTTTAAGTGATTGCCCATTTAGTATTCTATAGTATGTACAGGATTACTTATGATAAACTAAAAGTGCTCTTGCAGTATTCATTTCAAATAAAGTAGAATATATATATATATATATATATATATATATATATATATATATAATATATATATATATATTGGGTAATAATCATAGACTGTACAAACTCTTATAGGATTCTAAAAATGTATTGGGTAATAATCATAGACTGTAGTCGCCCATAGGATTCTGAAGAGCAGTTCTGAAGCGTAAAGTAGAGATGAGCTGGCCATTGCCATCTTGGTAGCGTGCCACTCCCAGAAAACAGAAAATGGGCAAAGAGGCAGGATGTGGGCGGAGCTGAGGTGACACGATGACTAAGAGACAGCGGATAAATGGCTATCCACCTGTCACTCAAAGTGGCCACACCCTTAATTATGCAAACTTTAAGGCTTTATATAATGTAAACAAATGAGTTATAAAACAAATTCACCCCTCTCACAGTTGTCATGAAGGGCAAAATTAGCCATATAGACCAAAACCACAATTTGTACCAGGCTGTAAACATATTTTTTTTCTGCTGTCAAGTTGGGCATTTTAACATGGGGCTCAGTGAGACTCTGCTCTCTTCTGGAACCTGTCCCTAGCTGCCAGTCAATGAATTTCAGTTTAAGTCACTTCCGTATTGGCTTCAAGGGAAACTGGGGGAAGTTGCCACTTGGTAATAATGCTTAACCCTCATCCATCCCTCGGATCATTTTGACCTGAAATTAAATTGTGAAAAAAAAACAACAAAAAAAAACAAACACACACACACACACACACACACACACACACACACACACACACACACACACACACACACACAATTGCGTGGTCATCAGAGTGGTCCAAGACATTAGGACTTTTGTCGCACTTGAACCACAATTATAGGGGAGCACGGGGCACATCCTAACGTGGAGTTAGTTGTAACGCCAGGAAATCTTATATCTGTTATTTAACAGTTGAGAGAGTTCTTTAAGGCTGATCTAACCAGCAGAAGACACGAGCCGCGGTTACACTGCGTTACAATGAGCCCCTATTAGAAATATGCTATTATATTCTATACTTTTTTTTTATGAATTCTTTTTAGAAACCACGAGAAAAGGGTAATGAATAGAATAATGACTGAGAGTCAATGTTCAGAAATGATTAATTATTATTATTTTTTGAACTATGCTGTATAGCTGTATTTAGCGATGTTTGTTGTCAAACTCATTTTTTTAATATTTTTATGATTATGCCATTCTTTTATTTTAAAAAGTTAATAATTGTATTTTATTGACAAAATATTTTAGTTTGTCTTGTATATTTTTTTGATTAGATCGGATAACATTTTAAGCTGTCATTTGGTCATGTTACAATGTGCCCCCTCACATGTTACGATATACCTCACCTATGGGGCATGTTGTCACATTTCACTTCCATTCTTTCGGGGTAAATCAAGAAAAAAAGTGTACACTTTTAATGAATAAGTGTATTAATTTAATAAGTGTACACTGTATTAATGAAACAAAACCACATAATTGTACTAGATGTGGGAAATTAATGTGGGAAAAAAGAAATACTCTGAACCCCAAGTGGATTTACACAAACTGAGAAAGTCAAAAAGTGTTAGGTTGTGCCCCACTCTCCCCTACACACACACACAAAAAACGACTGGATCCGAGTTTGTGTGGTTAAAATAAAAAAAGTAACAAATCAGTCCCTCGCTGGTCAATTTGACCCCCTTAGAAATGTGAGGAATGCTTCAGTATACATCGAAAAACCTAAAAAATAAAATAAAATAAAAAAAGTATAAAAATAGACTAAACTAAAATAATGACTACATGTGTATCTGAATGCATACGGAAGAGATAAACTCAAGAACTAACTTTAGGACCCAGGAGAACAGCTCATTTGCTCCATATAGAGCTATAAGGCCGTCTAGTCATGAAATATCATGTTATATATATAAAAAAATATATTAAAAAAATTCCACGAGGTCGGAAGAGACACCCAGTGTGAGATATTCTGAGCTGAATTAAAAGGGTTATGCGTGAAATGTTGAGTTATTATGAATTTAAGTTGAAAGAATGTGAAGAATGCGCTTAAATTATATCGATATCAAATGATTTATTGATAAAATCTAGTAAAAAAATGCATTAAAAATATTATAAAAAGGAAATGGTATAAGTATAATAAAAAAGTATAATTTGTATACCGACAGATCGGATATTCCCGTCTATGTGAGTCGTACATCCAGTGGCGGTGTTTCACAAAAACCTAGGGTATCCTTCTAGCCATACAACAATGATATTCCCAAATAATCACAAAAAATCCATTTAAAGAACTTATCAACAGACTTAAGAACAATAAAAACATCTATGCAAATACTGCCCTATAACAGCCCTTCTCTGTGTCCTAACCAAACACGACGCGTGAGAAAAAAAAGATCTTTTCCATGTTAATCAGATTTTTTTTGTACTAACCAGCCACAATGGCAATTCAACGATTCTATTTTAAACATTTTTTATTTTTGTGGTGTTGTGGCTGGAACAACATACAAAGTATGACGAGTGCAGATTATGTGCTTTATTTAATGTAAAGGGAATTTAAAGTGACTTTGATATCATTTTTCGTGACCTTTATAGACAACCTTACTGAAAGCAACAATGGATAATTCACCTCAGATTTGGAAAATAAATTAAAGGAAACAACTATGTTCAAACTGTAAACTCAAAGTAAACAAGTATACACAAGTATATATATATATATATATATATATATATATATACATATATATATATACATGATGCGTATTTTAATCATGCTAAAATGGTGTAAGATTTAGGAATTTGATATTGTAGCCTACTTATCTATTTCATTGCGAATCCAGTCAGTGCGCTTGCAGAGAGAGCCCACCCACACGCTCTTCTGATTGGCTGTGATTTTTGATTGATTGATCTTGGGTTGAGTCTGGTTTACCACTTAAAATCTTGTCGCATCACGGCTGGTTAGGAAACGGCGTTATGCTGTTTAAATTTGCTTTTCATCTGCAATAGAACTAACAAGCAGTTAGTTTATTTCCCCTGCTTGTCTGAATGCCAGGGTATGGCAACTGCCATACGTAAACGCCGCCCCTGCGTACGTCATTGAAAAAGTGACTTTTTTAAACAGATCACGGTACAGATACACTCACCTAAAGGATTATTAGGAACACCATACTAATACTGTGTTTGACCCCCTTTCGCCTTCATAACTGCCTTAATTCTACGTGGCATTGATTCAACAAGGTGGTGAAAGCATTCTTTAGAAATGTTGGCCCATATTGATAGGATAGCATCTTGCAGTTGATGGAGATTTGTGGGATGCACATCCAGGGCACGAAGCTCCCATTCCACCACATCCCAAAGATGCTCTATTGGGTTGAGATCTGGTGACTGTGGGGGCCATTTTAGTACAGTGAACTCATTGTCATGTTCAAGAAACCAATTTGAAATGATTCGAGCTTTGTGACATGGTGCATTATCCTGCTGGAAGTAGCCATCAGAGAATGGGTACATGGTGGTCAGAAACAATGCTCAGGTAGGCCGTGGCATTTAAACAATGCCCAATTGGCACTAAGGGGCCAAAAGTGTGCCAAGAAAACATCCCCCACACCATTACACCACTACCACCAGCCTGCACAGTGGTAACAAGGCATGATGGATCCATGTTCTCCTTCTGTTTACGCCAAATTCTGACTCTACCATCTGAATGTCTCAATAGAAATCGAGACTCATCAGACCAGGCAACATTTTTCCAGTCTTCAACTGTCCAATTTTGGTGAGCTCGTGCAAATTGTAGCCTCTTTTTCCTATTTGTAGTGGAGATGGGTGGTACCCGGTGGGGTCTTCTGCTGTTGTAGCCCATCCGCCTCAAGGTTGTGCGTGTTGTGGCTTCACAAATGCTTTGCTGCATACCTCGGTTGTAACGAGTGGTTATTTCAGTCAAAGCTGCTCTTCTATCAGCTTGAATCAGTTGGCCCATTCTCCTCTGACCTCTAGCAACAACAAGGCATTTTTGCCCACAGGACTGCCACATACTGGATGTTTTTCCCTTTTCACACCATTCTTTGTAAACCCTAGAAATGGTTGTGTGTGAAAATCCCAGTAACTGAGCAGATTGTGAAATACTCAGACCGGCCCGTCTGGCACCAACAACCATGCCACGCTCAAAATTGCTTAAATCACCTTTCTTTCCCATTCTGACATTCAGTTTGGAGTTCAGGAGATTGTCTTGACCAGGACCACACCCCTAAATGCATTGAAGCAACTGCCATGTGATTGGTTGATTAGATAATTGCATTAATGAGAAATTGAACAGGTGTTCCTAATAATCCTTTAGGTGAATGTATATCTATAACAAATTAAACATCTCTAGTTAACTAGCTAGAGTATTAATTATTAATTTTGGTCATTTGTGTAAAATAAAAGGCGGTCTGGGGCTGAAATGTGTTGCTTTTGAATATTTAATATTAATATATTTAATTTCATTTTAATAAATTAAACTCTATGTGCTATTGAAATTGATTTCGTGATAATGCTATTTTTTGTTCGTTTGGCAAAGAAGTGTAGTGTAAATGCAGATATCGGATACGAACGAGTCACTTTTAAAAGATCATGTAAAGATTATGTAAGAGGGCCCATCAAAAAAAAATTGGATATAGTCAAAAAATCTGAATTGGTCACTTGGCCATCAAGACCTGCAGTGTAAATGCGGCCTAACTTTCAGGGAGGAACCATGGTTACGGCCTCGAATTCTATGCATGGCACACTTTTAGTTATGACTTGTACATGGATACCGTAATAATCATACAGAGAGAACATAGTTGCATACCTTTACTTTTGCTCGTTTCTCCTCTTCTTTTCTTTTTTTTCTAAATTGGGCACCTGATGGCTTTGACCTTTTTCTGTCCATCTCTGACTGTATTTATTTGGCACTCGACAATCAACAGATTTCCTGCCCCAACACTGTCACTCACGACCAGAAGTCAAGACTAAACCAGTTCACCTTGGTGACCACATAGTCGTACCTATTTTTATTAGCCATTTCACACAATTCAGAAAAACAAAAATGTACAGGAACTATAGGCCTGTATTTATAATATTATGAATGAAATATGTGTTATTTGGAAGAAAGTCGAGGTGTGACTGACTTTAGCCCACTAATTCCATTCCATTAGAGTATGCCCACTAATTCCATCCCCCTCATTAATGCACGTGGGGAGCGAAGGCTGGACCATGTGGTCCAATCAAACAGACGAGCTATTGTAGCTCAAATTGCTCAAGAAGTTAATGCTGGTTCTGATAGAAAGGTGTCAGAATACACAGTGCATCACAGTTGTGTATGGGGCTGCATAGCCGCAGACCAGTCAGGGTACTCATGCTGAGCCCTGTCCACTGCCGACAGCACCAACAGTGGGCATGTGAGCATCAGAACTGGACCATGGAGCAATGGAAGAAGGTGGATTTCTTTTACATCACGTGGATGGCCGGATGCAAGGCAGTGTGATGATTTGGGCAATGTTCTGCTTGGAAACCTTGGGTCCTGCCATCCATGTGGATGTTACTTTGACACGTACCACCTACCTAAGCATTGTTGCAGACCATGTACACCCTTTCATGGAAACGGTATTTCCTGGTGGCTGTGGCTCTTTCAGCAGGATAATGCGCCCTGCCACAAAGCAAAGATAGTTCAGGAATGGTTTGAGGAGCACAACAATGACATTGAGGTGCTGAATTAGCCTCCAATATTCCCCAGATCTCAATCCAATCGAGCATCTGTGGGATGTGCTGCACAAACAAGTCCGATCCATGTCCCACCTCACGATCCAAATCCCACCTCACAACTTACAGGACTTAAAGGTTCTGCTGCTAACATCTTGGTGCCAGATTCCACAGTACACCTTCAGGGGTCTAGTGGAGTCCATGCCTCAACGGATCAGGGCTGTTTTGGCAGCAAAAGGGGGACACAATATTAGGAAGGTGGTCATAATGATATGCATCATCGGTGTATATGAAATATATAGAATGTACTGAATGTTAGCTTGCTTATTGTGCCCAAGAGCATGATCTATTTAATGTCACTTAACAAGAAACTATGCTTCTAAACACAGCTTCAGAGATGTAGTTCCAACAATGTAAGTTACTGACAAACTGGGAAGAGAGGTGCAATACTGTGAAATATGTGAAAAATAATGTGTTGTTTGAACATTCGAGCGTGAAAAGCTATTCTAGTAGACCCCAAAAACAAAATCAAGACTTTGAGGCATAATAGGTCCTATTTAAGACAAGAAAAAATCCATAAAAAAACATGTCAAAGATGATAATAACAGTGAAAGAAATAAGAGAGGTGCATGTGAACTGAGACAAGTGCTGTTTTTATTCTTCTCAAGCAGAAAAGTTAACAAATTTCACTGAGGCTCATTGAACAAGTTGATAAGTACGTTTCACTTCACCACCTCACTGGCAAAGGTGCAGCCTCTGACACCTACACATACACTCGCACACACACCAATTCTAGCCCAATGCATGAGCGCCTCTTGACACGAGCACCATGTGCCACAGAGGCACAATGACAGCGGCTTTAAGTGCAGAGCTAATTAAAGCACTGAAAATAGAGGAGGTGATGAATGTGCTGTCAAAACCTGCGTATGCGCATGTGTACGTGCTCCAGTGAGAGAACGAGAGCATATGAAAGGTAGAGGTAGTGTGAGCTGAAGGAGAGAACAAGGCAGCAGAAATGTGAGAATCTCAAGTGTGTTCAAGGAAATCTGTGTGTGTGTGAGTGAATCTGTTAGGGCGTGTGGCAGCGGTGATCAATAGCGGACATCAGGAGCATGACACAGCATTTTTCAGTAATGAGGCAGACATTGTTATCAGTTTAATTAACTAGACTCCTGCTGCAGCTATTCCTGTCCGTCAGCACTAAAGCCCACAGCAGGAGCGTCCTGATGATGACACAAATTTCATCCTGTTTATGGTTAAACCTATTAAATAAAAGCAAGCTAATAAGATTTGTATGATGCTTCATTGTGGTGATTCATGAGTCTTCAAAGACAGCTTGTAATTTTACTGCAAGCATCATTGTTTTTGCCTTAATTTTCCACTGTAAAAAACATCTAAACACCATTAAACAAATGAATCATTACATTTAGCTATAGATGTAACATTGTGTAAGATATTATTTTTAGAGCAGGAATATTCAACATCACAAATTCTGATTGTAAAATATATTAAGTAACAGTAAAGACATTTGTCACCCTGGACCACGGAACCACTCATAATGTCATTTTTCCCAAGCTGAATAAATAAGCTTTCCATTGCTGTATGGTTTGTTAGGATATGACAATATTTGGCCGAGATACAACTATTTGAAAATCTGTAATCTGAGGGTGCAAAAAAATAAATAATAAAGACTGATTACCGAACCTTTAACTATTACTGCCATATCACAGTTATGTTGAGGGCATTCGAAGGAGTCACAAATTGAATTTCCAAATTTGGTCTGGAGTTGGCCTTTATCACTTCAGCCTTAAAGGAACTGTATGTAAGATTGTGGCCAAAACTGGTACTGCAATCACTTTCAAATTACTGTATCCCCTCTCCCCCTCCCCCCTGACTCGAGGTTGCCAGATAGGCTGCAGGATCCAACAGGAACGTAGGCTGCTACTAGGAGCTTCCAATGGCAAGTGACGAGTCCTACACAGTAAGTTTTTTTTTCTTTTTTTTTTTCTTCTGTTGATTATGTTTATGTTTCATGAGAGCATGAAAAATTTACTAATGGCGATTAGCCAAATATAATCGTAACTATGAACGCTCGTATGAGTGCATTGCTAGAACAGTAAATTAGCTGTTAGTCTAACTTGTAACGGTAGGTATCTGTCATTAACGTAAGTACAAGCACAAGCCTAAGTCACTATGTGTAACAAAGATACAGCTATTCAGTTGAAGCTATAAGTGAAAGCGACCAGCTGTATTTATTAACTTACCCTGAATCCATAACGCTAAAATACGTGATGTGAAAGATTACATGACATTCTACTATTTTTGGCTGTATTGCTTGAAAAACAAGATACAAAACCTTCCAAGTGGGCCAAATTACTCACATAATAGCCTACAATGTGCTTTTCATTGGTGTAATGGACGTTAATAGCTGAAGAGACAAGTGTTTTTGTCATAAGTAGGCTAACAAATAACCAACACATTTGCCACAGCGAGTATAACGCGGGACAAATTACGCCATGTCGGCGTTCAATATCACCAATGGCTATCACAGGGTTGTTTTCAGTGCCATCAGAAAAGACTGACATTGTTACAACGTTTTTCTGATTCATAACAAGGTCTTTTAGGTTTCGTAAAGTTAGACATTTTTTATCCAAAAGGTTTGTAGCTGCAGCTGTGGTAACTAGAGTAGAGCTGGCAACCCGGATGCCGAAACACTACTGACTTTGTGATTGGTAGATAGGTGGAGAGCGGCGCTTCAGGCCAAAACACAACATCAACATCAGTTGAGGGCTGCGATTTCACTTTTGAATGACAATATCCTGGCCGGACTACTGTTGTCAGTGATATAAGTATTTGAAATTAACATGATTTCTTAATGTCTAGTGACATATCAAGATCATTTTATGATTAATTGAAATACATTTCTTACATACAGTTTCTTTAAAATAATTATATACATGAAATGTTGTAGACTTGTTTCAGTATTGCCATTCTTATATCAAGTCATAGTAGCTGCCGAGCATTATAACATAACTTTCAACACACTCAGATATATCTAATATGATAAAACAGCACTGTGTTCCCCACATATGCATGACCGGAAGAAGCGGTCGTCTGCGGCATAATAGAAGCTCCACCACTCCAACGGCTTTCAGCCCCACCCTGCCTCATATTACAGTAACATTAATAAATCTTTAATACATTAGCTCACCCATGAATATAATTTCTGCCCAAGTCCCGTTGGATTCTTTTCCACCGGCTGTAGAAGTGAAATCAAGGCATCATCAAGCTATGCTTTTGTTTTGAAATAAGTGACCTCTAGCGGCGGAAATGACATATTGTGCCTTAAATATGTTTGTTTGGACATGTTCCATGGTGATTACATGTTTTTTTGGTATCTTTAAAGAACCTTGCGAGTTTAGTGATATTACCTCAAGAAAAAGTAGGGGAGACCGGGTACGGTTGTAACACTTTTAGGCAAAGTACCCACATTTGTCTACTACAAATGGCAACAATTTAAATTCAACTATATCACAGACTTTGTGAGATGATGACAAATACAAATTGGTCCTTTGTTACAACCTACCCCACTACTGGGGTATGTTTTAACACATACTGGGGTAAGTTGTAACAGGCAGACAAAATGCACAGAAACTAAGGGTACTCCTAGTGATATGCCACAACAAGAGTTTTATTTTAAATGAATGGCTGCAACAATAAAATATGTGTGAATATGGGGAGTGTATGTGCATATTGTGTGTTTGTGCATGCACATGTGTGTGTTTGTACATGTCTGTATGTGCACATTCATATTGGTGTGGGTGTGTGTGTGTGTGTGAAAGCAAAATAACATAAACATATGCATTCTGTAGAATTATTAAAATCACAAAAATGTTCTTAGTTGTATGTAAGTGGATGGCTGTTTCAAAACACGTGTTACAACCTACCCCACCACTGTCACTCATTGTTTAGCTAGCTGTATTAGCATGGTGCTTTGAAATTAGCAGGTTGATCCACCATTCTTTACTAGAGAAACTACACTTTGACCTGATATAACTCATACAACATTATCTACAACGGTAGACGACTAAACAAAATATTAGCTTTTTTTATTTTATTTTGTTATTATTTTATTTTACTTTCTTACCTCAGAATTAGATTTTCTGCTGTAGCTTCAGGAGAGATAGCAACACAGACTGGAAAACCTCCATGTGGGATCGTAAAGGAAGCCAGAGGAAACTGAAACTGTCATATGACTCCTATCTTATCCGTGATTCATGGAATCGGTAGTGTTACAATCTCCCCGTGTTACAACTATACCCGGTCTCCCTTACACTGGTGATACATTGTCACAGTGATATCAAAGGGTAATACCATGGTATTTTGATCATGGCACTTTATTTCCATATTCAAGTAACACAATATTTACAATTTATTCCAAAATACTTGGTATGTCCAAAAACAGATGTAATGGTATTATGTCTGAAAAACCATGGTATCAACCCAATCTCATGAGAAAACAACATACAAATGAGATCCTATGAATTAGCCTCAAATTTGCCAATAATGACAGCTAACTCCCCTTTGTACTGCGAACAGATAGTATTTTTAGTCATTATCACATTTTAAATGGCACTCGTGTGAGACCGTGGAAACACCCACCACCACTCTGTACGGCTGCGAAAGGCCACAGTCTGCAAAAGACTATGTGAAAGTTATGTGTGTGCATTCTCCGTACAGACCTGATGTTCTTTAATTCAGCTCCTGTTAGTTGTTCTTTTAGCTTTCATTTCCTTCCTCCTGAGTGAGACACATCTGAAGATAATTGGGGGGCAGGAATCAACTCAGGAAGTATCTGAGGTGGCCACGTAATTTCCTGCATCAATATGCATCAGCGCAGTGTTTACATTATGCATCCTTAATCAAACCTCCACTTCAGGTTTCGAGACCTTTCCTGCTCCCAGAACTGCCATCTAATTATCACGCCAGACGGTAAGCTTGAATGCAATGGGCATTTGTAGTTCCCCACTAATCAAGAAATGATATTCTCCAGCAGTGCGATAACAGCATTTATGGGGGTTAATATGATGGTTCACTTCATGTTAATTTCAGTTCTCATTGGGTTTGTTGTATGCAACTGTTTATCATTTTAGTCCGATGGATGTATTAGGATGTGGCCAGTGCGCCAAATATCAATGCAATGTTATGATTGGAAAGAAAGTGCACGGGTACAGTATGTTATTCCCTTGATGGCTGTCGGAGCCTTTGAGATGTGAGGTGTACGAAGTTTGACCTGCAGTGAAGCCTGGCTTGCCAAAAACTCTCCCATTATAAGATTCACATCTGTGTGATTAATGCAGACAACTTCAGATGTGGTTGGGAACGGCAGAAGTAACTGACTGACTGCATTAATGAAATGGAAGAGTGTGACCTCTTTATTTGTCTCTCTCACTTTCTCACTACAGTACTGTATCTCTCTGTCCTAGATATTGAATTAATATATACGTACAGTGTTGTGCCCTACATTTGTGTTTCTGTGAAGAGTATAATCTGGATGGAGAAAAGGTGGTTAGTTAGTCACTTTTTAGACCAGTAAACCATCTTAGCCTGGCCTTAGCCTTAGCCATTTACAACCCTTTTTTTCTTCTTCTTCTGTAATGACACATTTTAGAGTGAAAAGAGACATTCAATGAGAAAAAATGTAGGGCACAACGTGATGCATCAGGTATTGATTGGATGTTGAAAAATGAGTGTTACATGGAGCCAGATCAAATGCGAGTTTGCTGAAATGATGGTGGGATAGTGATGTTAATCCTGAAATTACTATTATTTTCTTAAGTTATTAGATAAATGAGAAATGAGGATAGTTTAGAAGAAATGTTGGAAAGTTTTGTAATGTAATCTGTTTCATATTCACTGTAAACCCCAAAAGTTGGCAAACCTTAAAAAAATTGAGGCAATCCTCATTTGTTTTTAAGTTGAGAAATGTAAAGTTTAAGTAAACAGAACTTGCAGATTTTTATTTTGTAATCATACATTTTAATTGCTCTGAACTTGAAATATTTGAGTAAGCTAATTCATACATACATCCATACTTAATATCATGTGATCTCAAATCTCACATTTTTAGCAGTGGAAACTTGACTAGCTTTAACTAGCTAATTCAATAAATGCCACCTTGCTAATTGGTTACACAATGCTTTGGTAGCATTAGCATAGCATAGCACTTGCTGAATGAGGACAGCAATATAATACATTTAACATATACCTGTTCTCAAACTAATCTCATGCTCCACTCACCACCATGATAATCCTACAAAAAAACCAACATAACAGAAACTCTTCTAAACTAGCATAACAAAACATTAAACACTACTAAATCACTTAACGTTTATCTTGCAAAAAAAAACAAAAAAAACAATATAACACTTAATTTTGGCATTTACTGTGTCATGGCAAAGCATGCTGAGAAATAAAAATCCCAGCCCAGTTTCAGGTAAATTTAAGCTAGTCTAAATTAAAAGAAACAAGTTCATAAAACTCAAAACAATGAAACAATTCAGAGAACTTAAAATGTAGACCTCAAAAGAAATAGAAAGTTCTACATACTCATAAAAGTTCATTTGTTTGAACTAATTTGTTTAATTTGAGTTGGCTCTACTCAAACCACTTAATTATTTTGAGTATTAGGGTTTACAGAGTTGGTTTCTTTCTCTCTCTCTCTTTTAATTGATTTATTTGATGACTAAAATGTCTAGTGGTGTAACCAAGAAGTAAAAACTAAAAGGCTTTCCGTGCACCTTGAATATAAATACGTGTTTTTCACAAAGTTGTAAATATCAAGATTTATTAACTTATAAACCTATTACTATATATATGAACCTATTACTCTTGACTTAGTCACAAGGATCTAAATGGGGTTTTGATTAAAGAAGACCAAAAAAAATTATAGAAGCTTGTTTCCACCACAGAATAAAAAAATAAAAAAAGCTAATTGCGACTTTTTATCTCACAATTCGCACTTCTTTTTTCTTGCAATTGCGACTTTTTTTCTTTTTATCGCAATTGGGAGTTTATATCACGCTATTCTGACTTTATAAAAAAGCAACTGTGAGAGAAAAAGTCGCAATTATCTTTTAAAAAGTTTAATTCTGTGGCGGAAACAAGCTTGCATACAATTTTGCACCAAATAATCATTTACAATAAAACCTGGAAACGTGCATTGAGAAAATAAATAAGGTCAAGTTTGATTTGATTAAGCTGCTTTCTTTAACAGAGGGAATAAAACTCTGTTTGCACATGCCGCTGAGGTCGATTGTACGATGTGCATGTTTCTTTGTGCGTCTGTTTTCACACAGAGCATTTGCATTTCAGTTCTTGATGAAGTTTTTAAGCGTGCACCATGCTGGCACAGTAACATCTGTGCTTTTAAGGTTATAGATGCCATCGCCTTTGAATGCCTTCACTACACTGTCTCTTCCGTCAGCCTGCAGCGAGGCAGCACGTCTCTGCTTTTGGCATTGTGTGAACAACCCTCCTCCCAGAGCGTTCCACGTTTTTCTCGCTTTGTCTCTTCTTCTGTTTTCCTCTCTCCTCCTCTATATCTTTCCACCTCTATTCTTGAACGCCTCAGGAAGCCACTTCACATTTTGTGGAATGGATACGTGTTTGTGTTTATTTGATTTGAGGAAGAAATTGCCTACATTTCTCATTCTCATATTTCATTTGTACAATAATTGACTGTTTTTGTCCCCATGCAAATGCATGGCGTATTGAATGTGTTTGTTTTGAGAGCTTAGAGTGGCCGAACACACACACACACACACACACACATCACACAAAGCCATTATCAAGCGCAAAGAAGCAGCTCTGTCGTTCAGACACGCCATCGTACTTATTGACCTGCTAACTGTGATTTGCGTGCTCTCTTTCTGTTGACACGAAGTGATCATCTGCATTGCACTGCAGGCAGAAAAGTTGATCTATTTTGTCATTACTGCATTAGTATCCTCTCGCTTCTGTTCCTTCAAATTATATTCTTTTTTTCGTTTTCTATCCTGGTTTTCAAGAACCGAGCATCTCTTTTATCTTCCTCTCCTATTATGCACTGCTATGCTGTTCTCTCTTAGGAGAAATCATTTTTGAAGGAATGCATGACAAAGCATGAGATCTCTCCCAGATAGCACCCAGAAAGCAAGAACTTTTGGGACAAAATGTGGCTGGTACACCTGGCCTAGATATGGCATAGCTAAGCACATGTGGGCCAACTTTTCACCATATATGTTTTGCCATGGCTTTCGAATTGGAGGGTATTTTCTTTTGGATCTCCATTTGTATTGAGGTATATGTATTGAGATGACACTGCGCAACCGATGATCATATGTGGCTTGGCTATGGCACACCAGTTATGGTTAACATTTGGTTTATACTTGGAAAAACACATGTAACAGGCTGTGGTCATATGCGGCAGGTTTGTGGTTGCCCACATCGCAGCCTATTCATCAACACTATTGGATGCTTTGCATCTTTCCTTGAATTCCTATTGGTGGAATACTAAACATGTTATTTCCCGCTCTGCTCTTGCGTTACAAAAACAGCCTTTGCCCAAGGCAAGGCAAGGCAAGGCAATTTGTTTATTTAGCACATTTCATACACAATGGTAATCCAAAGAGCTTTACATAGAAAAGGTATTAAAATAATGATACATAATCACAAAATATCCATAGAAAATAAAAGTCCTGAATTTCAATTCGGGGCGCCCCTGTCTGGTATGGGAGAAACAAACCTGATAAGCTTCAGGTGCTGTTTTCTTGTTTTAAAAGATTTTAAAAAAAAAAATATTATTATTATTATTATTAAGTATATTATTAAGTAATACATGTCTAAAATGGTAGAAACAGAATGTGTGTAGTGCTGATTTACAATCATTTGTAATAGGCCTATGTGCTTGTTTTAATATACTGATTTAAATAATATCTGATGTGTGATACTAACTATACACTCTCAGAAAAAAAAGGTACAGTGTTGTCACTGGGGCGGTACCCTAAGGTACAAAAGTGAAAAGGTACATCTTTGTATCTTACTCACCCCTAAATGGTACATATTAGTACCTTAAAGGTACATATCAGTACTTTAAGAGTGCATATTAGTACCTTAAAGGTACATAGTAGTACCTTTTCGGTTTTGTACCTTAGAGTACCGCCCCAGTGACAGCAATGTACCTTTTTTCTGACAGTGTATGTTATACTAATGTATTTTTTTTTTATCTTCCTTTTTCTTACAGATGGTGACTGAGAAAGATTGGTGAGATATGACATTGACACTTCTAAACTACCAACTTCAGCACATTTTTAGAGACATTTCTGTGTCAGCATGGGTTTCCTCCTCCGAGTATTCGATTTTCCCCACAGTCCAAAGACATTGCAGGTTAGGTGAATTGGTGAGTCAAAAAAAAAAAAAAAAAAAAAAAAAAAGCCTATGTGTGATTGCTCTGTGATAGACAGACCATCTGTCCCAGGTGCTTTCCTCTGCCTCTGGCCTAAAGAAACTGTGATAGCCCTCCAGCCTATGACCCTAGAAGGTCGTATAAGGATCAAAGAAGAAAAATAATGGTTTATGCATTTGAGGAGTGGAGAAGAGTGTGTTAGTCTAGCATTAACCTGCGCATAGCTGTAGATATCTGCTTAAACGTTTATTATGTGATGCTAACATGAGATTTTGGCCAAATATATATATATATATATATATATATATATATATTTAAACTGTGTGCCTACATAGCTACAGTAAACTTTATACAATTTAAGTAGATGAAAATGTAATGCAATGCACTTACGGTCTCGAATGTTTTCTTTCTAACTACAGAGAAACATACATGTTTGAAATTCTCTGAAATTTGCTGGTCAAAAACCTTGTAATTCCATTTGAGCTTGATTTTGGTACAATTATAATATAATGACATCTATAAAGAGTCTGACCATATATACAGCCACAATAGTAACTGGTGGTGTTTTTAATAAATACAGTGCTTTTTCCATTTTCTGAAAAGTAGCATTTTTGAAGATATAAGGTTTCTGGAACTTGTAGGAACTGAACTGAATTGATTAAACCCAACTTAACTTTGATGTTTCAAAATAATGTGACTTTTAAAAAATGTAAACTGTTAGCTAACAATAACATATACTAGCAAACTAAATATAACTTTTCTATACACTTCATGTTAGGTGTTTGCAGCCAGCAGATAGTACTTGTTACATCCACAGTACTCCTATAGTAATTGCCTTTTTTATTAAAGCAACTTGAATTCCTGTTCCACAACTGAAATCATTAATGTAGTCTAAATGGATTAAGAACATTTGGTTGAACTGTCATAATGGGATTCCAGCAACCAGCATCCAATCCTGAAAAACATGAACTCTTCAAACAGAAGTTTTATAGTGTGAGAAGACAGATGAGGAAAATCTCAGTGTTTTGTAATTAGGCCTGTTAATGAACAGTCTTCATTAACTTTTAAGAACGAAGGAAAACTGAATGAATTGTACAAACATCCATCCATCCATCCACTACACACACACACACACACACACACACACACACACACACACACACACACACACACACACACACACACACACACTTGAGGCAAAAACTAGCTGATTTAGTCTATTAGCTTCTTCATGGTGCTCTCCAAATTAAAATCTAATTTAAGGGGCTTTTAAATTAAAAAGTACATTTTTTTCCCACTGTCCTCTTCTTCGTAGAAAGCTTCCATTCCATTAGGTATCTAATTTTTACCTGTCAGAAATAGAGGTATATAATCTTCCCAGAGGAGAGCGGTTGCATGGCCCTGTAATTAGGCTGGGAGTGTTGGGATGTGTTTTCAGAGTATGTGCGTGCGTCTGTGTGTCAGCGAAAGAACGAAACTGCAGTCAGAATCACCTTTTACTTCATAATTGCTGTCCTCATATTTTAATGCATCTCAATGCAGTATAGACTCATATTCTTTCATCTATATTTAGCCTGATGTAAGTAATTTTAAACTAATTTAAGTTTAGCTAATATAATGTAATGTTGCCATATCTCAAAACATATAATATCTTTGGTCTCCAATGATTACCAATGCATATGAAAACCTATGTGCTGGGATGCTATGGAAGCAAAGGGAGTGTTATTGCACAATATTTGTTTAAGTACCATGAACTGCTTCATATTCAACATTTAGTCACCCATTAATGTCTTCAAATAAAGTTGAGTCTCATAAATATTCCTTCCCTATACTATAATACAGAGGCAATGAAATGTATTTCAAGGTGAAATTAACCCACACCATGTGCTAATCATGCACAACGTGACAAGATTCTCATCGAGCAATTTATCTATATCATAAAATGGAGCATGATTTTTTTTTTTCTTCATCAGTTAATCAGAAAACTAGATGACCAATTAGAGCAGTTCTCTCACACTGCAACTGAGAAGTGTCAAATATCTTGTATTTCACAAACTCTATGAAACTTTTCCAGATATTTTGTTTATTTAAAAAAATTAAATAATTTATTGTGGAATTTTAATGTGTTGTGACTTATAACCTTTATGGGTTTTGGTTCACATTTGTTTGATGCCTTTTATTTTGAAGTTTAGTCACAGTCATGGTTTCTGTTTGTCATGTGATTTCCTAGTCTTGTTTAATGTTCTAATTGGTTCATTGTCTGATTGTTCACAGGTGTGAGTTATAAGTCCATGTGTATTGACCTCATGTTTCTTTGTTCTTTGTCTAGCTTTGTTCACTATAACCTCTCTGAGTTTTATGTTTCATGTTCAAGGTCAAGTTCAGGTTTAGTTTATCAAGTCAAGTCAAGTCTGCGTTCATTTTGTATTTGTATTTATTGGGATTTAAATAAACTGCACTTAGGTTCTTTATATTCACCTTTAGTGGACTTCCATTACAGAAAGATAAACTGCCAAACATGAACCCAGCAGTTGCCCTCCTTTTCAGTCAGAGCCTTTTCATGTCATGGCTGCCTCGTCAGAGCCTTTCCACAATATGGCCACCACACCAGAGTCTCCCCCCAAAAATGTTTTGGGGGTTTAATCTCCTGGCCAGGAGTATTAAACCCCCCAAAACATTTTTGGGGGGAGACTCATTTTTTAAAATCCCATGCCGACCGTGGCCAACACACACTTCCAAGTCCAGTGGTCCCAAGTCTGGTGGTCACAGAGCTCATCCCACTATCCATGGTGCTTCTGGTAATGGCCACTACCATCATGTGTGTGTGGGCCGCACACACTTTCCCCTGGGGCAGCAGCGACCACTATAGCTCCTCCAGAAGCGGCCTTGAACTCATTGTATCCCATGCTTCGCTTACAGAGGCCATCTCTGAACTCCCTGTGCCCTATGCTATGGAGGCTGTCCATGAACACACTTTGCTCCATGCCACGGAGGCTGTTCATGTTGTTTCTCTGCCAGAACCTTCTGATCCACCAACTCCATGGGGCTCTCCAGCTCTACTGGGGAGGTGGTCATCGCCTCTGCCTGCTCCTCCATGGTTGTCTTCTGATTCATCTGCTTCACCCTGGTGGCTCCTATCACTGCTGGCTCTACCATGGCCACCTGATCCACCATGGCAACATCCACTGCTCCATGGTCCAGGCCCGCCACTGCTCCACAGGGCTTTCATATTATGAGTCTGAGCGTGATTGTTCCTCCTGCACTTTCACTTTATTCTATAGAACCATGGTGCTTTTATGGTGCATGGTGCGTTTATCTTACATCATCACAAATGTGCACGGTATGATAGAAAACAGGTCGTGGGTCAATATATAGTTTTTTTTATTTATTTTATTTATTAATGCAGTGCTATTATGTGTAGCAGAGTGAAAAAAACACTTGGGTTTACTGTATGTCTGTCACAAGAAGGTGGCTTTCTGATACTTGCAAGCGGACACTCGAGGAGAAAGCTGACTGCAAGCCATTAATTTGCTGCACTGATTGCACTCAATATGCCTGATTACACTGCATGCTCACTCTCATTCATATCCAAGGTAAATCATCACCACTGTCATCGCTTACATGTATTTTGTTGTACTAAAATTCATGCGCATGTGTAATGGAGGTCAGCTAGTAAGAGCTGTGCAGGTAAACCTCACTCCCCTGATCTCAAGAGGTGCACTAGTAACTGACGTTAGAGGCTGTGGTCTTTAGCATCCTTGTTAGCGCACCTGCCTCCCACACCGGAGACCCCGATTCGAATCCCGCTCGGAGCGGGTAGAGTAGAGCCGGTTACACATGTTAGTCCAAATTGCTTTCACATTCATGCAAACTGCACCTCAGATCCAGTGCAACCAAACTCAGACAACCTCCTACAGGTAGTCTTGGGTTCGGTACCCCAATGCGCTCCCAGATCCACATGACCAATTTTTCATGTAAACCATGCCCCGTTTCGTACTAAACTGCCAGTGTGAATGTACCCTTTTTCATCAAAATTGAATTGTGGAGGCGCATTCAATATTAAACCTCCATTGTTTCATTACATATGACAGTGAACTGTCACACAGAACAGAGCAGCTTACCATGTGTCTCATGTCATCTTTCATCAGCCTTCAGCTGGTAATTTTCTCTGATTTTACAAACACATAATTCAAACTTTCATTTTAGGCTCAGGAAATGCCACACTGTGTAATTTTAAAATGTTTTCTGCGCCCTTGAAATTGGTTGCCCTTGATTGTCTCTGTCCATTTCCCTCCTCTTCTGCGCAGAAATGGAACTGCCCCCAGATTACATTGTTTAATTGAATTTGCCTGCGTTTGGTTCTTCGTAGTGAGAAAGAGGAATATTTCTCAAAGCCCCACGCTGACCTTCAGGCACACTGTGATTACATTATGTTCTCATTAGCAGGGTGCACTGACTCACTGGATGGCACTCTGCCTCCCAATGAGTGAGGCTGCTCTCCATCAGGTCCTCTTTGACCTTCAGTACGCTGCTTTATCATACTCCTCTCAATACTAATTACTCACTTTAATCTCTAATGAATTATTGAATAATCTATTATGGGCATGTGCAATAGGCTCATGAATATGGCATTTGTTGATTTAATTGGACTGTCGTTGTTTTGGCTCTCACTCTCGAAATGACTGACAAACTCCACTTTGTAACCTCACTGAAAGTGTGTGTGACTTAAAAGGAAACGTTCATTGTGAGAATGAGAAACAATGAGAATTCCACTTGACGAAAGAGTCTTATACAGTTATATTTACATTTTAATTCCAGTTTTAGTATTTTAATTATGTGCTTTTGTTATTTTTATAATTTTCTTATATTTCTTATATTTTCTTATATTTCTATTTAGCCTTTTTTTCTATTTTCTTTTTATTTCAGGGTTACACTTTTGATGGTAAACTTTAGACAATCTACTAACTATAAGTAACTTTGCAACTACATGTCAACTAACTCTCCTTAGAGTAGTAGTAGACTGTAGAAGACTTTTAGTTGTAGCAAATTAGTTCAAAAGGAAATCCGAATACATATTATAACTTGTTATATATAATTATAAATATTTGGATCAAGTAATAGGATTAATTTGATGTAGCTGAATTAATATAAAAATCAATTCATATTCATATATAAAAACAGTTCATACTTTCTTTCGTTTTCATCATATCATTAAATTGATGTTGATTTACAAGCAGGGACAAGAATCAAAACTCACATGAATGTGCACAAAAGTTTTATTTTACTAAATCTAAACAAACATACACACCATCACGCATACATGGATAAAATGGAAAGTAAAAGTGAATGAAACCGGAAACAGAAACGGGAATTAAGCTATGGAAAAGAGTCATTTAACCATCTGAACAGAACCTTCAGTTTGTTAGTTTAAAGCACCTTGTTAACAAGGGGTCTACAGCTTATACTAAACCTCTGTTTAGTTGGTTAATTGTACAATACTTGCAATGCCTGTTGAATGAGCATCCAGATGCAGTCTTGATGGTTCAGTGAGTCGATGGTGTTGAAGTTGCAATTAAGATCTTCCTCGGTAAGCAAAGAAATTATGCAAAACGAGAAATTATGTTAGTTTGACTCTGTTATGATCGAGGAAGATACAATGGTTGTAATTTGAGGCCCCTCTGGCTGCGCACTTGTGCACAAGTGGAATGGTCCCGCAGTCGGACTGGATGTCTCCAGTCTTTTCACATGAACAGCAACCAGGAGAAGAAGGAAGAAGAAGGGAGGGGTCACTGGGACAATGGCCTTTAACTTCTGTGGAGGTCACACCTCCAGGGAGCCAGTGAGCCAATAGGAACTTAAACATTCATGGATTTTTGTCTCGTCGTGACTTTATCGACACAAATTGATAGGTCAAACAGCCACCCATAAATAGTCTATAAACAAAGCATCTGTCTGTCTTTGAGTTCACATGAACAACGGTTAAAGTTACTCATCAGGCTACAGAAGAATACCATAATTCCTCTGTTCAACTAGGCTTAAAGGAACATGCCGACTTTTTGAGACTTTGGCTTATTCACCGTATCCCCCAGAGTTAGATAAGTCCATAACTCTGTCTGACGCACCCACCGCTAGCCTAGCTTAGCACAAAGACTGGACGTAAACGGCTCCAGCTAGCCTACTGCTCAATAAGTGACAAAATAACACCAACATTTTCCTATTTACATGTTGTGATGTGTATAGTCACAGCGTGTGCAAAATCACAAGGTTACATGAGACACAGCCATCTTATAAATTTATACATACTGGGGACTATATTCTCAGAAGGCGAAGCGCTGCTACTTCTGTGGAGTGATTTGCTCGCAGCACCTGAGAAGCCCCGTTGTTACTTCCGTCAACAAAACCAACATGACTAGGTAGCTAATAATGAACGTGACTGTTGATCATGGCTGACTTTGAGGAATTGTCAGAGGATTTTTACTTTTTACTTATCAAACCAAAATCCAGAACCATATCGTTTTGAGCCAGAATACATTATATATTTGCAATTTTACACATAATAATCCACGATGATCACATTACACAAAACTTTAATTGCACTTCAAAATAACACACTGTCAATATTTTTTGAGACCCCCCAAAATTTTACAAATCATATTTTCATGTCTTATTAAGAGGAGCCAAGCTCCCCCAGCTCCCCTGTAGTTCACACCCTGGTTCACAGAACTAGCAAGTTTGTTGGGAGAGGGGTTTGCTGGATTATTCATTAAATATTATGTAGTTAGTTGACATGTAGATGCAGTTACTTATAGTTAATAGAATGTCAAGTATACCATCAAAATAAAGTGTTACCTAATTCAGTTTAATTTTAGTAATTAACATTGGCTTGAAAAACATAGAAATTTAGAAATATTTTTAATCTAATAATTGTATTTATTTCAGCTTTATTTAATTTAACATAACGATTTTTAATAGTTTCAGTTACATCTGTATAAAATTATATCATAGCGAGGATTTTACAATGCCACAAATAAAACCAAATGTAATTAATTAACTGTGCATAATTAAAACAATTAAAATTCAAATGGAAAGAGTTGTAATCTACGTTTTGTAAATGGTGTCTGCCAAACGATGAGTGTGCAGTTGAAGTTTTCTTTATTTAAATGCCCCCTGACAAGGCCAGAGAAAATGAAATCAGAGCACCTCCTCCCCGTACCGACTCAAATTAGAGCGCTGCCTTCCTATCATAACTAATGCAATCAGAGACAAAAGATTATGCTGCGTTTGAAGTAATGCAGGAGAGACGGAGAGAAAGAGAGAAGGAACCAGAAGGGGAAAACGGAGAGGGAGGGGTTTGGGGATTAAGCTGTGGAAAAATTTGTTATTAAGAGAAAAGGTCACCGAATGCTATTACCCACAACCTGATTAGCAAAAGGGCCTTAGGCCAATGCATCAATGCCTTCTTCCCAAAAGCCCCTCGGTTGCGCAAATGCACATGCGAGCCTTGCGGAGACAAAAACTCTGACAAAGAGGGAGTTGCAGAGTCAGTTGTGATTTGGTATTTCAATGTGTCGTTCTCGACAGTCTTTACAGATCAATTACCGCAGTGTCAGCCGTGTGGTAGTCTGGGGGCTACATTAGCTTATTATCTGACACAAAGAGAGACAGACAATTCCACTGCAGTACCAAACTATTCCCAGCATGCTCTCTGGCCAACATGGGCCACTGCCATCCACTCCCTCAAGCCAATAGTACTGACAGACCACACAAACATGCTAGTGTAGATTAAGACTACAAGCTGCTAATTTACTCTGACACTGCTCGATCCCTTTAAACTGTGAAAGACCAGTGGAGACACACTGGTGCTAATAGAGTACGCCGCAAGGAAATTCCAGCACAGCCGATGTCTCCCGAGATAAGTTTGTTTGTCATCCTAATGAAAAGACAATATTAATATTGGAGTCTTTATCCCCTGGAAACTCTGTCAGATATTTTTGTAACATGGAGAAGATTCTAATGAAGACCCCATTGGCTGCTTTTTCTCTCTGTTAAAAGGGTGAAAAGGGGAGAATGACATGATGCTGATAATCACAATTATTTTTCTAAAATATATTCTAATTTGGAAATAATATCAATTAAAGTTCATTTTTACATATTGTGTTCTTGACATAACAGCCTACACTTTGCCTAATAGCCCTGTAGGTGGCACATGGACTTAATTTAACCATGATAGCTTTATCATATGGGAAATCAATAAAAAAAAAAAAATAATAATAATAATAATAATAATAAAAAAAAAAAAAATAATAATAATAATAATTATCTCTCAGAAGTCAAGATGGGCAGAGGATCACCAATTCCCCCAATGCTGCGGCCAAAAATAGTGGAGCAATATCAGAAAGGAGTTTCTCAGAGAAAAATAGCAAAGAGTTTGAAGTTATCATCATCTACAGTGCATAAAATCATCCAAAGATTCAGAGAATCTGGAACAATCTCTGTGCGTAAGGGTCAAGGCCAGAAAACCATACTGGATGCCCGTGATCTTCGGGCCCTTAGACGGCACTGCATCACATACAGGAATGCTACTGTAATGGAAATCACAACATGGTCTCAGCAATACTTCCAGAAAACATTGTCGGTGAACACAATCCACCGTGCCATTCGCCGTTGCCAGCTAAAACCCTATAGGTCAAAAAAGAAGCCATATCTAAACATGATCCAGAAGCGCAGGCGTTTTCTCTGGGCCAAGGCTCATTTAAAATGGATTATGGCAAAGTGGAAAACTGTTCTGTGGTCAGATGAATCAAAATTTGAAGTTCTTTTTGGAAAACTGGGACGCCATGTCATCCAGACTAAAGAGGACAAGGACAACCCAAGTTGTTCTCAGCGCTCAGTTCAGAAGCCTGCATCTCTGATGGTATGGGGTTGCATGAGTGCGTGTGGCATGGGCAGCTTACACATCTGGAAAGGCACCATCAATGCTGAAAGGTATATCCAAGTTCTAGAACAACATATGCTCCCATCCAGATGTCGTCTCTTTCAGGGAAGACCTTGCATTTTCCAACATGACAATGCCAGACCACATACTGCATCAATTACAACATCATGGCTGCGTAGAAGATGGATCCGGGTACTGAAATGGCCAGCCTGCAGTCCAGATCTTTCACCCATAGAAAACATTTGGCGCACCATAAAGAGGAAGATGCGACAAAGAGGACCTAAGACAGTTGAGCAACTAGAAGCCTGTATTAGGCAGGAATGGGACAACATTCCTATTCCTAAACTTGAGCAACTTGTCTCCTCAGTCCCCAGACGTTTGCAGACTGTTATAAAAAGAAGAGGGGATGCCACACAGTGGGAAACATGGCCTTGTCCCAACTTTTTTGAGATGTGTTGATGCCATGAAATTTAAAATCAACTTATTTTTTCCCTTAAAATGATACACTTTCTCAGTTTAAACATTTGATATGTCATCTATGTTGTATTCTGAATAAAATATTGAAATTTGAAACTTCCATATCATTGCATTCTGTTTTTATTCACGATTTGTACAGTGTCCCAACTTCTTTGGAATCAGGTTTGTGTAATATATATATATATATATATATATATATATATATATATATATATATATATATATATATATATATATATATATATATATATATATATATATATATATATATATATATATATATATATATATAATATATATACACACACACACTCACCTAAAGGATTATTAGGAACACCTGTTCAATTTCTCATTAATGCATTTATCTATTTAACCAATCACATGGCAGTTGCTTCAATGCATTTAGGGGTGTGGTCCTGGTCAAGACAATCTCCTGAACTCCAAACTGAATGTCAGAATGGGAAAGAAAGGTGATTAAAGCAATTTTGAGCATGGCATGGTTGTTGGTGCCAGATAGGCCGGTCTGAGTATTTCACAATCTGCTCAGTTACTGGGATTTTCACGCACAACCATTTCTAGGGTTTACAAAGAATGGTGTGAAAAGGGAAAAACATCCAGTATGCGGCAGTCCTGTGGGCGAAAATGCCTTGTTGATGCTAGAGGTCAGAGGAGAATGGGCCGACTGATTCAAGCTGATAGAAGAGCAACTTTGACTGAAATAACCACTCGTTACAACCGAAGTATGCAGCAAAGCATTTGTGAAGCCACAACATGCACAACCTTGAGGCGGATGGGCTACAACAGCAGAAGACCCCACCGGGTACCACTCATCTCCACTACAAATAGGAAAAAGAGGCTACAATTTGCACGAGCTCACCAAAATTGGACAGTTGAAGACTGGAAAAATGTTGCCTGGTCTGATGAGTCAATTTCTGTTGAGACATTCAGATGATAGAGTCAGAATTTGGCGTAAACAGAATGAGAACATGGATCCATCATGCCTTGTTACCACTGTGCAGGCTGGTGGTGGTGGTGTAATGGTGTGGGGGATGTTTTCTTGGCACATTTTTCTTTCCATGTACCCATTCTCTGATTGCTACTTCCAGCAGGATAATGCATCATGTCACAAAGCTCAAATCATTTCAAATTGGTTTCTTGAACATGACAATGAGTTCACTGTACTAAAATGGCTCCCACAGTCACCAGATCTCAACCCAATAGAGCATCTTTGGGATGTGGTGGAACGGGAGCTTCGTGCCCTGGATGTGAATCCCACAAATCTCCATCAACTGCAAGATGCTATCCTATCAATATGGGCCAACATTTCTAAAGAATGCTTTCAGCACCTTGTTGAATCAATGCCACGTAGAATTAAGGCAGTTCTGAAGGCGAAAGGGGGTCAAACACAGTATTAGTATGGTGTTCCTAATAATCCTTTAGGTGAGTCTAATATATATATATATATATATATATATATATATATATATATATATATATATATATATATATATATATATATATATATATATATATATATATATATATATATATATATATAATTTTTTTATTATTATTATTTTTATTACAATTGTATTGATAAGAGTTAATTGAACACTGCTTAGCATTAATTCGAGTTATGCATACTTTTGGTGCTTTGTAGATTATCTTTAGATTATCTATCTCACATTAGATATTGAAGCAATTCAGTTGCAAATGTGTGTAAAGATGTAAAGATACATTTAGTGCTCAGAGACATTTAGAATCTGTTGATGTTGTTGATATGCAGAGTCTTGATTTGGTGCTCTAGATATTGACAATTTTATTTATTTTTAATTCTTTATAAAAGTAGATAATTACACTGTTGCAATGCAACTGTTTTGCATATTCATGAACACAAATGTGTGTCAGGCCATATATCCACAAAAAACATGCATCAGCGCTTGCTTTGGTGTTGCCACCCCTCATAGTCCACATGCCACTCCTTTTCCACCCTATAAATAATTTTCTAGATCCACCCCTGTGTCTTCGTGCACTCAGATGTTTTAAGATCGCTTGAATACTTAAACTGACAGGACCTAAAATATGTGCAAATGATAAACTGACACTCTATGATGATTACAATTTGCAATGAATCCAAGAATCACATGGTCTTTGAATTGTTGTGTCTGGTCCGTATGGATTGCATATAATCTACAATCTCATCATGTTTTTTTAGTCAGTTCTATATATATATATATTTCTTTTAGTAGAGCATTTTAGCACTTCACCTTAAACGTCTTCTCAGTTCATTTTTATTTTTAAGCTCAAGCTTTTTATCTATTTTTATCTAATATATTTATTTCAGATTTATTTTAAATACATTTGAATGGTTTTAGATAGCAATAACATCACTTGGATACAATTGTATATCAAATTTCATGTGGTGCGACTTCCTGAAAACAAAAGTACAAGATGTGTATGCTTACATGTATTGAATGAGTAAGGAAAATACATTATTGATGGTGACGCCACTTGACATTTTTTTGTCAAGAACCAAGTTTTTAAAATAATTGTTCTATTCTTTATCATGAACACTTGTAGATGTCACTGACACAAGAGCAGAGTTGATTTTCCCAGTTGATTAATAATAGGGCCATTTTACCCTGTCAAAAGCTACTCTCAATGCTGTGCTGAGTTTATCGCTATGGGAAAAATCTCTTTGTTTAACTGGTTGTAAAGCATAAATATAAATAAATGTGAAACAGGTGCGCTTTCAGGTTTGTGTGCCGTGTGTCTACCTCTCTCTCAAACTATCCCTGTGTTGGTTAGTTTTGTCAGGCAGGAGTGAAGCCTTTCTCTTTCTCTTTCTCTTTCTCTTTCTCTTTCTCTTTCTCTTTCTCTATAAAAACGAAAAGAGAGTTATCATGTTGAGAGAATCCACCAAGAGATGCATGCCACCCTGCTCATGGCCCATCTCAGAGAATGATCCACATGAATTTTGTATTACACGTCTGGGGGATCATCACGCTGTATCAGCCCTTGAGGGCATAGAGTGTGAGCACTGTGACTTATTTCCCATCAAAGTGCTCCGCTCCAGTCTCGCCCTCTCTCCGGAAGAGCGAACCTGCGTGTCCTCATTGAGATCATGGGGCTCACATGTTGATCTGGCTAAAAGGCAGGAGATGGGTCCTCCCCTTTCTCTTTTCCTCTCACCAGATTGTGAGTTCCTTGAAACTGCTTCTGGAGCATGCTACAGCGCTTCTTTAGAACAGACTTAGGATGCTAGTTCTCTAGGGGAAATGGAGTTTGAGAGAGCTGCCTCTGAGCACTCCTCTTATGACAACAGATTGTACGATGAGCTGCTCAAGTTAGTGACTTGCACTGTGGACAGTTAAGCCGTGTTTCCACCGTGGGAACTTTCCCCAGGAACTAGGGACTTTGGGGTGGTACTTGGTGTGTTTCAACCGCAGGAACTGGGGTCTAAATAAAGTTCCGGGTAAAGAGTCCCCCCTCAAAATGGCCCTGCTCGCGAGGTAGTACTTTTTCAAAGTTCCGGAACTTTCAGGGGTGGGACTTGGGCGCTGAACATGCTGATTGGTTGAGCTCATGCAGCATTGTATTTCAACCTAAAAGTCTGTTTCGGTGCGTGCAGTAAGGCCAGCTACATACTGGCTGCATGGCGTTTTCTATGTCTTTGCACACTAGAAATGTGTTTGACGCAGCGCTGCTGCTGCTAGGTGACGTACAGTGAAGGCTTATACTTCCTGTTAAACATAAATATATAGCCTACTGATACAGCAAAGACATCGTCGGCAGTACTGACGGCAAAATATGCTACAGAATATTTTGTTCTGTATTGACAGGTGCAATATTTCAAAATCAATATTTATTTTTTATTTTATTTATTTTATTTATTACAATTAGGCCTATATCTGCATTTATGTCAACCTAGAGACTTTCAAACATCAAAATGTCACTTATTAACATGTATTCGTGTCAAAATGAAATATAAACATCTTTTCCTATTCTATTTTGCATGGAAATGCTTCCAACACGCTTGCGACACACATGAAAAATAGGCGTTGGTTCTATTTTTAGCATGCACGAATAGAACCGCCGCGCGCAGTCCTATGCGTGTAACGCAGGCAGTGTGCAAGCTCTAACCTGTTAACATGGGAGCCAAAATAAAATTGGACATGCCACACAGCTGAAATGCTCATGCCACGCAGCCAGTGTGTAGCTGGCCTAAGAGTCATTTGCTATTCAAATCAACAATGGAGTTAAAAACAAATATGACCGATTGACCAACGCTGAGGTTCAGGCTTTATTAAGTTTATTTGCAGAGGACGAAATCCAGTGGGCTCTGGAAAGTCGCACACAGTCCTATGTCACTGGACTAATCTTCACGGTACTTTTGACCGCAATGGAAACACAGACAGCAGCAGGTCTGGGGGGGAAATAGTTCCTGGGACAAATTGTTCCGGGTAATTTTGGTGGAAACTGGGCTTTAGACTGACCCCTAGATGATCTAAGTGAGATGACAGATTTCTGTCAGATGGCCACAAAAGGAGGTAACAGAATGATGGTCCCTTCCCTTCTTTCAAGATCTCTATGGTGAACTATCAAAGTCATGGAACAAGTCTTATTCATCCCGTGTCTTTGTGCCTGCGACATCGGGGTAACACAAAGATGTATTAGGTTAAAGAGACGTTGCGGGCTATCTATCCCCTGGCAGCACATCATCTTTGAAGAGGCCAACACTCCCTTTCTAACCATGCAGGGTTACATCCACGCTGGTCTGGAAAGTGTTTCAGGCAGTGAGTTTCAGTGTTTCAGGTCCTGCACACCATGGCAGTTGCAGGCGTACCAGGCTGACCTGCTAAATGAACTGAACACGAGCAAGGGAAACGTGAGTGAGGAGGTGTTTTCTGAGCTGCTCTGAGCCAAGGACTTGTCTCTTTGCGCGACCAAGTGCCAGCGGCCATTCCGTGGGTTGTGTCCGACTTTAGACCTTCGCCGTCTGAACTGTTCTCTCGGAACATACAAGTACAAAATGCTGACAATCAAAATAATTGTGTCTCGGATTCAACGTAAAGATTGGTTTGTCACAATTAACCTCAAGGATGCATATTTTCATGTAGAAGCACAGGAACTTTCTGAGGTTCGCTTTCAGGGCTGAAGCTTACTAATATCGGGTTCTTCTATTCTGCCTAGCCTTGTCACCCCACACATACACAAAATGCATGGATGCAGCACTGGCTCCATTGTGACTCCAGGGCATCCGCATTTTAAATTACATTTACGACTGGCTGATTTTGGCCCAGTCTCAAGAGCTTGTGCTTCGACATCAAAATGTCTTGCTAGCTCATCTTCAATCTCTGGGGTTTTGGCTCAACGCCAAGAAATGGGTTCTCTCTCTGGCCCAGAGGGCAACGTATTTAGGAGTCGTATGGGACTCGGTCACCATGTGGGCACAGCTGACTCCTGCATATGTCAAGTCCATCTTAAGCACCCTGAGCAAAGTCACGCTATGACAGGAGATTACACTTCATAATTTTTCAAATAATTCTAGGTCTTATGGCAGCTGCATCCACAGTGATACATTTGTGCCCTCTGCACATGAGACCATTTCAGTTGACAATGGTCAACTGAACTCTCAGAGTTAGGGGATTTCATCCAAGGGACAATCCCAAAAGGCAAATAAGGGTTACACGCCACATACCCTTTCTATGTGGCTCAGACCCTGGTTCCTCGCCTTGGGTCCCACTCTAGGTGCATGTTGTCATCACAAGATGTTAGCGACAGATGTTTCCCTGACAGCCTGGGGAGCAGTCTTAGATGGCCATCCAGCCCAAGGGATCTCGATTGGCACATCAGTTGCCTCAAATTGATGGCTGTATTTCTGGCCCTGAAGGGTGAGGATTCAGGTTTTTTTGGTAGGAAAAGTTGTCAGCAGGCTCATGTCCTGCTACTCACAGAGTATTTGTGGCTGCCATTTTGGCTTTCTACGCTTTGATTGACAGGGTTTCAGTGGGGGAACACCCTTTGATCGCACGCTTAATTTGTGGAGCTCGGCAACTGAGGCCACCCGTCAGAGTGAAAGTTCCCTCGTTGGACTTAGCCATGGTCCTTGAGGGGTTAGTTGACAACCCCTTTGAGCCACTAGAGTCAGCAACGGTCAAGCTTCTGACTGAAGTTTTTTAAATTTTTTTTTATGGCTGTCTCGTCACTGAAGAGAATTGGGGATTTGCAGGCTTTGTCAGTCTCACCATCCTGCTTAGGCTTTGCCCATGGACTGGTCAAGGCTATTTTGCACCCTCACCCAGACTATCTTAAAGTTCCTTTTTCAACCATGCATCCAGTCATTCTTGAGGTCTTCTGTCCTCTGCTGTTCACTACACCGGAACAGGAGAAACTCCAGGAGTTTGCGTTCTTCAGATTTATGTCCACCGCACTAGCCAGTGGTCAGAGCAACCTTTTTTTTGTTATGGGGGCTGCAACCAGGGGACAGCCACCACCAAAGAGACAATGTCACATTGGGTGAAGGATTCCATCGCTCTAGCCTAGGAGGCACACAGTCAAGCTTTGTCTCTAGGCATTAGGTCTCATTCTACCAGGAGGGTTGCATCCTTCAGGACTTTAGCAAAAGGCGCCCCTTTGCAGCAAGTATGTAATGCGGCAGACTGGTCCTCTCCACACACATTTATCAGATTTTATAGTTTGGATGTTCATGTTACTCCAGGCTCACATGTTCTTGAGTCAGCATCCCAAGTTCATATCTGAGGCCTTTCTCGTGTTTGTGCGCACTAGGGGTTGAACGACTTCTGATTTTTTAAAGTCAACATTTATGTGATGAAAGTCGAGTCAATGTCGACTAGTCGCTGACAGTGTCATTAATGAACAAATAACCCCGAACCTTGAGTTGAGACGCGAACACGGGTTTTCTTGTGCACAGGACAGCTATGGCATATGACACAGTGCTGCCCATAAGGTTATTGCTCCTACATAACAGCTTTTGTATCAGTTCTTTTGTCTTTGGGTCGTTATAATGCTCACAGCTTTCTGCTCGTTCTAAATCAGATACAGATAAGTAGCACAATAAAGATTACATTTATATGAATTTTATACGATTTGCGTGTGAATTAATTCTACCTGCCAGTGTCTCTCTACTAGTAGTGAAGCTTTGAGTTTTACTTACTAAGAAATATATGCTATAACTTCAGTTTCTAAGCTCTTTTATTGATAAATCACAGAACAGTGTTGACAATATATTTCTGCGCTACTGAATGGTTTTGTGTGAGGTGTGCGTGATCTCCGTGTGATGTGCGAGCGATGTGTGTGCGTTACAATGCAGCACGCATTAGTTTAGATCAGTGATTAACTTACGTGTACAATAAGCGTGCATTCTCCTGATCAATTGTGAGCACCCAGATGGTATAATCAAACATGTCTTGTGGAGAGCTCTCTGAGTATGTATTTATTTGTCATTTTTTAACTTTTGGAAACAGAGCCTGCATGTCAGGAAATGGCTTATCCTGTTGCGCCCTCTATAGGCCAGCGACTAGTTGACATCAAGCTTAAAGCGTCATAGCAGAGCATTAAAGTCATCTAGTCGATTAGTCGACAAGTCAGTGCAACCTTGAGTGGTCAAGACACTTCCAGTGCGGCGGTGTTGGTATTGTCGATCCCATAGCACTAAACCCAGTGCAGCATTAAAAGTATTCTTTTGATAGGGAACGTCTCGGGTTACTTGACTGTAACCCAGTTCCCTGAAAAAGAGGGAACGAGAAGCTGCACTGCATTGCCGCAATGGGGCCGTGCACATTTCAATGATGTCACCATCAGTGGTTATTTAAGACAAATTCTTGGCGTGTTTGCCACACATGCTTTACAACCGGTCAAACAAAGATGTTTCCAATAACATTAAACTCAGCGCAGCATCTTGTTCCTGCTTTTTCAGGAAACAGGGTTACAGTCAAGTAACCCGAGGCGATTTGTTTTAATGTTGCTGACTGTTGTTGTTCTAAGAACAGGTAAACTGCTCAACATTCCTGCTTTTGAACTGTTCTCCTCCTCCTCTCTCCGTCAATATCTCCATCAATATATCTCCTTCAATCCCATCTCCTCACTTCTATGTGAAACAGATGTGAATCCTGACCCAGTTATATCTCTCCTGCTTCTCTTAGGCATCCATTGAATCCACAGACAAACAGACAGACAGACAGAAGTTATAAAACTTTCATTCCAACTGCAAGCAGGGAGAACAAACAGCAAGAACAAAGCAAAGCCACAAAAGGGAATAATAGACAAAGAAGAGACTGCGTGAGAGAAAAGACAGCATGCTCCTTTACGACTGACTGATGTGCTGTCCAACTGAGCCTTTCAGTCTTTTGCCTCTGTATAGATTTGTCGCCAGCCTTTTGCAGTTACGGGTGGAGACAGACACCAAAAGACCGCAAAGACCGTCCTGTTTTCAATACTGGACACACATCTTCAATACCTTAATGCTCATTCCTGTGAGTTGAAATGCAAAAGATCGTTTCTGCTGTTGTCCTTTTAAGCTATGGGTAATGAAGTGGTAAATTAAAGATATGTCAGACTCTGACACAAAACTCATTTTCAGATGATGTAGGGCTGAAGTGTTTTACATTGAAAATGTCTGTCAGATTCATGGCCTGGTTAGCACACATACTCAGGGGCATCATGCACTTTGTTTTTCCGTTTGTGGGAACACCAGTGATTTTGGCACAGTTGGCATTAGCAAAAATGAAAAAAAAAAAAAAAAAAACTTAGTACTTAGTAGTAGTATGTTTGTCCATTGATGTGGTAAAGCTTTTGCATAGGGCATTTCAGTTCAGATTCTGACCTGACCATTTCATATATATATATATATATATATATATATATATATATATATATATATATATATAAAATGTGTATGTGTATGTGAAAATTGCAACTGACCGAGACAGCCATACATCACCATGCATTTTTTTGTATTATGGAAAAGAGCTTTGACATTTTGATAATGGCTCCTTTTGTTCCACAGGAAAAAGTCATAAGAGATTCAAGCGACATGATGACAGAAGCAACTGCAAATGATCTGTGGAAAGTGTGACTTCAGTTGGAACAGCCAAATTTAGACCTGTTGAATAAGCGATTTATCACTGCGGTGCTCAAGTGGGTAATGTTAATTTGAATATGGCTTGCAACATTCCCCAAAATTCAACAGTAACACAATTTTAAGTGATTGCATCATAGTTTTTGACAAGATATAAAGTCTCTTCTTAAAGGATTAGTTCACTCAAAAAAAAAAAAAAAAAACCTCTTTCATAATTTTACTCACCTGCATGTCTTTCCAAACCTTCTGCAGAACACAAATTGAGATATTTTGAAGAATGTTTTAATCTCAACTTTTGTATATTCACTAAAATATTGTAAGACATTATGTCCATTGACTTTCGTTGAATGGACATAAACAGTTTTTTGGGTGAGACAGCTATTAAAGTCAGGTTTGTTACAGTAGAACAATGGATGGTAATGTGACAGAGACCTCAAGTGAGTTATGTATGTAAATTATTTTAGAAAGTTTAATTAGTGTATATAATGACTACTGCATGGTAGAGACTACAAACATTCAAGCACAGGAGTAGTTCATTTAATGCAGGTTATACTAATGTGTCAGTGTGCATGAGGCATTTTGTGTGTGTGTGTGTGTGTGTGTGTGTGTGTGTGTGTGTGTGTGTGTGTGTGTGTGTGTGTGTGTGTGTGTTTTTAGAGTCCTCCCTCCGGATTTTATGTGATGAAGTAGCACATTGAGGACACTGATATTAGAGAAGAAATCCTAGGATGCACAAAAAAGCATTTATCTTATGAAATGAGAAATTTATTTGAAGCTTTTTTGCTCATTTTTCTAAGGAGATCTCTAGGGAAATAACAATTTTTAATGAGCCATGTTTAGATTTGTGAGAGGGAAAAAGTTTGCGTGCCATAAAAATAGACCCTCTTTTTTCTTAAAGACTTTTTTTTTTTTTTGGTCTCACAACGGTTTTAAATTCTACCATTGCTGTGAAAAGAAAATGATATAGAGTAAAGACAGGCCAAATGGTACTGTGAGAGACTGATAATGGTCTTAAACCAGGGCAAGACCTCTTTTCTTTCTGTCCTTTTTGATTTTTAGTATATTTTCACTTTAATTTTCTTTTTATTAAAAGATATTCAGAAAATTAAAGTGTCTTTCTGGACACATTTATAATAGAAACATTTTATTTCAATGCAGAGTTGAGTAACTATCTAGTTCTACTACTAGTTATATCATTTTCAGTAGCACATCAGTTGTTTTCACAGTGTGCAGTAGCTGTGGCTTTTAACATGATTATTTTTCCAAAAAGTAGGGGTATAGCTTCACAAATTGCTATATTACTGTATTCTTTGTGAAATAACCATATAGTGTTGGAAAATCTGATTAGTTTCAGTGAACCTGTTCATAAATGATTCCCCATTTTGCAGTTCATCAATATTTTGAAAAAAAAAAAAATGTATTTAGTTTACAGTACTGATTCGGAGAGGTGTAAAAAAACACTACTGAGAACCACTACTCTATTGACTATAAGTAACTTTGCAAGCACATGTCAACTCATTCTACTAACCTTAACCTATTAATTTACATTTATGCATTTAGCAGACGCTTTTATCCAAAGCAACTTACATTGCATTCAAGGTACACATTTTTACATTTTGTCAGTTCTTGCTTTCCCTGGGAATCGAACCCATGACATTGGCATTGCTAGCGCCACGCTCTTATTGTTTGAGCTACAGGAAAGATCTACATTAATGCTCTAATGCTTATTATTAATGCTCTAATGCTTTAATGATTATTCATTGGAAAGTTACTTATAGTTATTAGAATGTCTAAAGTGGACTATTGGAATATTTTTTAACCATAGATTTTAATGTTGGGAAGTTGTGGAGTGATAAGAGTGAAAATTGCTAACTTTGCTAATTCTGCTCAGTGTGAGAACTTTTGAATAGTTTTGTTCATGGGTCTTTTCAACAATTGTTATGTCTTTTATTTTGCAGCTCTGTTCTCAGATGTGTAAGGTAATTATACTGCCTTTGAGTCTACCTTATTTTTGAGGGGTCCCATTCAAAATGAGGGGGCCGCAAATACCACTTTTTCCAGAACATGTCTGATACCAACACTTTTATTATGATACCTGTATTTTCATTGCATTTTTTATTTATTACTAATATTTGGCAGAGGAACCAAAATAATATACATCAGATACATTGGCTTAGCAAATAGATATTTCCTTCTGTTATTTTCATGCCTAATAATGCCTGTTAAAATGTATTGGAGCTACTGTTACTTTCACTGTTCATATTATTCATCATATTTTATCTTTAATTTAATAGCACAGTGAATATTTAGAGCTGCTCCAGCAGGGCTCAACCAGTCAAGAGCAGTGAGTGATTTTCTCTCTTTTGTTGTTTAATTAACATTGAGGAAAAATACAGCAGTCTGCTTGTATCCAGGTACAAACACGTTTTCTTTTTTAACTATTTAAGTTCACTTAAGACATAACCGACTATATTTCACAAGGATACTTGCCAATACGGGCATTTTGACATCATTTTGTGTGAATTTGTCCGTTAAAGCTCAAGAATACGTTCGAGATAGAATCCAATTAAATATGCTATTTGTGTGCTGTCTGAGGCAGCTCTGGGCTCGTGCTTCGGATCTTTGCATACAGAAAACTTGAAAACATAATTTGATTACCTCTTTCCTGTAATAATGTAGGCAACCACTCGTTATACATAAATCATGTAACATGTTTTTACTTGCACATACGATTTAGTTTTAAATCAAATGACGCATGTGTGCTGGGTGAACGATCAGCAATCAAGAGCATGCAACAGAAGTGTGCTCTCTCTCTCTGTACCGTCAGTTAACGTTAGTAATATGATTCTTATTTTACTTTCTTTACTATTGCTATATCCAACCGAACTATATATATATATATATATATATATATATATATATTAGTGAACAATAAACCCATATCTGAGCAGATTGTGAAATACTCAGACCGGCCCGTCTGGCACCAACAACCATGCCACGCTCAAAATTGCTTAAATCACCTTTCTTTCCCATTCTGACATTCAGTTTGGAGTTCAGGAGATCGTCTTGACCAGGACCACACCCGTAAATGCATTGAAGCAACTGCCATGTGATTGGTTGATTAGATAATTGCATTAATGAGAAACTGAACAGGTGTTCCTAATAATCCTTTAGGTGAGTGTAGTTTGGATTGCCAGTATGGTTCTGTTCTGGGCAAGAACTCCCTGCGCATGAATAAGAGCATGGTAGAGTAGAGCAGCAATAACCCCCCTTAGGGTTAACAGAACAGAACCAACATAATGTATTGCAGATATCATTAATGTTTATATTAAATGTACACAATAATTCAGGAATTTAGTCTTGAATTTAGATTCAAGGGGAATTAGAATACCAAATCCTGACTGACAAGAGGAGGAGCTGGGGGTAGAGGAGGGTAAATGAGCTCTGGAGAATGCGATAGCTGCTGATAGTACTGAAGGGTTATTATACATGTATGCGGTGATATTCCCATAGGTAGACGTGATCGGCTGACAGACAGCTGATGCGAGCTTGACTGACGTGACCTGCCAGAACTAACACTATACGCTGCATTGTGTCAAATCGACTCAACCCTCCAACGTCACAACTTGGCAACTTAGAGTTTCCCATAATTAAATACAACGTTGTCATTCATCATTCATGTACTTGGAACTCATAATTACAATATTTCTGACTTCACTTGAAGTGCACATTAATGTCATTTACCCATTAACCCTGCTTCTGAATTATATGTCTACTTAAAACATATTATGCCAAAAGCAGTATGTCAAATGAGCAGTATTTAATTTAGCAGGCAAAAAATACCCTGATGACCTTCAGCTTTCGATATGATTCTGAAGTGTACATCCGACGGACACTTTAGAACTGACTAGAAAAGCTGCTGATGGCATAGCTCAAATTACTGTTTCAACATGGTGAATATAGCTCATACTATTCATACTATACTATACATACTATACATATTCATACTAGTGTTGTTGTCAAGAGACCAAGTCAAGAGCAAGACCAGTCTGTGCTGAGACCAAAGCAAGACTAGGGTGAGACCAAGACTAGACTCAAATGAATCAAAAAGATTCACATTTATTGCCTTAGGAATGTTTTAATAAATAAACACAATTAGAATAATAAGACACTATATAGAGCTGTTACCAATCAAATGAAATCAGCAGTTGCATCTGAATTGGTACATAATTACAGCTGCATAAATAATGTTGAGTATTTTATTTATTTTTGTTTTTGTTTGAGCATTTAAAATCAATATCACGTTTGCAATGGTGCTCATATTTGTGAGAACAGCTTTCTTGCTCCTGTGATATTTGCTTAATTTTATCATGTGCTATAATTAAAAAGAACTTCTTTTTATTAAAGGAAAAAAAAAGCTCTCATACAATTATTTTTGGCCATTTGTATTAATGTTGACACAACCCATTAATTTCTGAACCGGGACAACAGTAACAAAAGAAATCAAATACGTTATTAACTGCATTTGAAGCAGAAAGTTTTACATCCAGTCCTCAAGTCCTCTTAGCCGAGTACAAATGCGGTCCATTTGCGGAGACAAGATTAAGACCTTTAACATTTAACATTAAAAATGGATTTTTAGTAAGCAAGAATCCATAAATATTATTACACCTTGAATACATATGTGTACACAAATATATCTCAAATATATTTTTATAACTAATATACATTTATAACATTAACTAAATTGTTTTACTGAATTTTTAATTTATAAGAAATTAAACTATTTGTCACACTAATTTCAAGTTCTATTCAATTTCTTTTCAGCCTTTTAATGAGAAAGATAAATATATTAAAAACATATTTATCAAATAAGATGATTAAATGCTTTAAAAAAATAAATAGATCCAGACAAAATTTTTTTAAAAATCCATAAAGATTATTCAAAATATGACCTTTGCTTTTTGATACCCAGCTTTATTTTAGTGTAACATGCTGTTATTGTCACTAGAAGTTTGAAGATCAACCAATCAATCAATCAATCAATCAATCAATCAATCAATCAATCAATCAATCAATCACATTTAACACAAGTTGGCCAAAGTGCTTTACATGTCTAAAAATTATTCAAAAGATCATTCAAAATGTGTACAAATGGACCTGCCACATAAGGCTGGTCGCAATGAGCACACAACAAATTGAGTACAACAAAAAATTAGTCTTTAATTGAAATTCAGCTGGAGACATGACGAGAACAACTAGAAGTAACGATACACAGCCATGAGAGCAAACGAGACTGAACAATGAACAGAGGAAACTAAGAGCTTAAATATACACACAGGGCAAACTAAGGGAGCTAAATGAAACACAGGTGAAACTAATCAGCAACTATGGAAACAAACTGGCCCACAAAATAAATAACATGCGCTTTTGTGCAATTAAAACAGCGTTTTTACGGTGTCTCGTGTCAAGCCAAACGGCGTAAAAAGTGCTTTTCACAAACACTAAAATGGCATTAAGGGGTAAATAACACACACAGTTCATGTTAAACTTGAGTACCTATAGAGTAGTGTTGCTAAAAACACGAAAAACAGAGATGAAAAATGAACTTAAGAAATTCAATTTTGCTATGGTTAAATGTTCAGTGATATCTTACAAAGATTATTTAATTTTGGCACAATTTTTTCTCTAAATAATGTTGATATGGCAACGAGTAAATACACAAAGTTTCGTCATCCTGGCATGTGGGGAAAGTTTTAAACCATGCGTGTTACAACTAACCCTGCGTTAGGTTGTGTCCCGTGCTCCCCTATGCACTTGCGCGCCGATTGTCAACAAAAGACATTTGATACAGTTTCACTCACCGGCTGCGGTTTCGACTCGTGACAGGGAACAAACAAACACACTTGCAGAACTCCGAAGCTGCTCTGGAAAAACAAACTGCATCCATTGTTTCCTTAATGCTGGGTTAAGGTTATCTTTCCCTCACAACCAAAAACACACTTCTTTAGTGACATTGTTGATTTCGTAGTCTAAAAACAAAATGACAGCGCTGCCTTAGCATTAGATCCCCCTTTTAAATACAATGTTTTTGACAACAGGCGCATGTTTTGTACATTTTTTATTAATTTTTTTACGTTTGTTTTTTTTATTTGATGACATTAAATGCAGTCAAATATGCCGTTTTGGATGTAAACGTGATTCAGCTATAGCGTAATAGGGTTTTTGGGTTTGGGTTTGCCTTAAGCATGCACACAGAAAGCAGCATCTCTCAGCATGTGATCGTGAAATTCAGTTCTCTTTCATGTCTTATTGTGCTTGAATGGTTGAATCCACGCACAATTACCACGCAGTCGGTTCTGTCTCAAGTGAAAATAAACAGTTGGGTGTAAAACAGATGTGTCGTGTGTCAGTATAATAGAATGTTTGTCTTAAAGTGACAGCAGCCTAATATACCTACTGTACCTGCTGTCATTAATGTGACTCAAACAAAAGAGAAAAAAGCTTAACTTTTTAGCTTTAATAATAATACATTTATATTTAATTCATACAGTGAAGACTATGCAATATTTTATTTGATTAATTCATATTTTTGTTATATTGTATTTGTCCTATTGTTTATATATAACTATTGTGATTGTTCGTTAAATAAAATCTGCTGTTGTAGCCCATCCGCCTCAAGGTTGTGCGTGTTGTGGCTTCACAAATGCTTTGCTGCATACCTTGGTTGTAATGAGTGTTTATTTCAGTCAAAGTTGCTCTTCTATCAGCTTGAATCAGTCGGCCCATTCTCCTCTGACCTCTAGCATCAACAAGGCATTTTCACCCACAGGACTGCCGCATACTGGATGTTTTTCCCTTTTCACACCATTCTTTGTAAACCCTAGAAATGGTTGTGCGTGAAAATCCCAGTAACTGAGCAGATTGTGAAATACTCAGACCGACCCGTCTGGCACCAACAACCATGCCACACTCAAAATTGCTTAAATCACCTTTCTTTCCCGTTCTGACATTCAGTTTGGAGTTTAGGAGATTGTCTTGACCAGGACCACACCCCTAAATGCATTGAAGCAACTGCCATGTGATTGGTTGATTAGATAATTGCATTAATGAGAAATTGAACAGGTGTTCCTAATAATCCTTTAGGTGAGTGTATATTAGTGGACTAATAGTGAGTAGTGAATGAGGATATAGGGGGGCGATTTCAAACACAGCTCTTGTCAACTTAATATTACAGGGAACATGAACCCAGGCAAAGCAGAACAGGATACAGAATGAAAACAAAACACAAAGAAAACTAAACAGACTAGAACATAATCCTGACACAACCTTAGTACAAAAAGAAAATCTGTATTAAAATGTCTCCCTCACATTCCTTCCATATAATTAATGTTTTAAGAGTAACGATAGGGGGAGCAGTGGTAACTGTGTTTCTAGCGTCTAATGACTTCATCTTGATGCAGTGCTTTTGTCATCTAAGAAGACATATGTTCTCCTGAGAGCCGTGGACTGTGCCTGGATGTGTGGAGTACCGAAGCTGATCAGACTGTGTCAGAGACCTGCTGAGAAATAGATTACAGTGAGTCAATGCAGCGAAGACTGCTGTGAATCAAGATGCGGACTATGAGAGGATGTCAGTTAGTGTAAGTGTGTATGTGTGTGTTTAATGCTAGAAAGAGAGATAGGAAGACGACAGCACACGCACGCAGCCTATGGTGAGGATTACAAGGTTGGAGTTCTCCAGTAACCTTGCATGAAAGGATTTTCAATCAAATTTCCTTTTTTAACCCATCTCAAGAATACTGTGCTCATTAACTGTTAGAACAATTTCTTAAAGGGACAGTTTACCTAAAATGATACCCTCATATCATTCCAAACCTGTAAGCTGTTATTTTTCCAATTATGTATTTTTCATATAATGGCAGTTAACTCTTTCCCCGCCAGCATTTCTAAAAAAAAGTTGCCAGACACCACCAGGGTTTTTGATATTTTTCACAAAAATGTAATGGCCCATAGAATATTTTGTTGTATGAATATCTGAAGATGCAATATATATATAAACTTTATTCTAGCTTCATGCATTCCTTTTTTTATCAATACTTAAATATTGGTAAGTTTAATAAAAAAAAAGCAACATGTTGAACTAAAAGCTGAGAAAAATTTGACAAACGTTTTTGTCAAAGACTACATTCAGAATGATGATCAAACACAGATGGAGTCGATTGAGTCCATCAACACCCCTAATGCTTGCACAGTCCTATAGCTCGTCCTGGGTCGACATTTCATTCAGTAACATTAGATAGTTTTGAATTATATGATGTTTAATGTTGATGATCATGTTATTTTACATATCAAGTCACATTTATATAGCGCTTTTTACAGTGCCAGTTGTTTCAAAGCAGCTTCACAGTGTTAACAGGAAAATAATGCAACAAAATTTGATTCAGCTGTACAGCCGCTTGGGTGAAAACGGTGATGTCATCCAGCTCATTTCAATTATCATATAGTGTCAATGCGGGCAGATCAGTAATATAGTTGAAATTTAGGTGTTCCCAACTGAGCAAGCCAAAAGCCAAAGGCAACGGTGGCAAGAAACCAAAACTCCTTCAGGGTCAGAATGGAGAAAAAACCTTGCGAGAAGCCAGGCTCAATCTGGGTGCCAGTTCTCCTCTGGCCAACGAACAAATAGTGTATGATTATGATTCTCATTACATGTCAGAAGTCATATTAGATCAATAGATATTCGTAAAATTATTTGAAAGATTGGAGTCGTCATTCCGGAGACGGGTTTAATGAGGATGTTGTGTCGATGTGGCATTTACGGGGGAGGGGCGTTTAATTGACACGCTCTCTGCAGACACTTCAGGGATGCGTTGGTCATGTCCAGGCGCAGGTCCACCATATGATCTGTATACGGCCCGGATCTGGCTGACTGCAGTAAACCTCGGGATAAACAGAGAGACTAACATTAGAATAGATGCCATTCTTTTTATGATGTAACGAGTACAACAGGTGTTATGGGAAGTGTTCCCGGTTCCGGCTGACCTAGTTAATGCAGCCTAACAATCATTTAACTGATTTGAATAATACAAATTGCTAATGTTCTATGTGTATGCCACAGTAAAGAGATGTCTAGATTTAAACTGACAGAGTGTGTCTGCTTCCCGAACAATGCTAGGAAGACTGTTCCAGAGTTTAGGTGCTAAATAGGAAAAGGATCGACCACCTGCAGTTGATTTTTATATTCTAGGTATTATCAACTGGCCAGAATTTTGTGACCGCAATAGACATGAAGGAGTATAATGTGTTAAGAGCTCGCTCAAGTACTGGGGAGCTAAACCATTTAGTGCTTTGTAAGTAATAAGCAAGATTTTAAAATGTATGCAATGTTTAATAGGGAGCCAGTGCAGTGTTGACAGAACCAGGCTAATAAGGGCATACTTCCTGGTTCTAGTAAGAACTCTGCGTTTTGGACTGTTTTTTACACAGAACTCTGCGTTTTTTCTGCTGCAGTTTATGTATTATGCGAGCAGGGCAACCACCCAGTAGAGCATTACAATAATCTAGCCTTGAGGTCATGTACGCATGAATTAACTATTCAGCATTTGTCATTGAAAGCATGTGCATCACGATGCAGACAAGGACGATTCAGTATCAATTCAGTAATAGATCATAACCGATTCTTTTCTGACATCATTTGTCATGTACGTGTTTGGTCGCAGTAGCATTCAGTGGCAGAGGGAGGCAAGACGCGAGTGAGAGTAATTAAAGGGATACTCCACCATTTTTTCATATTAAACTATGTTATTCCCTTAACTAAGACAAGTTGATGCATACCTCTCTCATCTCAGTGCATGCACTTAATCGCTCTGACGTGCGGTGACATTTTGATTGCACTTAGCTTAGCCCACTAAACCCAGTTCATTCATTAGATCAAGTTAGAAGCGACCAAACACCTCCACGTTTTCCCTATTTAAATACAGTTACACGACTAGTTGAACGACCAAGTATTGTGACACAAAATAAAACGTGGCGCTTTTCTAAGCGGGTTAAAAAGGATAACTATAATGTATGGCGGAATAGCACTTTTGAGAGTACTTTGACTCATGCCTGAAAAATCCTCCTCACCTTCTCATTTCCGTCAATAGAACTGTGGCGAGGCGGGGGACCGTGAGAGCGGGCCGGTGGCGAATGTTAATGAGCGTCAGCTGTGCGCCACACCGGCCTCGTCTCATGGAGGAGTGACGGGAGTATAAAAGGAGGAGCGACGACATGTCAAGACGAGAGAGGACCAGGCCTGGATTTTATTTTGTGTTTTGTTTTGTGTATGTAGGTGGCAGTCAGCCGTGAGGGGCTGCCGCCATTATTGTGTTTTGTTTTGTTTTTAGGCGGCAGTCGTCCGTGAGGGGCTGCCGCCGACGTTATGGGTTGTTTTATTTTTGATTAAAGTTTTTAAATGTTCGCCGGTTCCCGCCTCCTTCTTCCCTGATCGTTTCATTGTTGTTACAAGAACCAACGTGACTTTTACTTCTACCTGTGCTACTAGCAAACTGCAAGAGATCATTTGCAATGACGGACTTTGTAGACGATGACAACTGGTTTGTAGCAGACCCAGAGCCATATCTGTTTGAACCCGAGTACAGAGAGGAGGAACTAGCTCTTATGGACCATGAGAGGGAAGAAAGATATGAATCAGAACAGACCGGAGCCGGCGAAAGAACACGGGCAAACACGCCACTTCTTCAGAATCTCCACCGGTGTTGTTGTATCCATGTTCAAAGCAGCTAACCAAGCTTTCCGCCGTTTGTGGGGCGTTGGAATTCTGTGAAACATGACCGCACTATATACCTTCGCCTTGTTATCACAACCCTTTACAATGCACGTTATAACCATGATTGTTCACAAACTATCTTCCTACAAACTGATACTTCATCAACTCTGCTCAAACTACTACTACTGATGCAGGCGTGCAGGTTACGTTGGTTCTATTGACGGAAATGAGAGGGTGAGAGAATTTTTCAGGCGTGACTTTTTACTGCGCTGAGTCAAAGTATTCTCAAAAGTGCTATTCCGCCATACATTATAGTTATCCTTTTTAACCTGCTTAGAAAAGCGCCACGTTTTATTTTGTGTCACTATACTTGGTTGTTCAACTATTCGTGTAACTGTATTTAAATAGGGAAAACGTGGAGGTGTTTGGTCGCTTCTAACTTGATCTCTGTTTGGTACCTAATGAATGAACTGGGTTTAGTGGGCTAAGCTAAGTGCTATCAAAATGTCACCGCGTGTCAGAGCGATTAAGTGCATGCACTGAGATGAGAGAGGTATGCATCAACTCGTCTTAGTTAAGGGAATAACATAGTTTAATATGAAAAAATGGTGGAGTATCCCTTTCAAAATGCTCCCTCTATATTAAAAGCCGACATCTGCGCACATTTCGGCTTTTATGAACAACCTGGTAAGCACGACCTGGAGAACACACGCTCTGTGTGTAAATCAAAGCCATCTAATTTATTAAAACTCTGCAAAAACGGATATAAATCCGATCTTCACTTCCCGCACTATATGGAGATTTATTGGAGTTCACATCACCGAAAACAACAGATATGAGCTGCATTTTATTGATCAGCAGCTAATTTCAAAATCAAAGACTGCAATAGGAGAGCGCGCGGCAACAGCACTGGTAAGATCATTCAGTTTCTTTACGTTTAATGAAGATGATTGTGTGTTGAGCATCTGCGACTTACTTTCGGTAGTTTGTGCGTTGGCTTGATGAAAAGATACTTAGCTGCTCGTCTGCATCGATGCGTGCTTCAGTAGTGCTGTCTTATCTGACTATAACATGTCATATAGCCTTTCACACGTTAATTATTTTTTTTAGCATTGTTGCGAGGAGTAAAATCTACATATGTGGTTTCAACAACCAGAAGCATTTAGACTTAAGTTTTGACTGTAATGTGACCCAGATCACCTCCTAAAGTGGCTTTTACTATTTACTTTTGTGTATTTGTTCTAAATGCTCCTGCTGTCTTCTGTGCCAGACTTGAGTTTTGTTTGATGCGTTCAAGAAGTGTGTTTTCTTTGAGCAGGTAAAATTAAAGGTTCGGTTCATAGAACAGACTGACAAAATTGTATACATGAAGATGCAGTGCATCGTCAATGCATCGTGATATCGAATTGAACCGAATCGATGGCATGATAATCATAATCAAACCCTTACTCATGACTAGTGGCTGGTCTGTGTGCGCAATTCCACAAACCTGGTATAAGCAGCAGGGTTTATTAAAAAGGAAAATTTTAAATATAACAAACATAATTTATGGCCATTGTGAGAAACATGTAATCAACAGAAAAGTAACTGTAGTCTGATTACAAATATTGTAAAATGTAATATGCATTAATTACAAGTAGTTAATTTTTGGAATATGATTACATAATCCAGATTACATGTAGTTAGTTACTACCCAGCACTGATTATATGATAATCTTTTATTTCCTATTGTGATGTATATCACAATAGGTGAAACAGCTTCTCAGTTTATAAATCGAGGGTACAAATTAGTAAATCGTGTGGACGGTTTAGCAAGTCGAGGGAACAAAGTAGTAAATCACCCGCATGATTTAGCAAAACGAGGAAACAAAATAGTAAATTGTGCGCATCATTAATAAATCGAGGGAACGAATTAGTAAATTGTGCGTACAATTCACTTTTTTTTTCTTGCATGTAAAATAGTAATATGCGTGGATAAACCATTTATAATAAACACTGCAATATTTCATTTAAAAAAGGTATCAAAGTTGTCAATTTTGGTTTCATGGTGACTTTAAATTTCTTTAAAAGTGAGTAGGATGATTTCTTTGCAATATTAAATATTTTGTTTTTGATTAAATAATATCTGAAAATCCATGTATCCTTAGGAATCTGATCCACTAAAGGCGGTGTGTGAGTAAGTGCTTGTGTTTGAGTGTGTGTCACCGGGCTGTGGGAGTGGGATAGTGGGCGGCAGGTGGATGAAGAGCATTGCATGATGGTCTGTATGGAAATAAGATATAATTGCACAGTACGTTCAGCCTGCCTGACGTCTCTAAAATTCAAAGGGAATTTGCATCATTATGTGCAGACTTTTCAAATATGCTAATGTTTTTTTTTTTTTTCTCAACGCTCACAGGCATCTTTCAGTGCAATTAGATCCTCTCAACTGACTGTGTAATCACAAGATTTCCAAGCAGAAGAAGAAAAAAAAAAAAAAAAAAAAAAAAAAAAAAAAACACACTTAAATGTTTCTGTTAACTTTAAATTACACATAGTGAAGTGCCCTATACAAAGGTCTGTGACAGTTTTGTAATCATATCCAGAGGAAATAGTCCCAGGAAATTAAGTTAATTATAATTTTGAATGAATTATATGATTTAAAATATTACACATTATATGACATGCATTCAAATTCTACTTTAAACAAAAACTGAAGAATAAAAAGAAAGTAGCCTAACTTCATTCATAATCCTGATTCATAACACACGATAAGCTATATTCAATAAGCTGTCTTGTGTAGTCAGACTTTTGGCATTTGATCAACATTGCGGCCTCTCCTGACCAAGAACCATCCACTCAGAAAGAGACAAACTGACATGTATAGTGACCAGTAGTGGTTTGTTTTGTTTTTAAGTGTTATTCAGTAGTGGGTTTTATAGATAATAGCATAATAATAGCCAGTGTGGAATTTATTTTTATTTAAATGATGAAGTGACACTCTCGGCAAACAGTTGTACAGAAGGTTCAGTGATGTGACACTTTTTCTTCTTTTTTTTTTTTTGTTTTTTTTTTTTGTCTGGATTTATAATTTTTTTAAAAGCATTTCATGTTATTTGATGACTGTTTTTAATATATTTCTCTTTCTCATTAAAAGGCTGAAAAGAACTTAATGAAAGGAAAACTTGACATTTAGTGTGACAATTAGTTTTAATTTCTTAAAAATTAAAAATTCGGTAAAACAGTTTAGTTAATGTTATAAATGTATATTAGTTATAAAAATATATTTGAGATATATTTGTGTACACTCATATGTATTCAAGGTGTAATATGCTATTACTTTTTGATTGCTCCATGAACATAACATGAGTCATTACAATTATTATTCATTTGTTTTTAGATATACAAAACCTTATGAAACCACCATAATACCTAGATTTGTCCTTTTCTTATTGTGAACACTCTCAGAAAGACAAACTCTCTTTAAAAAATAGTTGCTGCCTTAATTTAAGTACAGTCAACTTGAATGTTTAAGTCATTTAAACTTAAATTACTGACTTTAATTAGTTGAATATTGTATAACTTATATAAAACAGTTGAAAATTGCTTAACTTATTTTATGAGTTAAAGCAATGTAAAAACATATTTTGTCATAACTTATTGATCATACACTGTTCTGCTCATGGCTATCTAGTTTACTTGCTATAGTTTGGCAATTGCAGCCTTCCTTGTAAACAAAACCTTCTTTTCCCTTTATGGATTGATAAAACACCTGTTTGTTCTTTCTTTCAAACGTTCTGTAAAGCCAGCCAATCAGATTAAAGTTGAGAATATGAATCAGACAGTCAGTTCATGGGTAAAATTAACCTTTTGATTACAGATAAACCTTCTGCATGAGTCTAATAGTGGTGGTGCAACAGAGGTAAACAACAGCTTTTTTAAAATCAGCATGGATGAAAATACCAGCTTGTTATCATATATTTATTTAAATGCTAATTCATCTTTTTTTCATTCCTCAGACATCAGCTTCAGAGGGGATAAGACATGCCCATAAACCCATTCCTTGCAAACCTGTACCGCCTCAGAAAATCTGAAAATGATCATTTTCTACAAAAGGCCATTGTGGGCTGCTTCTGTGGTAGAAATCAATGGTTCTCCCAAATCTCCTTGAACAAGGCTGATTGCGTGAGGCAGATCGAAGAGCACAATAGACTTTCAACAACAGCTGTGCTAGCCAGGGACTTGGATTTGTTGAGTTAAGGTATCTTTTCACGTTGTTTTTTAATAAAGAGAAAACGAATGGAGCAGTTGTTCATTCAGCCACATATCTGAATGTCTGCTCGTTTTGCATTGCTGTTTTCACGTTTCACCTCCCACACCAAGTCCTGCTTAATTATGGATCAGAACCGGTGGCCATTTTAGTTTAATGCTTTGAAAAGATTATTTGCTGTGGTCAATCATGTTGATGCCATGCCGACGGAGGAAGCCTCGGACTTGCTGATGGTGGCGTCGATCTGTTGGACTGCATTGCTCATTTGGGTCAAGTGCACGGTAATCAATGATGCCTCTGGGCAGCCGAGTCAAAGGCGATATTTCACTTTAGAGGAAAAAAAGAACAGAGAGGAAGATCAAAGCATGGCATGGAAAAGCGGTCCACTGGCCTTGGCTTTGAACTTCATGCTGATATAAACTGAGTCCATCCCTCCACTAAAAAAAAAAATGCAATAACGAAATAACAATAATCATGCATGTCCTACAGTATGCTAAATAATAAGACGTAAAGGGATAGTTCAACCAAAAATGAAAATTCTATCATTTACTCGCCCTCTTTTTTTTTTTCTTTTTAATAAAAGTAACATTTTGAGGAATCTGCACACTGCTCTTTCGCATAAAATATCAGTTTGCAGTGACAGTTTGTCAGTCTGAAAAGAAAGTGGAACAAGCTCATTCGCTATTTTCGATGCTTGAGAAGTAATATTATAGCTTTGTATGAGAAATTTAAGCCATTATTCACTGTAATATTCCCCTCCAGTGAGTTGATAATTGGATTGATTCGTTGGACAATCAGTCAGTTTGATTTGTGAATCAGTTGAACTAGCTCATAAGAAACAAGCGACGTGTTTCTTTTCCGTATTTTCTCCTTTCTCTCTCTCTCTCTCTCTCTCTCTCTCTGAAATTCTGAATTATCATTATTCATAACATCAAATAAATCAAGGTATCACATAAAAAGCAAAGCTTTCTCTCTTTTATCTATCTCATGCTTTTTGCATGTTATTGTTAACAGCAAAGGCTGGTTTTAATTGCAGGGAGCAACAGTTTATAGGGTTTAATTGCAGCAGATTGCCTGAGTTGCTTTGTCCACTCTTGTCTACCTGCTGGTTCCATATTCCACCCCTACCAACAGAAATAATAGTGCCTTTCATTTAAAAACCCTCTAACCACAACTGTGAGCTTTAGACAACATGAAGGCCCCGCATTCAGAGTAGTACAAAGCCATTAATGGCCACTCGTCCACAAAACGTTGGTTTTGTGGCGAGAATCTAAAGAGCACCAATGTCGGGAAAAAGAACAGTGATATTTTGCTCAAGCCCTGTGAATTGAATTGTGATATTTTGTGACATTTAGCAGTTGTCATTGTGCTGTGTACGCTGAATACTGATAGATCGCGGGTCTGCTGACAGGGTAAGCAAGTGGCACTTAAAACGCGAACAGAATAGTAGGGGTGTTCGATTCCAGGTTTTTTGGTGTCAACTCTGATTCCCGACTCCCACTGTAGGAGTCTATGGAATCGACTCCTCGACTCCATTTACTTTACATCAAAACAGGGTCAGAAATAAGACAAAATTGCAGTTGTTACACGCTTAAATTATTTTCCCCATGACACAAAGCCTTAAAATCCCCTTATTAAAACTGCACACTTTTGGCATGACCGTCCAAATTAGTCCAATTTAGCGATGACTCGATGAGTGGCTATCAGCGTTTCTACCTAGCTGTTGCCGTTACAGAGGAAAAAAGTCATGAAAAAAGCGGTTGTCCAGTGATGGCACTAAATGCACATGATCATGGTCTTAAAAGGTGAGTTAAAGATACTAAATACTAAAATACATACAATAATGTACTCTTATTGATATGAGTTTTTTATGATTTATGGTTAGTTTAATGACTATGAACACAAGATTAGCCATGAAAAACCAAATCTATTTTTATTGCAATAATATACCATCAATTAAACTAAAGTTAGCATGGAGGAAGCCTATGTATAATTACAAAATAAAGTCACCGTGACTGTTTTCTATTTCTAAAGTAAGCACTCAAATAAATGTGTGTGACAAAGTTTATGTGACAGCTCTCTGACGTAGTGTATGCAGTGTTGCTTATTTTCATTCACTCCTTGCTTATAGTGTACTCAACTGCCATGCACTTTATAGGGATTAGAGAATCAGTTAACAAGTGAGTGATTTCGGACACAGCATCAGAGTCGACACCGAGAGTCGATTCCTGTGCTGGAGTCGACCCCAACTCTGAGGCTATTCAGAGTCGACTCCCCATCACTACAGAATAGTTGAAAATCGAAATCCGAGTTTTCTGAGAATGATCTGTTCTGGTAATGTGTGGTTTGCCCACATAAATAATCAAGGACATACAATATTCTTTTCTTCTTATTCTGTTATTTATTTATTTAGTGCAGGCTATTTATGGCTAATCCATTAACCAGTGTAATATTACAGTACATGCCACTTTTTTTAAAGGGTTTAAAGAAATTCACTTTTATAATGTGTTTGAACACTGATGTGTGTGAGAACAACCAGTCTATTGTCCTGGTTGGTTGCAATAAAGGATGAACGCGGGATCTAAATGCAAGCAGTTTGAGTATTTATTTACACAGAACTCAGGAACAATACACATGAGCCGAACAACCTAACCATATGCAACACAGAACTGATAATGAACTGAAAGAAACACAGGGCTTCAATACACAGCAAACAATAGGGGGCTAATTAACTAGACACCTGAACAGAACTAAATCAATCAGTAACCATGGAGAGAAGCAGGCAGGGAAACCGAGAGAACTGAACTAATTACAAACAAATACAAACATAACACATAAATCAAAACACACTTAACAGATGAGAGAACTCCCCCCTCCGTGGCCTTGACCTGGTAGCTTGGCTCGGCCACTATGGCCAGGGACCCAAACTTTTCTTGGGTGGAGCTATGGGGTTATGAACTGGAGCAGGCTCTTGGACCGCAGAGGACTCTAGAGTGGATTCAGGGGCCGGAGTGGACTCAGGACTTTTTCTCACTGGAACAGACTCAGGGATTTATCTCACTGGAACGGACTCTGGAATTTCATTCACTGGAATAGATTCGGGAATTTCAACCACTTGGCTTGGGGCTGGCTTACTGTCTTTCTCCTCACTCTCCACAATGGTAAAGGGGGATCCATTGTGGACAAGTACCCATTCTACAAAGTCCTGGAAGCTCCCCTGAGGCCCATCTCTAAGCAGGTGTGCAGGAAAGATACACAGCGGCTGGTGTCATCGTAATGGATGAAAGGAACCATATCCAAATGCCTCAGTGTGTGGTCCTTGAGGGACAAATTTCCCCTGGGAGAGGAGGAGAATCTTCACTGCTGCTAGATCCATATTACGGTCAGTTCTTCTGACATGATTGGTTGCAAAAAATGATGAATGCAGGATCTAAATGCAAACAGTTTTAGTATTTATTTACACAGAACTCAGGAACAATACACATGAGCAGAACAACCTAACCAGAAACGGGGCTTAAATACACAGCCAACAAGAGGGGGCTAATTAACTAGACACACCTCGGGCCAGTTGCATAAACATAGTCATTATGTTAAGACAGTGTCTTAAGATCTAGTAATCCACTAGCAGTTAGTCAAGGGATATTCAGTCTTACTTTTTGGTATCAAATAAGACTAGTCTATGTTTTTATGGAACTGATAAAAAAAAAAAAAAAAAAAAAAAAGTTATGATCAGTCTTAAAAAAAAAAAAGAAAAAAAAAAAGGTCTATCTTGTAAGATGTGTCCGTTAAATTCATGAGACCATAGGGTGTCCCATTTGTCATTTTAGGTTTCAGAAGGGGGCTCGTGAGTGGCCCCTTTGTGGTCAATATGCCCTTTTGATGCACACTTTTGCCGAAATTGCACTGAAGCAAGCTCCACAGCAGACTTCTTCCTGACAGTCAAAGCGGTGTTACACCAGTAAAAAGTGTGGAATCGTAGGAAGATGGCGAGTGTTTAGGGTGACACCTGGGGCAGGCCCCTGAGTGAGAAGCACAGAGTCTGCCATTTCTGTATCCTTGCTGTAGCAGCTGGGGTTGTCTGCGCTAAAGAGGCATTACAAGTGTTGTTTTAGAATGTACCATTGCACATAAGAGTCCCCATAGACTTCCTACATCTGAGTCACTGAGGACATTGGTTAAATTAAATTTTTGAAGAAATATCCTGAAGAAAATCGCTAAAGTCTTAAGTATCCATTCAGTATAAACTCGATAGTACAGTCGGCAATACAAGGATGCAACGCTAGAGCTTTTATTTAAACAGGTCGTGTGCTGCGTTCACCCAATCAATGACACTGACACCTCAAATATGCAAATAACGTTAATGTGAAATGTCAGCTTATGAATACCCAGGATTAATTGTTGAGCGGTGTGAAACATGAAACAAGATATAACCCAGGATTCAGTTTACCCGGGGTTTAGAATGACCCAGTGTGAAAAGTGTTCAATTTTAACATGCTATAAAAAAATTATCTGTGGGGTATTTTGAGATTCACAAAACTTCACATCTTGTAAAAAGGGACATAATTTGGCCCATTTTAAACTCTCTTTGTAGACTGTAATATCAAGACTAACACACACTGTTGGGTTTATTCAAAGATGACAATGTCACAGAATCTTGCCGGACGCAACAGTGTCAGTGTCAGGACTTGATTCTATAGAGTTCATGGGCAGTATAATAGTAAAATCTCAAAGAGAAGAAAGCTGAAATGTAATTTAAAAGCTCTCATATTTAGACCTGCTGCTGTTTTGATATTCCTTTGTGCTGTTGTGCCAACAGATTTCAGAAGGTTTTTAATATGCAGACTTAATCATTGGTGTAAATAGGATTGTATGGTGAAAAAACACCTGATGGACCACATCAACCTACAAGAATCAACGCATTAATCATATTTTGTTTACTCAATGTTGTTTCAGTACTATATCCTCAAAGAACGTGAACGTGAGAAAAATGTGGATTTCTTCATTTTCTTTGACGCTGTCTGAAATGATTTCCCATTAGTACCTGCTGTGTATAAAATTATGTATAAAATAATGTGGTATTTCATTTGATGTGAGTAATTAAAGTGCTATATTAATGTTTTTTTATTAATTAATTTATTTATTTTTCTCAAATAAGTAAAATAAGCTAAATTTAGCCAAAATAGTAACTTTGGTATGTATAATAAATCATAATTTAACAGCATGGCTTATATGATCAAAAATGTCACAACCTTTTGGAAACTTTGTTGCTGAAAAGGCTGAAAAATCATAAATTATGACAAGACAATCTCCTGAACTCCAAACTGAATGTCAGAACGGGAAAGAAAGGTGATTTAAGAGCGTGGCATGATTGTTGGTGCCAGATGGGCCGGTCTGAGTATTTCACAATCTGCTCAATTACTGGGATTTTCACGCACAACCATTTCTAGGATTTACAAAGAATGGTGTGAAAAGGGAAAAACATCCAGTATGCGGCAGTCCTGTGGGTGAAAATGCCTTGTTGATGCTAGAGGTCAGAGGAGAATGGGCCGACTGATTCAAGCTGATAGAAGAGCAACTTTGACTGAAATAACCACTCGTTACAACCGAGGTATGCAGCAAAGCATTTGTGAAGCCACAACACGCACAACCTTGAGGCGGATGGGCTATAACAGCAGAAGACCCCACCGGTTACCACTCATCTCCACTACAAATAGGAAAAAGAGGCTACAATTTGCATGAGCTCACCAAAATTGGACCGTTGAAGACTGGAAAAATGTTGCCTGGTCTGATGAGTCTTGATTTCTGTTGAGACATTCAGATGGTAGAGTCAAAATTTGGCTTAAACAGAAAGAGAACATGGATCCATCATGCCTTGTTACCACTGTGCAGGCTGGTGGTGGTGGTGTAATGGTGTGGGGGATGTTTTCTTGGCACACTTTAGGCCCCTTAGTGCCAATTGGGCATCGTTTAAATGCCATGGCCTACCTGAGCATTGTTTCTGACCATGTCCATCCCTTTATGACCACCATGTACCCATTCTCTGATGGCTACTTCCAGCAGGATAATGCACCATGTCACAAAGCTCAAATCATTTCAAATTGGTTTCTTGAACATGACAATGAGTTCACTGTACTAAAATGGCCCCCACAGTCACCAGATCTCAACCCAATAGAGCATCTTTGGGATGTGGTGGAACGGGAGCTTCGTGCCCTGGATGTGCATCCCACAAATCTCCATCAACTGCAAGATGCTATCCTATCAATATGGGCCAACATTTCTAAAGAATGCTTTCAGCACCTTGTTGAATCAATGCCACGTAGAATTAAGGCAGTTCTGAAGGTGAAAGGGGGTCAAACACAGTATTAGTATGGTGTTCCTAATAATCCTTTAGGTGAGTGTACACACATATGATGTTCTCTCAAACAACTGCGTTTTTACCGGTAAATTCTGTGATGCTTTAAACGCCATGCCATTGTCTTCATTCGGCCACATGAGGCAAAGTACTTTGGTTTCACTGTCTGTTCAATTTGACCAATTTTATTTGACGTCTGACTGAAAGGCATAAGGGGATAATCAAACAGAATGAGTTTTTGCTCTTTAAAACACAAGACGTGCATATAATGTCCAACCACAGAGCCGCAACGCTGATGAATGGAAAAGAAGGCTGGGTTTCGGTCAAAGATGATCATCTCAACGATAAAAAAGCTTACTGTAAACAGCGCAGAGTAATCACGCCATCTCCATAAGAACTTTGATTGGCCCAAAGCAGACTTCTTATGTTAGCACGTACGTGATCATCTTCATTCTGCGTTCGCACAGAGCACATTACCAGTAATTTACTGATAATTTTACAATTTCCTATACTGGCAAATTGCCGGAACCAATTTACCAGTGTTTTTGAAAAGGTCCTGTTCACACATGATCTCTAACCCGTAATTTAACAGTAAAGACTGTATGTATGAAAGGTGCTATTGTATACTTACCACAAAGCAGAACCCCCTAGCAACCACCCGGAACACTTTAGCAACTGCCTAGGTAATAAGTTAGCCTATATCAATTTGAATCTGTTTCAAACTTCCAGGCAATTCTTTGTCAAGCCAACATTTAAACTTTTTGAGTTTTAATTATTATTCTTAGTCAGATTGCCTTTGTAAATTGCCAGGCAACTCTACAAATTAAGGCACACAAAGAAACATCCCTTTACTGAATAATGTATTTGCAGTATAACTAGAGGGAGCCTTTAGGAAGCCTTCAAAGTGTTAGTCCTAATTAAAAGTGCCGTGTGTTGAGATCTGCTGAGTTTGAAACATAGCTGTTAAATCCTAAATTCAGCTGCAGGACTTTGGTCTTCGCACTGCAGTCCTTATATCTGGCTCCTATTTTACAGTAAATGCTAAATTATGTGAATGCTTACATACAAGATGGTAGAAATTAATGATGTAAGTAATGATTGATGATGAGTATTTTGACGTTTAAATCTTCAACTTTGCACATTCAGAGTGGAACATCATGTGATCTTTTTGAAATGTCCAGAAACATGGAGAAGTTATATTAAAGGGATAGTTCACCCAAAAATATATATTCTGTCATCATTTATCATTTACGCACTCTTATTTCTGTGGAACACAATAGAAGAGATTTTGAAGAACTTAACAATACTGGAGCACATTGATTTCCATTGTATGGACACAAATGGAAACATTTCTTAAATATTTTTTTATGTCCCACATAAGAAGGTAAGTCATGTTTGAGACATACAATGACACATGATGACATCATTTTCATTTCTGGCTTTTATTAGCTATTCTGATGTGTATTGGTTTGATGGATACAGTTTATAGGGTTATACAAAAATATTTGAATGCTCAGTGCCATGGTTGACCAATTCGAATCAAGTATTCAAAAAATGAAATTTGTAAACGTCTCAATGAATGAGTTCCTGTTTGTAAATGTCAGCGCTTGCGATAGATGACATGCCATTGTTTAAAAAAAAAAAAAAATGCTGCCGCAATAGTATTTCAATTATAGTTTTGATTCTCCATTCTCTTTAGCTTTCATTACTATTTATTTATTTTCAGAAGATCGTGTTATATAGTCATGAGATTTTGAAATACAGAGTGATTCCTAACAAAAAATCTTGAAATATGGCCATATCTGACATAAGATTATGGCTGCATATTATTATTTATAACAGTGCTACAAATGATGTGATGTTTTCTCTTTTCAGAGAATGAGTAAATTAATATAAATACAAATGTTAATAGACATTTTCAAATGCAAGCAGTTTGCGGTCGTTGATGCATAGGAGTGTGTGTTTGTGTCTTTGTACACGCTTGTCTGCGTGTCTGAGTTGATAAGAGAAAATGGTTGTGTATTTTCACAGCTGGAACCCTTTGCACGCTGCATCCGACAGTATCACTTTGCAAACCATTCAAATCAAGTCACGCAAACACACTCTCGCATGCGCTGCAGCTGCATTTAATCAAAATCATTCATAATTCACACCTCTGTGTGTGACTCCTTCCTATGAAGATAGAATAAAAACGCCATTTGTGATGAAACAACATTGATTGGCCAACATTACTTTGAGCGGCCATTATGGTCCATCTTTTATCCCAGTGCAATTTCTGCAGTGTCTTTATAGAACAGTCGTGCTTGCTGTTGAAACTGGCTGTTTTAGCAAAGGGTTTTTATATATGAATGAACATAAGGACGGTGATTAGCTGGACTTGAACATTAGTGGAGCAATTTTTGCAACAGTTGCTGATGTCTCGGGTAGCTCATCTGCTTTTAACATGCAGTTTTTTCTAAATTGCTAATTCGTGTTTCATTAAAATATCACAACGTACACTGTCAAACTGATTTTTTATAACTTATCATTTATAACATATCCCATAAGATTTGAGAGCAAAGACCTTAAACATAACAGAAGTTTTGAATTCATTGAATAACACTTTTTTTTTATTGCCACTGATTTCGAGGAAGGTATCAGATTCTCTATAATACAGATTTACAGTGGGGGCATGTGAACACCACGGAGTACTTGGATTTTTTTTCTGCTTTGTTATACCTATAAAACAGCTGAAAAAATAAATAAATGAATAATAATAATAGAAGATTAAAACAATGAATCATGGTTAATTAATTATTTATTGTAGTTTTGCAGTCAGTGCCTTTAAAAAAATGTGTTAGTTTTAGGTTTGCAGTCTCAGTCAAAACACATGAACCATAAACGCAAGGAATAAAAGTAAAGGCATAAACATGCAACAATGAAATTATTAAAGGGTTACTTCACCTATTAGCATTAAGCTTTGTATCAGTACAAAAACGCTAGTATATTCGAATGACTGTGCTTCCCTCCCTCATGTCTCCCTGAGACGAGAGATTTCTGTATTTTTTTGTCTGGAAAAAAAAAACTCAGATGACGCAAAAATCTTCATTTAGCGTCATCTGAGGCTTTTTTGGTCAGAGGCTAGAGACTACAGGCAGTAGTAGGAGTTAGTTCCGCATGTTTTCAACCTGCCCATAGGGGTGGGATCTCACACACACACATGCGCACGGCCGCTCGGGCATTCATAATGGAGCGGTGCGGAGCAAAGCGAGTGTTCTCAATGAATTCCTGTGAAAGTTAAGCTTCCATAGGCATGAACTGAAAACGCACCAGACTGGACACGCACCGTGAATGACTGAGGCCGTGAATGAATGACAATGCAGCCATGAATGAATGAATGCCCATGCGGCCGTGCTCATTTTAGTTTTGGTTTAGAATTAGCGCCAAATTCGGGGGCGGATTGCTTGAATTATGGATTCATTAGCCTATTATTATTAATAAAAAACACAACAACAAAACGGTATAATGACAAACTTACTTAAATAGGCGCATTTCGCTTTGAAACCAAATCTTCTGCGATCATCTGGTCTGTCAGCTCCTCACTCTCTGATGAATGAAATCCGACTCCTGTCCTGCTGTGTTTGTGCTGCGACTCTCGTTCGGCTCACACTGTATTGAGCAGACACGTTCAGTTTTTAACTGTAGTGTCTGTTCTCTAACTGAACTAAAGGATTTTATTACTATAAAAACGTAAACTGCAGTGGGGGCGGTGCCACAGTGGGCAAGAGAAATAACCGGTAGGCGTGGCTTGGGAGTGGCCTTGTAGGGCAGCGAAGCAAGTGCATTCTGGGAGTTGTTGTCTTTCATACATATAAGCCAAAAAGACAAAAATACTGGCTTTTCTCAGTCTAGAAGGCACCAACTTCTAAAATAATTTTACATATTTACTACATAAATGACCCAATTTAAATCTTTCCAGCGGTGAAGTATCCCTTCAAATAATGTAACAACATTCCTCTAACAATGTTTGTACAAAAAGTGTTTTCAGTCATATTTTATAGGGGAGACTGGGGAGTGTTGGAACATGGGGTCAGATGTAACACTGTCAGTTTGAAAAGTCAGAAAAGAGCTATGGTGTCATCAATATCATACACTCACATCTTCCTTTTGAGCTCACAGGAGAAGTGGCATGTTACTGTAAGCAACATTGTACATTTTATGACCAAAAAAGTAATTTTCAGGAAGAAAAGTAATTAGTTTTTATCAAGATATTATTATTATTAAGCAATCATTGTATTGTATACAGTTATTTGACTTGCATATTCTAAAGGTTTAATTTGCAATTTCTCTGGTTTAATTTGATGTTGCATTTATGCTAACTTCAAACCCACATGCTAAAACAGTTCGCTAAGTTATGGCTGTTATGGGTTGGGATAGTTGTAACTGTACATTACAACAAACCCCTTATGATGATTCCAGTTATCAATCGCATCCCCTGTTAAGACACAATCATGTGAGTTTTTTGTTGCGCTTTGAGGGATTTATGTGGTAAATAGTTTCCATAGTTTATGCGGATGTCTTCTTATCGGATAAAAACATTATCCACCTCAGTTGAGCACATATGATTTTTTAGTATTTTTTATTATGCACATTTCTTTGTTTCCATCCAAAAAGTACCAATGGTTACACTTTTATAGTGAATGGGTCCACTTTAGACATAGTAAGTAGAATGAGTAACTATGCAACTACATGTCATCTAACTCTCAAGAGTATTGTAAACTACTAGGTTGGGGTTAGTAGGATAGGTTGACGTATTTACAAAGTTACTTATAGTGTTAGCTATAAATAAAGTGTTAGCAGATATTAAGCAGACAGTATACTAATACTCTTATTACTGGTAGTTGACATGTAGTTGTCATGTATACAATAAAATCAAACACGTAAACTCAAATGCCAATAAACACAAAACAAAGCACTGTGGGCCATTTGTAGTGTTCGAAACCATAGTGGGTGTTATTGAGTGCACTCATTCAATCCCACAACTGATGTATGCTCAACAGAGATTGTCATATTATTGGGAGATGAGAGGGTCTGTATCTCCAACCTGATCTCATGGCAATTTGTACGTATTTTATGCTGTGGCTAATTCGTACAAATTTGTACGAGCTGACTCGTACGAATCGGTAAAATTTTTGCTAAATCGTACGTATTTGACGAGTTGCCCAATTCGTATGATTTCGTATGAATGACCTTACCCTAACCCCGCCGTTTAGAGTGAGGTTGTACAAATTCGTATGAATTAGTCACCTCGTACAAATACGTACAAATCGGTAGTGAGATAGCGTTGGTATCTCTTACCATTGGAGAAAGCATAACGGTTAACTTGGATCACGTGATGCACCTCTCAGCCTATCGTGCAGTGACGTCAGTGCCTGCTGTTCAAAGTTTTATGACAGTCAGGTATACTTTATTATTAGTCAGTTTCTTGTGGATTAGCACGTTGGTCTTGTAGATAAATGTTCTATATTTGGTGTCACATTGCTAGTAAACGTATTGCATTGTTTATGGAATGTGCTTTACTGCGGGAAAAAAGTGTGAATATCTCCATTAGCTGGAAAATACACTGCTGGGCACATAAAACCACATTTAAGAGTACACTAAAAACTTAATTGTAATTTAATACATATTTAATTCATTAAAATTATATGTATTTTTTTTTGTTTTACCATCATTCATTGGTATATCATCACAGGCACACAGCAAAGTCATAAATAGAGATAACTTTCTTTTTTCTTTTCATTAAACAACATACAATATAACACAAAAATTAAATTATTAATGTTCTCTTTATTCATTAAAATACATAATAATAGTGTCATATATTTCCTTACAAACGTGGTTTATTCAGTGTAGTGAAGCCTCTTCTACATTGACATCCATTCAAAAAAACAGCCTCTGGTCTCCTCCCCTGCTTACCGACACAGCTGCAGCATTAGCTGTTATGGGTTTTTTGGGGTAAATGTTGCAGGCTTGTTATCGGCTGCGTCCAAAACCTGGAAAATTCTGCCTTCGGAGGACACATTTCAAGGTAGGAAGGCATCAAGGCACGTCCGAAACTAATGTTAGCTTCACTTCCTGTCTCCTAAGATACCTTCATCTGATCGTTTTTTGAAAGCAACATAGATGTATCCTTCGCTGCCTTTGACATTCCATTCTGTGACAGTTGAGCTGAAAAAAAAAAAGATGCCGTCCAAAAGTTGCGTTTGCTGGTCAGTTTGTGCGTAGGGGAGCGCGGGAGTCGTAACACGCATGGTTTAAAACTTTCCACACATGCCAGGATGACAAAACTTTGTGTATTTACTCGTTGCCATATCAACATTATTTAGAGAAAAAAATGCTCCAAAATTAAATATCTTTGGAAGATATCACTGAACATTTATTTAACCGTAGCAAAAGTACATTTCTTACTTAAATTTATTTTTCATCTGTTTTTTTTTTTTTTTGTGTTTATTTAAAATAAGACAAATCTGATATTATTGTAATCTTATATCTGTTATTTAACAGTTGAGATGGTTCTTTAATGCTGATCTAACAGCAGAAGACACGAGCCGCGGTTTAAATCCCAGTTGAGCAGATGGGGCATGTTGTCACACTGCGTTACAATGAGCCACTATTAGAAATATGCTATTATATTCTATACTTTTATGAATTCTTTTGAGAAACCATGAGAAAAGGGTGAATATTGACAGAGAGTCAATGTTCAGAAATGATTCATTATCATGTTTTGAACTCTGCTGTATAACTGTATTTAGCGATGTGTTTGTTGTCAAATGTAAAAAGTAGTTAATTTTTAATTATAAAAAAATGCTATTATTTAATTTTTTTAAATTAATAATTGTATTTTATTGACAATATTTTAGTTTGTCATGGATTTTTTTTATTAGATCGGATAACATTTTAAGCTGTCATTTGGTCATGTTACACTGTGCCCCTCACATGTTACGATGTACCCCACCTATGGGGCATGTTGTCACATTTCACTTCCATTCTTTCGGGGTAAATCAAGAAAAAAAGTATACACTGTATTAATGAAACAAAACCACATAATTGTACTAGACATGTGAAATTAATGTGGGAAAAAAGAAATACTCTGAACCCCAAGTGGATTTACACAAACTGAGAAAGTCAAAAAGCGTTGTGCCCCGCTCTCCCCTAAATGTAGTTTTTTTTTTCATCATTTTCCACTTCTGATGTCATTTCTAGTGAGAAATTACTAATGTAGTAATTAAATATTTGTTTATTTCTCACCAAAGCTCGCTCTATTTTGCTGTAGATCATTAAACTGTTACACTGCCTAAGAAGTCTGTCCGAGATTAGTTTTGTGAGGTGCCTTCACAAACGCTGCCTTACAAGTCATTGTCTGATATGGCAGCGAGGCAACTAGTTAGCTGCCTAGGTTTTCAGATGATCTTGTGGCTTTGCACTCAACGGCTAGAGAATACCCATAATGCACTGTGAGAGCCGTGCGCTGAATGAATTCCTATGTCTTGCCAGGAGATGGTGCAGCCTGAGTGAACTGAAGGCTAAATACGCAAGGGAGGCTAATCGATAGAAACTGAAACAGGTGTGTAACAAGTAACAGTAGTAACTAGAGGTGTGACTAAAATTAAAAGTAGGCTCGTTTGAGATGAGCAAAATCTGCGCAGAACCGGTCACCGGTGATCAACGCGAGATGCATGCCGGCTAGAAATGTGTCCGAGGGCGGTCCGCCTTGCTCTGATGTCATGCTGACGTATGTCAAAAAACTCTCGCGAGCGAAAGGCGGATGTGACGGATTGTGCAGTCGAAGCAGGGCAGTTCGAACAGGAGGGGTTACATTGGTGCCGTGACCCGGATGGGAGTGAGGTTTAGGGGGGTGAGTGTAACGGAGGCGACTGACGCTAGAGGTTGCAGCCTTTAGCCTCCTTGTTAGAGCGTCTGACTCTCATGCCGGCAGACCCGGGTTCGAGTCCCACTTGGAGCGGGCGGGTCGAACAGGAGGGGTTACACATGCTCAGCACTGCAGTGCAATTGCGAATCAATAGCGAAAGAAAATGCGAGCTCCGTGATTCACGTAAACTAGTGGACATACAATAAGTGTAACCACCTCTCTGCTCTGTTCTGTTTTGCTCTCTGTTTGCACTTTGAATATTGAGAGAGTAATTTAATTATGGTTGCACTTATTGTTTGCTTTTAATAAGACTAAGAAAAAACTGTTATTTATTTTTGTTATGTATGCTGTTTTTATGTCTATGTTCAGTTTGTGGAAAGGAGTTCAGGGAGGTCACACACAGTCTCAGAAGTTCTGGAAGCTCGTAATTCATGAACAGTAAGGTCTGAAGAGACTAATGTGAAATACAGGAGAGATTTGAGTTTGTTTGTTACAGTGCTTGTATATTGTTGTCTTTCAATGCATATGATAATTCATTCTCAGAAAGTATAACTGAAATGACATTCATTACAATATGAGTAGTTAAAGCATTTCAAAATGCACCTGCAGACTATTTTTCCAGTCATGAATTTTGTCATTTTGAGGATTTCTTACTCGTTCTTATGAACCAAATCTCATGTCTCGTCTCGTGGGCTAAGTGTCATCACACCCCAAGTAGTATCAGTCAGTAACCAAGAAAAATATCTAGTGGTGGGAAAACAGGAACAAAGGAAACAGGTACAGGAACTACTGTAGAACTAAACCTAGTTAGTCCACAGAAGTTAGCAAAGTTACTTATAGTTAGTCCAGTTTTAGACATTCTACTACTATCAAAATAAAGTGGCACCAGACAGATCTATAATATTCTTGTGGCACAAATCATAGTTTCAGTGTCTTCAACATAAGTTACATTATGGACATGTAATTGAATATAGTTGTTCAGTTATTTCTGACAAATTCTTTTGAATGCTGTAGTTCATTCATACATTTATATTTCTTGCTTTCTTGTTATGTCAGATTTAGATGTTGTGTGTAATATAATTTTGAGTGCAATTTCAAAAACAATTTTTAGCAGCACTTTTCTTGCGGTCTGTTTGTTATAAAGATGCTGTTGGGGAACAGGTTGTTATGATATATCACAGTTAACACATTTTCGTGTTTTGAGAAGCCCAGCCTTAGGGCCTGTAGTTTAATTTTAACTTGGCAAACACAGGATTGAAGCTTTAACGAACCTTCCGAGGGCCTGTCATGATATCAGATTGTTGTTATTGTGGCCAAGAGTTTCATGATAATGGTATTATAGCAATATCTACAGAAATAAAAATGTATGATAATAAATAATGCTATCAGTCAAGTTCATCTTATTTATTGAATCAATTTTTTTTTTTTTTTTTTTTGCAAATGAATCACACAAGTGTAGTAGGCAGAAAGAGAGTTCTGTACATTTCTGGACACCATTCTGTACATTTGTGGTGCATTTGTAGCTACATACTTTGTTGTCGTTGTCTTTTTTTAATTTTATTTATGATGGGTGGCAACCATCAAAAGTACAATGCCAGATGGATTTTTGTTTAGGGTCCAATTCTCACTCTAAACTAACTAATAATTGCAGCTTTTGCCTTAATAAACTCCTAATTATTGCTTATTAATAGTTAGTCAAGTAGTTGTTAAGTTTAGGTAGGGTAGGATCCCAGCAAGCAACATCCATCATTTCACTGCCTTGGTTAACTATAGACCTGATATAGTCCGGCTATGAGTAGCCCACTTCTAGCCAAAATAACCTGTGAGATGTATGACATTCCATCGTGTAAGCAACGGCAACAGTGATAACAAGGTGTTTGGTTTCATTTCTTTGACATGTTCATGTTCTATGACTATTTTTGGGCTATGGTTAGATGTCTATTATACGTTTGGACTGTGTTTGAATGGCTATTAGATGTCTTTTATAAGCAAAATTGCTTGCTGGGATTAAGGGATGTAGAATATGGTCATGCATTAATATGTACTTTATAAATACTAATAAACAGCCAATGTCTAACATGCATGCTAATAAGCAATTAGTTAATAGTGAGAATTGGACCCATGCGTGTAATATTAATCTCATTATTTCATTTTGAAATATCACAGTTATCCTCAATGCCAGTATAATACCCTAGATACATAAGCAAATATGGTTTGTTAAAATTACAAATCAGTTTTCTTTTAGTTAGTGATTTGTACTCTTTTGACTTTTATTTCTACAGCATGTGCATATCACGTGCATAAAGTTGCATAACAGACAGATGCCTAAATTTGGCAACATTTTAATGCATTATTGCATGTTATCCTTTATGGAGATATGATTTTTATCACTTCATTCCATATTGTATATTTAATTTATCATGCTCATTTCACATGCATATTTTTTTACATGTAGATTACCTTTGCTATAAGAAGTGGGTCAATACATCATCAATCCTTCTTTCAAAACATGTTTTTGTCTTACCCTGATTCACTATGGTAAGCCTTTTATAAGTGTTTATATTTTAGACATGGCGGAATGTTTTTTTTTGTGGGAAATTGTGTACATACGGCACTCGCCCGAGCATGTCTCATCATCCGTAAATAGAGAACATTTTCAGCAACTACTTTGACGTGTATGGTGTGGGATTGGTATAGATTAGTTGTCACAGCGAGCATGAAAGGTTGACATAGACAAGATAAACCTCAACCTCCCAGGAATCCAACAGAGCAGAATAGAGCTCGTAATAAAACAAGAATCAACACTGGCTTGGCTTTTCGGAGAGGCAATGTAAACGAAATGTAAACGCGACACATTTTTATTACTCAACAGGAGAGCGAGGTATTGAACAGATGAATTACCATATTCTGTAACAAGGTTTATTGTAACGCATTATTTATTGAGGGTCATTTTGTTATGGTTGTTGTAGCGCTGTGCTGAGATAAATTTTCAAGTAAGTGCAGTGTCTATTAATGGGTATAGCTCCAGTAACGTCTTCAGCTAGTCAGGTTGAGATCCCTTCTGTCTAAACTGAATGTTTTATGTAGGATAATCTCTCTCTCTCTCTCTCTCTCTCTCTCTCTCTCTCTCTCTCTCTCTCTCTCTCTCTCTGAGAAAGAACCTTATTCAACCGCACAGTTACGTGGAGCCGAAGCACAACCAAAACAATGTTCTTGTTTAGACAAGCACATTACAGCCAGTTTTGTTTTTTTAACTGCTGGAGGGCCTTACATAGTGTAGCTTTAAAGGCACAGTATGTAAGTTTTCGCTGCCAGAGGTCAGTTTGTCCCAAAGCCTGCTTGTCTCAGTTGATCTATGATGATGACAGCGGCATGCTAGATGCTGTATAACCACCACTTCCACATTTGTCCACATGTGTTGCCATGTATTTTTTACAAGCAGAAACTGAGGACAGTGCAGATATTACTTCATTGATAGGCGACAATGACAAGTCATTCATTGATTAGCCATTACAATGGTCATTCATTTTAAATGACACTGTGTAAATGTTTTTGGAGATTTTATTACAAAAAGATTGTGCATTTAAAGCTTAAAAAAAAAAAAAAAAATTATCATTTGATATCACGGTTACATTTTTTGCAGATTTTACATTATAATGTTATGATGTCTAAATTCAATAGTAAAAATTATTGTTCTACTTGTGAAAATTATTTTAGTTTTTAGCATATTATTATTTACAGTATTTTGAGAAAATAATATATAATTTTAATAATCAGACATTTATTGGTCTATATATTGGTCATATTGGACATTTATTAATTATCAGCTTGAGTGTTTTTTTTTTTTAAATTATTATTATTATTATTCGAACTACATGGGAAGCAAACCTATGAAGACTCCGCCCTCTTCAAGAAAAGGTCTTATATGAAGACTCCAGATGCAAAAGCCTCTAAGTCCGTCTGACGTTTTTCTTTAAAATAAGAATTGTTGTCAGGCTCCTATGTACAGGTTTCTACCTAAGTAGAAACTTATGTAACATTATTATGTTTTTAATTATGCTGTAGAGCTGTATTTAGCGAGTAGTTTGACCTGTGTATGTGCATAGTGTCTTCGTAATGTTATGTAGACATATACTGTTATTAATTACAATATGATGTATCTTTCATAAAGGTATTTATGACATTGATTTTACATGAATTGCCTTGCAATAGTTTTCACACTTCAATAGTTAACTAATGAGATCTCAGTGAGCGTGGGCTAGATGAGTGCCTATAAATCTCTTCCTCTCCTTCCTCTAGTGGCATTTACAAATCTGTTCAAGTATCCTGTACTCTGTGGCATGTCAGTCACAAGCATATCGAACGGTGATTAGCTCTCAAACCAGATGATCTATGAATGCAGCATGTTAAACTCAAAAACAAGAAGCTCATGGTGTTTTGAGATGCAAATAAATGAGGAGACACTGATTCAGTAGCGCCTTGATAAACATGGCTACCTGCTTAAATCGTGCAGAGCCTGTTAATTAGAATGATTAGCCACAAACACCTCATCACTGAGTAATTAATTTAAAACAGGAGTTGTTGACATCGGGACAGCTCATTAACATAGGCAATAATTGTGGTGTTGCGAGTGTATCTGCATTTCATTTCCTTTGAATAGTCATAGAAACAAAGAAATACTTTAGTAAAACCCACATACAGACAGTCTTTTTTCTGTTTTGTGCAGTAAGTATTAACTAAAAACTGGTGCATTTCTAAATACGGCTGTGAAACTCATAAAGAGTCTCAGAGGAAGAAAGCTAAGTTAGAAGAATTTCCCAGCTGTCCATTTTTCATGGTGTGAAAGACTAAACTTTAAATTCATGCTTTAACTCTATGATGTATAATTTATATTTTAAGACCCTCAGAATTATACACATCTGTGTACACATTTTACTCTTTACTAAAGCCTGTTCTCAAAACATTGTGTGATAACAGATGAGAGGTTATTGTACAAGACATGTTTTGAGCTCCAGTCAGCCTGTAAGTGCGTAGTTTGTTTCTCACCTACGCTTTTATGTTGACAAGAATGGAGAAAGCAAATGAAATGGATACAGAAATAAAGAAAAGTAAGAAAACATTCCCAGGCTGCTCACAGTAAACCAAATTATATAAGCACACATAAAAGTATTTTTTGAACCATTGTGAAAGTAAAACTAGAAATCATTTTAATTAGAGAGAAGCTATCGGACCCTAAACTGAACATAATATCTGGCAGAAAAAATAAATAAAAATCTTTTCACTGTCAAAGATATGACACAGAGAGATTCTTTACAAATACAGGTTTAAGAGACAGTGTAGCAAGGCGAGGGACCGTGAGAGCGGGCCGGTGGCGAATGTTAATGAGCGTCAGCTGTGCGCCACACCGGTCTCGTCTCATGGAGGAGTGACGGGAGTATAAAAGGAGGAGCGACGACAGTGCAAGACGAGAGAGGACCAGGCCTGGATTTTATGTTGTGTTTTGTTTTGTGTATGTAGGTGGCAGTCGGCCGTGAGGGGCTGCCGCCATTATTGTGTTTTGTTTTGTTTTTAGGCGGCAGTCGTCCGTGAGGGGCTGCCGCCAACATTATGTTTTGTTTTATTTTTAATTAAAGCTTTTAAAATGTTCGCCTCCTTCTTCCCTGAACGTTTCATTGCGTTACAGACAGAAACAAGTACACTCTAAAAAATGCTGGGCTAAAAACAACCATTTTGGCAACCCAGCGCTGGGTAAATATCGGACAGAACACATGCTGTGTTAATTAATCCCAGCTTGTTGGGTTTTAAACATTAATCCATTTGCTGGGTTGTCTCATACAGGGCACGCAAAATTCAACCCTTAACAAGAAAACTAGTTTTTCAGACAAACATTTTCTTTCTTTGCCCAAAATGGCAAACTGTTGGATCTGCTTGTCAGTTTTGTTTATATATCCCTATATCTCTGACTACAATCCAAACAACATCCATTTACAAATCAACCTTACAGCAACATTAAACTTAAGTAAAATTAAATTTAAAGATCTACATTTCTCATTTTCATTTCATGGAAAATGTGCCATGCATAGTGAAACTTCCTGATGGCGCTGGCACGTCGTTCAGCTAGCATTCCCAGCACGTGACTAAAGCCGTGATTAAAGCTGTGACTAAAGCTGTGTACTTTAGCTGTGACTAAAGCCCAATTTATGCTTCTGTGTCGAGTGTACGGCGTAGCTACATCATAGGCTGTGTGTTGCACACGTATCCTACGACATACCCTGACGTGCACCTCTCCAAAAATGTAACAACACGTCGATTCTACACGGACCGCCGCAAGCGCTGTGATTGGTCTGCCAGAACCCCTCCCTCAGGGATACACATGCTCCCTCTGCATGTGTAACTGCGCGGCGCCGCGGACAAGGACGCAGAAAATGAAAATCGCTGTGTAGCCCACTGCATAGAGGATATGGCGCAGGTCTGACGTAGAAGTATAAATCAACTATTATATAAACAAAAAAAAGGTAAAACGTGAGACTACAATCATTTTCCTCTTTTTATACAGTAATAATTTGATAGGGATACACTGTAATACAATTACAATTAGGAATTTCTCCTCAGGAAGTTAGAACACACAGAACAGAACACACAAAATGACCGTTGACAAATGTATCCAGTTTTAACCGGTTTGGCACAGACAACCCAACATTTACCCAGCGCTGGGTAGGTATGTGATGAGTGATGACCCAGCAGCTGAGTTCCAGAAAATGTTAACGAGTTACTAGCACTGAGTAAAAATATTAAAAATAAACCAATAAAATGACCCAGCAGGCTGAATCCAGCATTTAGGTTAAAAAATAACCCAGCATTTTTAGTGTAGGGCTTTTTTTAAGATTGTTGAGACTAAAGCGATTCATAGTGAAACCTGATAAACGCTGGATGAAATCTTTATATGAAAGCCCTAAGAGTGAAAAAATAAAACTATATTAGTGTTAGAAATAAGAAATAGTCACATGATATAAATTCTGACTGAAATAAAGTCACAATATTTATTTATTTGTCTGTCTATCTTTTTTAAACTTTGAAACAGAAATGGGTTTCCATACATTTGTGCCACCATTTATCCAACATTTTTCTCAGTTATCTGAAATTTGTATATGTATTTAAATTAATAGACATCTGACACATTCATATCATTCTATTTGAAAGGCATGCATGTATTATGAATATGTTTGTTAGTTGTTTATGTATGTCTGTATTCTCATTTTCAATGATGCCTGTTTTCATTTTCATTCCTAACAGTATTCCTAACAATATTGAATAGGGAACAGTTATGCCACAGTTATGCCGATAAAGCAAACTGAAATGATATGAATAGAGTGAGGTAGACATTTAGATTCAGTGACAGACATACGAGAAAAGAGACATGATTTATGTTGTCTCTAAGGCTCTGTGTTTAATAGAGTCATGGAATCTAAGGGGAAAGAAAAATTGGACCCACTTTATATTGAACCACTTTATATTACCACCACACCTGTCCCTAACTGTACCCTTAAACTTACCCATACCACCACACCTGTCCCTAACTTTACCCTTAAACTGACCCATACCACCACACCTGTCCTTAACTTTACCCTTAAACTTACCCATACCACCACACCTGTCCCTAACTTTACTCTTAAACTGACCCATACCACCACACCTGTCCCTAACTTTACCCTTAAACTTACCCATACCACCACACCTGTCCCTAACTTTACCCTTAAACTTACCCATACCACCACACCTGTCCCCAACTTTACCCTTAAACCTACCCATACCACCACACCTGTCCCTAACTTTACTCTTAAACTGACCCATACCACCACACCTGTCCCTAACTTTACCCTTAAACTGACCCATACCATACCACCACACCTGTCCCTAACTTTACCCTTAAACTTACCCATACCACCACACCTGTCCCTAACTTTACCCTTAAACTTACCCATACCACCACACCTGTCCCTAACTTTACCCTTAAACTTACCCACACCACCACACCCGTCCCTAACTTTACCCTTAAACTGACCCATACCACCACACCTGTCCCTAACTTTACCCTTAAACTTACCCATACCACCACACCTGTCCCTAACTTTACCCTTAAACCTACCCATACCACCACACCTGTCCCTAACTTTACCCTTAAACTTACCCATACCACCACACTGTCTCTAACTTTACCCATATCCCACCTCAATATCAGCAGAATTGTTTTGCAATACAATATGAACACAATAAGTACTTTGTACTTATATTCTGATGTAAGTACATAGTAGTTAAGGCCACCTAATATAAAGTGGAGCCGAAAAATCTGCCCATCTGTTTTTGTTTTGCAGGTAAGATAACTAATACGTTGATTTAAGTAGTTTAGTGCTGAGATAAAACAGGCACAGGATGACTTCTCAACCCTGGAGAACTGCAGACAACCCCGAGACCAAAAGTGGGAAAAGTATGTGAGGAAGAAAAACGATCAAAAATGATTATGAATCCAGCTGGCGTTGTTGTTATTGATTTTCCCATCTTCTCTTGGCTCATAAACAGTGTTGTGAGAGTCGCTCAGCCTGAGCTCGCAGCTTACCAACAGATCTGGGATCAACGGCCACAAGGAGATCGATTTTGCCACGCAGATTTCAGTCCTGCTTAACCAATGCTGACGTTACGAGTACTTCACTTTAGGCCATCATTCAGCTTACATGAGCTGCTGAAGCATCATGGTCCAAAGATAAGTGTGTTTCTGGATTAAAGAACAGAAAGTTAGCTATGTACTTCCTGATGTGAAGGGTTTCTCTGGAATCATGATTTAGCTTATTGTTGGCCTTTTTAGAACTGTAAATTGAGGTTTAACTTGAAATAAATAAAAATACATGCAGATGTTTTGAATAGAGGTGAACTTGGTTGACTCTTAAGGCTGGAATGCATTACATGACTTTAAAAATCTGGACAGATAAATTTTTTTTTTTTTTAAACTAGGCATCATACACTTGTCGACTTTGTAAATGGTTACAGAGAAACTAAACGTTGTGCACTAAACGACTGAAGATCATACAGTACACTACCAGACTTTCAAATTGTTCTGAACACAGCAAACTCACACAAAAAATATGCCTCGTTGCTAGGAGATGCATCACAGATGAAACAAACAGGGATGTGCAGGACATGACCTCAGTGGATGTTGTAGTGAATAAAAAACAGGCATTTGGATGCAATCTTGGGTGGTAGACATGGTCAGTATGGACTCCACAGATTACAATGGGAGTTAGAGGTGAGTGGTGCTTTTTGCTGATGAGTCAAATATTGAGGCTAATTTGTTACACGTTCTGTTAATGAACTTTTGTATTTGTATCGTATTTTATTGCAATATGGTTGAAACAGGACCGCTTCAGTTTCAGTTCCAAAACCTGCAGACTGGCGCAGACTTCGGCAACCATCCAAAGAGTGAAGCTTGTCACATAAACAGGCAGGTGACTGGCAAAAGGACTGATAATGTCTCAAACAGGGCACACAAAATCCAATCCTTAACAAGAAAAAGGTTTTCAGGCGAACATTTTCTTTCTTTACCCAAAATGGCAAACTGCAGGAACGTAACACTTATTGCTTAAAGGTGGGGTAAGTGCTTTCTGGTAACCAATGTTGATATTTCAAATCACCAAAACAAACACGCCCCTATCCCAAAAGGGTCTCACCCCTATTTTGATAGCTCCGCCCCACACAACGCAGGCAACGACTATGGCGGAATCTGCTGTGCCAGCTGGCCGAGGGTACAATGTCATCAATAAGTGAAAGCAATGTGTGTTACTATGGTAGTCCAGGTCGAATGTTCAATGAAATAGTCATCCCTTACATCCCAAAAACACAAACACAGTTCTCATGAACAACTCGATAGCACGAGCATGACAGTCCAACTAACGGACATATTACAATTCTGACAAGATTATTTTCCACATGTTTTTTATCTGCCATCTCTCTCTTTCTGTCGTTGCTCGGCTAATGTCCGTCCTGTGTGTCGTGTCTTTTGAATAATGACGTGCACTGAGTGCTCTCTTCTCACCATCATTAGTAGACACGCCCCTTACTGCTGACTGGCTACAAGTTTGTTTTGGTACTTGGCCCGAGACACTTTTATAAAGCAGTTTTGAAATAACACTTACCCCACCTTTAACATTGTCAATTTTGTTTATATAGCAAAATATAGCAAAATATAAAAAAAAGTTTATATAGCCCTATATCTCTGACTATAATCCAAACAACATCCATTTACAATTCAACCTTACAGCAACATTAAACTTAAGGAAAATTAAATTTAAAGATCTACATTTCTCACTTTCATTCATGGAGATAACATGGAAAATGTGCCATGCATAGTGTACAATTTCTACCACCTTGTGGTAAACCAGCACTTTTAAAATGAAAATGGCATGAAATTACCATTATAACCAGTAGATGGCTGCGGAGGACCACTCATTAGATCGTTTGACATGTTTCTTTAAATTATGAATGGATTATATATAGAAAGCAAGAAAAGAGTGTTCACTTTAAACTACACACCACACAATTAATCTAATTTACATCATACCTGAGCTTTGGTTTTATGATGAGCGGATATGCCAGTGTGTAGGTCTTAGCCAGTTAACCTGGGCTAAACAAATACTCTTGTTTTTGAAGGACATTAAGGGTAGTGAAATAATTTTACTGGGACATTTTTTTTTTTTTTTTTACTGTGTAGTTCAGTTTATGGAAGTCCCCATGACTCCAAATCGAATCGAAAGTCTAAGCTCTACAAGAGTGACATATTATTTCTGTTGTCTGTTATGATTAACATTTCTAGTAAAGTGGGTGATGGATAGACAGAATATCCTGTCCACTTGAAATGGATGATAATAAAAAAAAAAAGATTTTTGTCCCGAGGTCAAAGCTCTGGGCTTAACCCGAGTAAGCCTGTGAAAGTGTGTAAAATGATTAAAGACAGAGAGAGAATATGTCAGCATATTTGAGTCCGCTGGGATAAGCCTGTTAACCCTGACCTCTGATGTAACAACCAGAAACCACTCTGAGGCCAAACTCTCCTTATATATACATTAATGTCATTATCAACAAACAGGGTCACAATTGTTCAGTACGGGCTGTGGTGAGAGACATACCGTATTACTGAAACGGTCAGGTGTCAAAACATTTAGCCTAATAGTCATCACATTCTCCATTAAAAAAAAAAAAAAAAAAACAGGAAGAAAACACTTTTTTTCTCAGTGAGGTGGAAAATAATTTAGAGTATGGCAGGAAGTCTGAGATCACTAGTTGGAGAACTTGACTTAAAATGCAATGAATACTTTATAGTTATTAATTCTTGTTCAGCATAGAAGAGATAGATACAGAGGATGTGTATGTTATACTTATGGTTTCATCAGGCTTAAGGCCCGTTTACACCAAGGACAATAACTATAAAGATAACGATAAAGATATAGTTCTAAATATCGTTCTCAACATTAAAGAGTATCAGAGTTCACACCACAGCTATAACGTTAATGATATAGAGAAACAATATCGTTGGAATCACTTTCAGAACAATTTTATCCAGCTGATGAAGACTAAAAACATTGTCAGCCAATCAGAATCCATCCTGCTGTAACGAGCTCGAACATTTAAAGTTGCAGACAAGCATGCGCTTAGAATAAACAGAACGATAGCGTCGTCCCCTGGTTTGGACACTAATATAGTTTATAGCTATCTTTATAGTTATCATCCTTGGTGTGAACGGGCCTTCATTCTCCTTTTAACATTCTGTGATTTGGAAGTTTAAAACAAGTGTCATTTAGATCTGAGTAGTTTATTCTTTAAAACCATGCAAAATCACTTTAAAGCATTGCCCAGATTGTCTGGCACAAAACAAAACCATCCCGCTGTTCAAAAATAAAGTAATATTGTATATTTGAATAGTATTAATAGTTTTTTAATAGCTTAGGCTGATTTTAGATTTGTAAAAATTTTTTCAGTAGGGGCAGAGCCAGCGCTATCTCACGACCAATTTATATGTATTTGAATGAGATGGCTAATTCGTACGAATTCGTACAACCTCACTCTATTTGTCTATACTGCAGTGACGGGTAGATTTACGGGCTAAGTTAGGGGGTACTCTAAAATACTCTTCAAATACGTACGATTTAGCAAAAATATGTATGAATTGCCGTGAGATCAGGTTGGCAGAGCACATTGGAACAAACTCAGGATGTCTGGTGAGGCAAGAGAAATATTTAGTTTGTACTATATGCTTGTTATTATGTAATTAGCTTAGCAACATCAAACGCTAGTCGAATCTACCGTGTGGAATGCTTTTGTCATTAATTGAGCACTCTAAATTGGTCACTTACGGGATTCCATAATTGTTAGGATACTGCCTTAAGGGCTGATCATGCAAAACACATTTTATTGCTTTCTAGTGTGCTGCCTTTCTCTATTTCTTTAACGTAAACTTGTGCTAGACTGGCTGGCGTGTTTGACTGCAGTTCTAAAACTGTGGCGCTCATCTTTAAATAAGTTTAAAACGCATCTCTACTTTGCGTTTTCTTTCATTCCACTGCCTCATGTCTTGCTTTTTTTTTTTTTTTTTTATGTTTCATTTCACTGCCCCATGTCTTGCAAAAACTGTGTGAATGGCTCCTTAGAAGGCTGTTCCCTTTGTAGGCAGTAGGTAGCGAGGCAGTTTACCACGGTTTTGAAACAGAGCTCATTTTCCATGACAACTTGATTCTCCATTTACTCCACTTGTAACAACATACTTGAGTGAATTTAGCCGTAATGAGTTCCTCTGTTGTTCAGGACTGGCAAATGAACCCACGTTCTGTTTACTTTGTCACATGCTAATCACTGAATCCAGTCAGTTGCTCAAACACTTTCTCTTAAAACTAAACATGCTGTATGTTAATTACCTGGAAGTCTATTCCATCAAATCAAACCGCAGACACTTGTTCAGAAATCTGCCCCTTCCTACACCGAACACGTGTTTCCCATTTCACATAATTAGCCACAGATTGCAGAAGTGCCATTGCCGGAGAAATATTATTGTTAGACAGCGAGTAAAGAATTTTTAGACTTCACTGTGGTTTGTAGAAGTTAAAGTTCACAAGTGGTCTTTAATCCAAAGCCATGCTACAGATTCAACTCCCCTACAAGAGAATTTATGCTGCAATGTATCTCACCGACTTCCAAAACATGTCATTTCTCGCATGGCCTTGTCCAGAGAAACATTGTATGACCATTAAAGCAACTCAGTGTTTAATGGCAACATTTTAGCATTTTAAGTACTGCAGAAGGTATAATAAACAGCTCGAGACCTCTGTGTTTCTTTCTTTCTTTCTTTTCTTTCTTTTTTTTTATTTTTTGAAGGTAAAGAGCCGAAGGGCTGTTTCGGGTCTCTTGTTCTTTCCTGTGGGTTGTTTACAAATATATTGTGTTAAAAGAGGCATTTGAAATGCTGGTCAGTACAAAAGACCTTTATAAGAAGGTCGCTTAGTGCCAATTGTCAAAAAGAAAAAAAGAAAGAAAGCAATGGTAAAAAGGAGAAAAATTGCCCTTAGAGCCCTATTATTTTCTGCCTTTGCAAAATGTTTATATTTACTATATTACTATACTATACTATACTTTTTAAAAATATATATTTTAGAGGTATCCAAATGGTTCAACAATGCCAATAAATAACCTTGTATTCCTCTGTATTGTAACCTGAAATAACCATGAAAAAACACTACATTTTGGGTCAGTTTTACTTGATGTGAATGTAGTGCATAAAAGTAAAAGACTTTTTAAAAATTTGCTTCAAAGTTCTCACTGTAAACATATTGTCTTGGTTGAGCAGAGATTCCCAAACCAGTGCCTGTGAGCCAAAGTTGGTGTGTGTTGACCCATATCATAAAAAGGGAAAGGAAACATTTGATTAATTTTTGCATTACAGTCTAGAGAATATAAATTAATTTTATTTAAAAAATATATATAATATAATATAGTTGGATATAATGCAACATTAATTTGAGCCCACGACCTTAGTTATATTATACTACATTTAATTCTAAGAGTCCAACAGCACTGGAACTTTTCAGTTTGTGCATTCAGTCTGTCCATTGGTGGGGTTTTGGGGTTTTTTTGTGCAGGTGGCAAAGTAACACTTTAGAATACTGTTCTGTCATTAATGAATAACTACACAGGAACAAATGAGTAATGCATTATTAACACTCTATAACTACTATTAACTAACAAGAAACTCTGATTAATGAATTAGTAAGTAATATCGCTCAGTTGAATATGGTAATTCACTATTAGCCAATCAATAACTACAAATCTTTTTCATACCACCCAAAGGAACTACTATATACAGGTTCATAAGTCACATGAATAATGCATAATGTATACTTCACACTAAAGTGAAGGTCATACCACTATGACCTACCACATCCACTAGTAATAACTCAAATCCATTTCCATTTCCAAATCCTTCAGAAGGAATTCCTAATTATTTGGATCAGTGAAAAACATGATAACTCCCTAATAATTACTGAAGTCATTGTAAGCTTTTGAGGTTTTTGTAAGGTTATTCATGTTATTCATTAATGACAGAATAGTATTCTAATGTGTTACCAGTGACAATATCAGGGTGTTGAGGCTACTAGTGTTTATTAAAAGCATTTCTATTGGATTCTTTTACATAACTTAGCCAGAAAATTGCACAAAAAATATGCACATGGGGTGCTAATGGGGTGTTCCAGACTAATGACCATTTTAAACCAGATGTCACTTTATAAAAATAATAGGTAACACATATAAAAGCAATATATAACATATGAGAGCCTTACATGTCAGAGGAATGGTGCAAAATTCGGGCAGATATGATTCGCAATTGCAGGAAACATTTGGTGGAGGTTATTGCTGCCAAAAGAGGGCCAGCAAGTTATGAAATCAAAAAGCTCACATACTTTTCCCCAGCCTGCAGTGAAAATGTGGTGTTCAAGGTTATGAAAACTATCATTGTGTGTTACAGTATTTAAGCAGACTTTGTTCATCTATTGTTGTCACTTTATTGAAGGTTGAATCAGATTTTACTACCAGTTTAGTAGATGGAGGTGCAAAGTGCATATGATCTTACTTGAATAAACGGTTTATTTCAGAATAAAGCATAGAGATCATAAACTCTTTGGGCCTCATTTATAAAATGTTGTGTAGAAACCGTCCTACATTTGCATACATTTCTCACGTGCGTATGTGTGATTCAGAGAACGAACCTTCCAGATGTGAAATCTATAAATTGCAAATGATCTGAAATTGTGCACAGCTGAACGGTTTCAGATCTCTGCCTTGGAAACGCTGCATAATTAAAGTCAATAACAAATAAAAGAGCAACAGTCAATGTACAAAAGTTTTACTTGAGAACGGAGAGCGGGAAGAATTGCTTAGATTTCTAAATACCTGAAGTACTCAGTGTATACAGTGCCTCTGGAAAGTATTCACTTTTTCCACATTTTATGTTACCGCCTTATTCCAAAATGGATTAAATTCATTTTTTTCTCTCTCTCAATTCTACAAACAATAGCCCATAATGACAACGTGAAATAAGTTTGTTTGAAATATTTGCAAATTTATTAAAAATAAAAATAAAAAAACTGGAAAAAATAAATAAATAAATCACATGTACATCAGTATTCAGAGCCTTTGCCATGACACTCAAAATTGAGCTCAGGTGCTCCTGTGGTCAAATCCACCTGTGGTAAATTCAGTTGATTGGACTTGATTTGGAAAGACACACACCTGTCTATATAAGGTCCCACAGTTAACAGTGCATGTCAAAGCACAAACCAAGCCATGAAGTCCAAGAAATTGTCTGTAGACCCACGAGACAGGATTGTATCGAGACACAGATCTGGGGAAGGGTACAGAAACATTTCTGCAGCATTGAAGGTCCCAATGAGCACAGTGGTCTTCATCATCCATAAATGGAAGAAGTTTGGAACCACCAGGATTCTTTCTAGAGCTGGCCGCCTGGCCAAACTGAGAGTTTGGGGGAGAAGGGTCTTAGTCAGGGAGGTGACCAAGAACCTGATGGTCACTCTGACATAGCGCCAGCGTTTCTCTGTGGAAAGAGGAGAAGCTTCTAGAAGAACAACCATCTCTGCAGCATTCCACCAATCAGGCCTGTATGGTAGAGTGGCCAGTAAAATGCACAGGACAGCCCTCTGTAGTTTTCCAAAAGGCACCTGAAGGACTCTCAGACCATGAGAAACAAAATACCAGGCACCGCTCATCACCTGGCCAATACCAACCCTTACAGTGAAGCATGGTGGTGGCAGCATCATGCTGTGGGGATGTTTTTCAGCGGCAGGAACTGGGAACTGGGAACTAGTCAGAATTGAGGGAAAGATGAATGCAGCAATGTACAGAGACATCCTTGATGAAAACCTGCTCCAAAGAGCTCTGGACCTCAGACTGGGGCAAAGGTTCATCTTCCAACAGGACAATGACCCTAAGCACACAGCCAAGATAACAAAGGAGTGGCTATGGGACAACTCTGTGAATGTCCTTGAGTGGACCAGTCAGAGCCCAGACTTGAACCCGATTGAAAATATCTGGAGAAATTTGAAAATGGCTGTGCACCGATGCTCCCCAACCAACCTGATGGAGCTTGAGAGGTCCTGCAAAGAAGAATGGGAGAAACTGCCCAAAAATAGGTGTGCCAAGCTTTTAGCTTCATACTCGAAAAAGACTTGACGCTGTAATTGGTGCCAAAGGTGCTTCAACAAAGTATCGAGCAAAGGCTCTGAATACTTATGTACATGTGATTTTTGATGAATACATTTTCTAAAATTTTCAAAAAACATTCACGTTATCAGGGAATTGAGGAAAGAAAATATGATTTTTAATCCATTTTAGAATAAGGCTGTAACATGTGGAAAAAGTGAGCTGTGAATACTTTCCGGATGCACTGTACATCTGCTTAGACCTTGACATAATGCTAAGCACTTTTCCACGTCATAGACCTTTTTTATAAATATGAACATTGCCGTTGATTTTAGCATATGCACACTCTAAGATAAAATCTGTGTGGACGCATGTTTTATAAATGAGGCCCCTTATTTTTAATATCACCCCACCAAGTGGGTAAATCACAGCATGCCACTGCTTCGCAGATGTTGTGGGAGGATGTTGGATCATCCTCAATCCAGTTTTTTTCTACACGTGTGCTTTATCATCACACTGACGATCTTGTGCTCGTTTTGTTCCAGACTTTCACAGGCCCATCTCTGTTTTGTGCCAAATTGTAATCCGAACTGAGGTTTGCATCTTCAATGTGTGCTGTGAAATTCTGCTGCCAAGGTCTTCTGTCAACAGTAGATAGTGGCAGTTTCATCACAATATTCTGGATGTTATTAATGCGTTCCCAACAGTGATCCTCGCTGATCCTGCTGCTGTCCAGCTCTGAAGGCACCAGGGCTTTTCTTTTTGCTGAGAATAATCCAATCTGTTCAATAAATTATACATAAGGCAGTTTAGTTTGCAGAATGTTGTTTACAAAAGATACATAAGTAAATACATAATTTTAATAAAGTGCCCTCTTTTCATAGTGCCCAACTATCTGGGGTAGCATTCAGTTGCTGCTGTGTGCACATTGCACGATGGATTGGTGACAAGGGGTTACACATTGCATGACTTTACAACAGGAAGAATCGCATCGTCGATTTTCTCAGATTGCAGCACACTGCGTGATTGTTGTCAACATGCACCGATTTGCCCATTTGTCTGCGATTTCACAAAATCTGTCGGTGAATGAAAATCGGGGCTAAAATCGTGCAGTGAACTCGGCATAAGACAGGAAGCTCAGCTTGCAGGACAGAACTAGAACAAACAAGAAACACAACAAAAGCGAGACAAGACACAAGACAGAGACTAAAGCTAAGCAGAAGCTAGAAAGGAACCTCAACTAAAGAAGAGAGCCAACAAAGAGAGGAGAACCAATGCTAGGAATAAAGAGAAAGAATTTATATAAATAAAGGTTAAAGGCAGGCTACTAGGGATAATAAGGGGAAAAAACTCAATACTAAAGTAAACTGAGAACTCTAGAATGTGTAAGGAGCAAAAACGAAGGGGAAAAACAATAGCTAGTGATTAGTCGTGACACCAAACTCCTAGTCGTGTGAAAAAAAAAAAAAAGAAAAATGAAAAGATTTTCAGCCGCACGTTGCCAGTGTACCCAATAGTATTTCGACACCACAGGTTGCCAGCATGTTGTTGCCATGGAAGCCAGCAAACAAACCGGGCCAGATAACGCAGATTCTACCCGGCCTAAAAAGCCTCAACAAAAATCTAAAAATCTACAAAAGCACATTTAAATGTGGATAAATCAACTCATCAACTTACAGTGTAAGTCTCCTCGCCTTCCATTGTCAGTTGCGCTTATTCCTGGCAACTCGTGTGAGCGTTGAGTCAGAGGAGGAGGGGGTGGGGCAAGCCATAGTTTGAATTTGGACTGCAGTACCTATTTCAACCACTAACTGTCATTTTTACATACAGCACCTTTGAAAAATGCACGACACAGGGCACGCCCTCGTGGGCTGTTAAGGTATATTGCATTGCATTACTGTAATCATGTAAAAGTGTATGTGTGTGTGTGTGTGTCTTTGTGTGTATGCACCTGCATTTATTTACTTCCTTTATTCATGAATTTTAATTGTTTACAAACAGGAAAAATGTCCATACAAAATGTTATCTTTATTGTTTTGAGTTACTAGGAGTATGCAATGGAACATATTGTTGTCATGTATTTAATATATTGACCTCCAAAATTAGCAAACTTTAAAATAGCATAATAGGGGCATTTTAAATTAATCAAATGAATCCCAATTAATTGTTTAAGACTCTGGGTGCTTCTCAAACTGAAGGCTGCATCCTAGTGAGGATGTGTCCTTCCAGTCATTCAGGTCATTCATTAAACACTTGAATGAAATGGTCTGGTAAGTGTGCATGACTATGTCACACATTCCCACCCCCATGTTTCCAATTGAGAAGCGCCCAAGAAAAGGCCAAATATGATAATCATGCTATTCAGAATTATCAAAAATGTAAAGTTTTAAATTTGGTTTTATATCTCATATTTCTCTGAATTTGACCCCACTGTATTTGTACTGCAGTAGGCTAAACTAAAGAATGAAATCCATATTTCTGCCTTTAACTTACTTTTTTTTTTCTTTTTTCACAGTACTTAAATAAATATACAGCTTGAAGACATTACTGTCCCAGTATTTACACGCAGCATTGTACCCGAATCATCCTGATGCGCATTTATTGTCTGGCCTTGGTAAGATTTTGACATTTTAATGGTTCTACTTATTTTGTGTGTGTGTGTGTGTGTGTGTGAAGGGTTTTTTCTTATTTCTTTTGTGCTTTGCCAATTTCTAACAGCTTGGCACTCTTTGTCAGAGTGCCACTCGTTAATCTGAACTTTATTTTATTAGAGGAATCTGAGAGCTCGCTGTCGAGAAGGCCAACAACAGATCTTTCTGTGACAAAGTGAGTTATTGCATCTTACAAAATGAGTCATTTCCACGGCAGGTCCAAACTCCCAGCCAGGCAGTTTACTGTTTACTGAAGCAACTGTGATTTGACCTTTAAATCCACTCTCACCAAGGATTCGTCCCCCAAACAATTGCATGCTCAAGCACACAATCAAGACTCCCTATAAACTGAGTTGCATAGTCATACAGAAGATCCTGCTGAAAATGCTGGTACAGTCTGGCTTGTGCTGGTCAAGCTGGTGGATTGAAGGGAGGAGAAACATTACATGGCATATCCTCATTCTCCAAAACCTATTGTATGCAAGATGTCCTATCTGTTAATTTATTTAAAAATGCTTAAATTAATAGATAATGTCTTCAATACATCTCTCATGATGAGCATGTTTTGTAAAATATAAAAATGATGTCATCACTTTCTCTTCTGCTGAACACAAAAGATAGACGGATGGACGGACGGACGGACGGACGGATAGATAGATAGATAGGCCCCATTGACATCTGACTCCAAATTTCTTCAAAATATCTTATTTTGTGAAGAAAGAAATTCATACAGGTTTGTAACAACTTGAGGGTGAGTGATTGATGACAGAATTTTCATTTTTGGGTGAACTAGCCCTTTCAGTAGTTTTAAATTATTGGCTTAATTACAAACCCGATTCCAAAAAAGTTGGGACACTGTACAAATTGTGAGGATTGAAAAAAGGAATGCAATAATTTACAAATCTCATAAACTTATAGATAACATATCAAATGTTGAAAGTGAGACATTTTGAAATGTCATGCCAAATATTGGCTCATTTTGGATTTTATGAGAGCTACACATTCCAAAAAAGTTGGGACAGGTAGCAATAAGAGGCCGGAAAAGTTAAATGTACATATAAGGAACAGCTGGAGGACCAATTTGCAACTTATTAGGTCAGTTGGCAACATGATTGGGTATAAAAAGAGCCTCTCAGAGCGGCAGTGTCTCTCAGAAGTCAAGATGGGCAGAGGATCAAGATTCAAGATTCAAGATTCAAGAGTTTTATTTGTCACATACACAGTTATATACAGAATATACAACCGGCAGTGAAATGTAAACAGGTCCGCTCCATGGACAGTGCAAATTCACAGTTAAAAACACAAGGAAGAAATTATAATAGAAATAGGATATAAAAAAGTACTCTCTCTATATATATATATATATATATATATATATATATATATATATGTCTATATCTGTAGAATTATAAATAATCAAGTCAAGAGAAAAAAAGGTAACAAATAAGGATAAAGTGGAATAAAATAATTGAAGTAGACTTTGCAGTGAGTAAACTGTAGACTTATAAATATGTGGTTAACAAATGTATAAAGAGTATAATGTGCAAACAGGTTTATGACAGGTTGTTACACAGTAACAATGAGAACAGAAAGTGCAGTGCAATGTCAGTGTATCGATGTTTATCCTGGACGTGAAGTCACGTGATGTTAAGTGACTGAGTTCAGGAGTCTGATGGCCTGGGGAAGAAGCTCCTCCTGAGTCTCTCAGTTTTGGCCATCAGGCTTGGAAGCGCTTACCAGATGGTAGCAGCGTGAAATGAGGGTTTGCAGGGTGATTAGGGTCCTTGATGATCTTGGTAGCTCTACCTTTGCAGCGTTTGGTGTAGGCGTCCTGCAGAGGCGGAGAGCTGACCCTGAGATACCTTTCGGATAAGCGCCACGACTCTTTGCAGGGCTTTGCGGTCATGACTGGTGCTGTTCCCATACCACGCTGTGATGCACTGAGTTAAAACACTTTCTATCGCCCCTAAATAGAAAGTTTTCAGGATAGCTGGTGAAACCCTGAATTTCCTCAGCTGGCGCAGGTGGTACAGTCTTTGCCTGGCTTTTTCACCTGTGTCTGAATGTGAGCAGTCCAGGTCAGGTCCTCGGAGATGTTTACTCCCAGGTACTTGAAGCTGCTCACTCTCTCTACTGGTGACCCGCTGATCATGAGGGGGAGTATGTCCGTTGCTGTCTCTTCCTGAAGTCCACAATCATTTCTTTGGTCTTGCCAACATTCAGAGAGAGACAGTTGTCCTGGCACCATGATGTTAGATGCTCCACCTCGTCCAAGTATGCCGTCTCATTGTTGTTGGAAATGAGGCCCAGGACAACAGTATCATCAGCAAATTTGATGATAGAGGTGGAGCTGTGTGTGGACAAACAGTCATGCGTGTAGAGAGAGTAGAGCAGGGGGCTCAGGACACAGCCCTGTGGAGCTCCCACACTCAGGAGATGGAGGTGGAGGTGGACTGGCCTATTCTCACCACCTGAGGCCTGCCAGTGAGGAAGTCCTCAATCCAGTGGCAGAGAGAAGGATTCAGGCCGAGATCCAGGAGTTTGGAGGTTAGCTTGGTGGGAACTATGGTGTTAAAGGCTGAGCTATAGTCAATAAATAGCAGTCTTACGTAGTTCCCACTTTTGCTGTCGATGTGAGTGAGGGAGGAGTGGAGGACATGAGAGATGGCATCTTCAGTCGATCTATTGGGACGATAGGCAAACTGAAGAGGGTCCAAAGTGTCAGGAATGAAGGCGCAAATGGTGTTTTTAATGAGTCTCTCAAAGACCTTCATGACTATAGACGTGAGAGCCACTGGACGATAGTCATTTAGGCAAGAGGGTTTACTGTTCTTAGGGACAGGGATGATGGTGGATTTTTTGAAGGAGGTGGGGACCACAGATGTAGCGAGGGACTCATTAAAGATGGATGTAAACAACCCGGTGAGCTGATCAGCACAGGACCGCAGAACACGACCTGAAATACCATCCGGCCCAGCAGCTTTCCTGGCGTCCACACGCTTGAGTGCTCTCGAACTTCATCCTCCGAGACAGAGATCACGTGATTGTTGCTGCTCTGAGTAATTTCCTCTAACGCGCCACTTGGCGGAGTCGCGTTGCCGCGGTTACAGTCAAAGCGAGCATACAGTCAAAGGATCACCGATTCCCCCAATGCTGCGGCCAAAAATAGTGGAGCAATATCAGAAAGGAGTTTCTCAGAGAAAAACTGCAAAGAGTTTGAAGTTATCATCATCTACAGTGCATAATATCATCCAAAGATTCAGAGAATCTGGAACAATCTCTGTGCGTAAGGGTCAAGGCCGGAAAACCATACTGGATGCCCGTGATCTTCGGGCCCTTAGACGGCACTGCATCACATACAGGAATGCTACTGTAATGGAAATCACAACTTGGACTCAGGAATACTTCCAGAAAACATTGTCGGTGAACACAATCCACCGTGCCATTCGCCGTTGCCAGCTAAAACCCTATAGGTCAAAAAAGAAGCCATATCTAAACATGATCCAGAAGCGCAGAATGCCATTACATTATATTTTTTAGAGTAATTAAAATTAGGCTTTTCATGAAAATGGCATGACATTTTTCAAAACTGTATGAAACCAACAAGAATTTTTGTCACATTAATATTTTAAACTAGATTTTTCCATTTCTTTATTCTGCACAAATATGATTGTCACAGTAATGTCAGATTGTCATTGTAACTATTGATATTAATGATAACCAGTTTTTTTCTTCTGTTGATTCACCACTTGGTCAAATATAAGTTTTAGTACTGAAATGTTAAAGCTTCAGTGCTGTTAAATTCAACTTTAGGTCATTTCATCATTGCATTGTTTGGACAAGCTTTGGCAGCGACATATAATTGCATGTTAAAACACATGACATCTAAATGGTATAAAATCGTCCTGGCTCTCACTTGAAGCCTCCGTAATGTTGTTTTGAAATGTATACAGATCAAGGTTAGCTGTGGCATAGTTCTGTTTGATTTCATACACAATAGTTCCTCAAGTCTCTCTCCACTTCAAGGCTTGTGTGGACAAGGACATTCATGGGCCATTATGGGCCTTTCCTCTGTCCTTGTAAAACTTGTAATCATGGAGGCAATATCCACAGCCCAATTGACAGCACTTTGGGGCTCTTTAGAGGTTATACTCCTAACAGTCTCTCTTCATCCTGACTGTTGAGGCTCTTAGAATCATATAATTGTACTGGATCGTTTAGATTCAACACAGCCTTGTATTCCGGCTTTTAGTCAGGAATTGGTGTTAGTCTGTATTCGTGTTATTTTTACTCCTCAGTCTCTTTGAAAACCTTAATCTGTACAATCTGATGAGAAGTTGCTGAAAGCACTGGGTCATTGAGCATGTGTAGTTATTATCTTTCTGTCATGCTGTACCATTGGGCTATAGACCTTTTAAAGAAAATATATATATATTTCTTGTAGTTTATGGATTTTTTTCCTATTAAAATGAAAATTATATCTTGGATTGCAGGATCAATTTATGCATGTAATCAATTTATGCATTGCCTGGGAATGAAACCTATGACCTTGGTGTTGCAAGTATCGTGCTCTAATGTTTGATGATGTCATTAAGACCCTGCCTTTTGCTGGATAAAGAGATTTTTTTTTCAAGATTAAAGGGGGGTCTAATGCTATTTCATGCATTCTGATTTCATTACACATCTCATGCTAAACATTGCCAACATTTAAAAAAAAAAGAAAAAAAGAAAATATGAGTTGGATGTATGACTGTTCCAAATACACTCCTTCAGGGTTCGAACAAGTTTCTGAATTTTTTTTTTCGAGTATGGCCCTGTATGACTTCCTGACTGTATGACTTCATAAAGGGTGGAATTGCTACTATGGGTACATCTCCCGGATGTGCGAGTGTGTACACATCAACGTGCTTTGTTCATAATAGCACCATTCTAAAGCACCATCCTATGTTCAGTTTAAGTGAAACTAAGTTGGAAACAAAACTTGGGGCATGTTTGTGGTGAATTTGAGGTGTGTATGTACAGTTATTCTGTGTGAGAAAGCATGAGAGGCGTGAAACAAACGGAAGGAAAAAGGAGCCTTGTTTTTTAACAGCAGAAAAAAAGAGGTGTGTGTGTGAGCCAGGCAGACCCATAGCAGGAGGGCGAATGGAATGATAATGAAACAATGGAGCTGTAAATGCTAGGTTGCTTTGGCAGATGACGATGTGGCAGACATTTTCCTAGGTGCCTCGGTAGGTCAGAACCTGGCCGTCTGGTTCAGCTTGATGGGTGTGAGGTGCAGAGTCAGGGTCAAACTGACCGCTCTCAGGAGTGACGCAACAAAAAACAGCTTGAGGTGAGAGGTTTAGCAGACCCAACACACTATTTTAGCTCCTCCACAGCAGGGGTCTCTTTTCCATGGCTAAAAGCTGCTGTCAGCTCATGTGCGTAATAGCCACGTATCTGTGTGTGCGTATGTGATGTTCTGTGTTTACTTTGGGTTTTTCACACGTTCTATAAAAAGCTCTTGACCCGCAAAGGACAATTTCTTTGTTTACCCAAAGTTTGTAGGTCCTTTACAGTTTTGTGAGTTATTGTGTCCTTTACAGAATGGTTAGTCAGTGAGTTTCTGAATTTTAATTTAATCAGGTAACAAACAGGATGTACAATTTTAATTCAGAATTTAATTTAAATTTAAAGAGTGTAATGACCTGAAATCAAAAGAACCATTGTAATTTTAAAGGGGACATATTATGCCCCTTTTCACAAGATGTAATATAAATCTCTGGTGTCCCTAGAATGTGTCTGTGAAGTTTCAGCTCAAAATACCCCCAGACCATTTATTATAGCTTGTCAAATTTGCCCCTATTTGGGTGTTAGCAAAAGCACGCCGTTTTTGTGTGTGTCCCTTTAAATGCAAATGAGCTGCTTCTCCCTGCCCCCTTTCTGGAAGAGGACAGACCCTTTACACGTGCTTCGGCTACTCTGTCAACAACAAAATAGGTGAATCTCACTCAGACAAAATGTCAGAAATAACCAGTTGTGGAGTGCAGCCTTACATGTTTAAACCGGAGTCGGACACAGATGGAGAGGCTCTGGAAGAGGGTGCAACTTTTAGACTACACCTGGATGTTTCTGAATGGTTAGTGGATATATTTATGTAACGTTAGTTGTTGTAGAGTTACATTGATTCAACTCATTGATTCAACTCATGTTAATCTATAAATTATTGTATAGGTGCTTGTGTAGGTGCATAGGGAATGTAAAAAAGACATTGTAATACTAGCTGATACAGTGAGTAAACAAAAATGGCAGTCTCTGTGCTTTTCACTCAGGGGTGTGTCTATGCTAAAAGGGCAGATCATCAACAGTCATGGCGGGGTTTCCCTACTCTTACCTAGGAATAGGGGAAATATGAAACAACACGTTATGATAAAAAAAAAAATATTGGGTGGATTTTTACAATTATAGGCTGGTTGTTTACACACACTGTGGACACACATCTGTGTTCAAACACCTTATAAAAGTTAATTTTGCATAATAGGTCCCCTTTAACTATAAAAGATATGTTTGTCAAGACAAACTTTGACAAGACAAAAAGATTGCTTGACCAATACTTGTTTGAAAATTTGAAGTTTAAAAAGTCTTGGTTTTATTACAGATCGGTTTGAAATGTCAAAATGAATTTGAACTTTAAACTTAATTTATTATAGCCTAAATTTATGAAGAATGGTGGAACTAGTTATGGGCGATTTTGAAACACTGCTTCATGAAGCTTCAAAAATCTGTACAAATCTTTTGAATCAAAGTGGTTCGGAGCATGTATCAAACTGCCAAAGTCACGTGATTTCATGTCATAACTGTTTCAAAATGTTTTGAAATTTCAATGGTTCACCGCTGGGAGACGATCTGTGTGAACCCATGAATCATGCAGATTCACTGAAATTGCCCCCCAAGGGCAAAACCATTGAACAAGTGTCTATGGTTTCCTTTCAGTAGGTCACGTTCAACGTATGTCAGAAGTCACCAACGAATTGGGATCACTTCTGGAAGCCCTATTATCTTTGAGTGTATACAAAATGAGCCAATGCACATTGGCATGAGCGATTTTCATCTCGCGCATGTATATAAATGCGGAAGTAGATGCAGCACACATTTATGGGCTGGGTTACACCTAACACGTTAGCTAGATTCTATAGCCTCCGTGTAGAGCCTGTTTCTTCCTGTGTGCTCGCTTCAACCAGCCAGTAACACCAAAGTGCCTGTTCTAGTGTTGGCTTGCTGCGCCATTCCCCTCCTCATGGACCGGATACGTGCGCATATATTCTCCAGTAGAGTTCCCCAGATCGGCAAACCCTGTTGAGCTCCTCTGCAACCCACAGCAGTCAGACGTGGCGGAGCATCTGACACTAGGCCTAACACTCGTATGCATTGGTGGAACCTGTGCTAGGCTGGGTTCCATATGTTGTGACTCCTACAGCAGTCCCATATGTGTATTCTTTCATGATACAGCTTCCTATGGCAAGCCTGTGTCTTTCCCTTGGCAAAGTCTGCTCTGCCGTCCCTGCCAGGTGTGTCTTCCCCCTGGATTGGCTGGAGCCACCCCAGGGACATTCCGTATGTTGCACTGCCCTAACTGGCCAGTCCATTTGTGTAACTGCCACATGATACCTCCCTTCGGGCAGGATGTGGGCTCCGCAGCAGTCTTTTTCCCTGAATGGGCATGTTTTCCCAGTGTTATCCAATAGTCACTGAATGGGTCATGCGGAAAGCAGTGATTGCACTCTGGACAGACTTCCGCCCTAGTATTGGGGGCCTGAGAGGCTTGCGCAGGGCACTGGAAGTGGCAGTAACTGTGAAGTTTTCCATAGGGATCCCTGAAAAGGAATGTCTCGGATACATATGTAACCCTCGTTCCCTGAACGCTGAAGTTGTTGTGCCACTGCTGTATGGCCGTGTCACTAGCTCGGCTCCTCAGTGGAAAACAAATGTGCGCTGCATCTACTTCTGCATTTATTCCCTCTACTTTATAACAAATGTGTGCTGCATCTACTTCCACATTTATACCTGCATCTACTTCCGCATTTATACCCTTTATTCCCTCGTTACATACGTAACCTAGTTACATATATAACCGAGACAGTTTTACCTGATCTCTGATCAGTTTTATACATTTGTAGATGTTTTAATTAGACATTAATATAATGAAAAGGAATAATAGCAGTTAATAGTCTCTTATTGGCCTGTTTAGCTGAGCCATCCATGGAACAAACAAAACAAGCCCAGAAACTTGATAAAAAAATAAATAAAAATAAAACATTTTACAGATAAGATTAAATATCAAGTGTGAGATGATTAGGCAATTGCATTGGATAGATTTTACTTTCAATAAAACATTTGCAATGGGTTTGTAAAAGGTGTTTTCATGCACGTTTGGCCTGAGGTTTTTGTTGCATTTCCACTGTTCTGACCAGCAGGGGTCACCAGTCTGAGGCATCTCAATGCTTGAGAATTGAGAATCATTTTGCGAAGCAAATGGTTCAATTGATTTTGAAGCTTTGAACAGCTTTGTTTCTCCCATCACTAAGTGGAACAACTCCCAGAACTTCCCAGAATGTCCCAGTGTCACTGTTGGTTTCAGGTTTTGGTTCACGTTTATGTTATCATGTCTTTTATTTTGTTGTCATAGTTCCTTTGTTTCCTGGTTTTGTCATGTGATTGTGTCCTGTGGTTCTTTAGTCTCGTGTAATGTTCTGATTGGTTGTTCATATCATGTGTTTCTCTGTTCTGTTTTGTGATTGGTTTATTGTCTTGATTGTTCACAGGTAACTACAATGTGTTCATTAGTCTTTATTTATAGGGTAAACGTACCTATTAAGCTCAAGTACCCATTAAGCACACTACTATCTTTGAGCTCAGATTATAAAAAGAAAAAAAATCATTTAGCATCCTGCTTGATGTCTTAACCAAATGATGTGTTTGTTACTATAATTTCAAGCTAATCAAACCATTGCACACTGAGATATGGGTATTCAGATGTTCACACTGTCTGGTGGCCATTTTGAAAGCTGTCTGAAAACTTGCACCAAAAGTGTAGCCCCTTAAATGTGCATTTTTTTAGATGTTTAAGCCTTTATATTTGATAAGTATAACTTCTTACTGCAAAATTAAGATATTAATATTTAGACTTTTGCATATTATAACCTGGAACTTGGATGTGGGAAACAATTACAGTTAGGTCCAAAAGATAGTTTAGCAACATAGCACAGATGCTACAGGACATTGTTAGCTTACTAGCTGTATAAGACTGTGCTACACTAATATATTATTTCACAGGCATTGCTGGCTTGTACTTTTAAATCCATTATATTATAAATTTAGTTTATTGATGTTCTGTTGTTTTACACTTCTATAATTTTTAAGATTTCATATTATTGTAAGGTGAGCTTAAAGGGTGAAAATCTATGCTTCAGTGTAACATCAAATAGAAAAAGAAATATAGAAATATTTTCTATAATAGCTGTTCATATTAAAATATATATGAACTTAATACATGACCTAGATTATTTATTTAGCAAAATTGTCATTTTAAATTTATAAACGTAATTTTTATTATTTAAAGGTTTGCTGTTCCAATAAAGCTCAGTGTGCTCCCTTTAAGCTCATCCACACTGAACGTCTGTGTAAATAGTTCATAAACAGACTTTAAATATTAACTGATGGTTCTCACTTCAAGTTAATCTTTATACAATTATTCTTTAAAAATGTTGTTTAAAATAAACTAGAATTTCCCCCCTAAAAAAACCTGTTGTGAGCTTAATGGGAACAGGGGTGTGCTTAAAGGGTACAAACATGTACCCATTAAGCACAGCCAGACTTTCGCATTTAATGATGTATATCTTAATTTAAACGCTTTTGTCATTTAAAATAAAATCAAATATTATTGTGTGAGACATTAATCTTTTATTTAAACATAACTTCTTGTACTGAAACTAATACCCTGTGCACTAAAAACGTCTCAATGTAGATTTTTGTGAGCTTAATAAACGCGTTTACCCTAAATAGCCCTCATGTTGTCTTTTGTCTAGCTTTGTTCGTGTTGCCCATTGTTGCTGAGTTTTATGTTCAGGTCATGGTCATGTTTAGTTCATGTTTCAAGGTAAGCCAAGTCTTTATTTATTTTGTACTTTGTTCTTGTTCATCAAATTAATCTGCACATGGGTTCTTAACTACAACTCACCCTCAGTGTAGTATATGCCACGCAGAATGTGTAAGCTATATGTTCTGTTTCTTTAAATTGTAATTCAGTGAACTGACCGTCCTGTCATTCCAATTCAACTTCCTGTGGGGTGTAGCAATTTCAATCCAAATTGACAATTATGAATTGAATATTTTTATTTTTATTTTATCCAATTCTGGGCTGCTTAACTCCATTTTTAGACATACACTCACAAGCTTCCTTAAGCACTTAACCTCTGGGTAGTCCCCACCACCATCTTGAAGTACTTTCAACTTCGTCAAGTGGACAGGGATGTTTATTTGGACAGACCCTTGACCCCTCGATTTTGACAGAGGGAGCGAGTGTGCTCATTAGTACACTTCAGGCAGATCCATAGACCACAATTCAACTGGGATAAAACAGCATGGCAGAATCCATAACAGATTCCAAGTGATCAAGGGCTTGGGGCAATTAATTTAAACCCATTGCAAGGTTTCCGCCAGTAGTGGGCACTTGTGCAATGCATTGATGACATATGTCCGAGTGAACGAGGCGGAGGGAAGTTAGCGAGGTAAGGGCATAAAAAAATATTGTGAAATGTCACAATATACATGAAATCATTAACTGAGTCACACAAATATCAGCATTTTATAAAAAAAATGTCTAACTAACTATGACTGTATAGACTGTAACATCTGAATAAAATTTGTGCCTATGCCTAACCACACCCTTTAGCTGTATTCACAATCTACCACTGCCTCTCGTACCTTATCGCTTAATTACAGTACATTATAACATAATCAAGAAATTATAAACAAGAATCAACATTATTGCATTTTTAAATCTGGAGCACTAAAATGTTTTGCCAATATATCAAACTTTCACTCAGTCACATGCAAACATAACCAGATGTCTCTAATATAAATTAAACTGAAAGTGAGTGTGGTGCTGGTCAGTTTGCATATGTAAGGTTCAGATTTTGAATAAACATAATTACTTATGATGTAGTTATCATCATTCTGACACCTGCATTATTCATTTCCACATGTTTGAAAAACCTTCAAACATAGGTTTTGCGACAACGTCCATATGTTAGAAAGAACCCTTAGTCGTTGTTACTATGTTGCTAAAATGATCTGAGATAGTATGAAGCAGTTAGACTGGATGTATAACTAGAGCATGAATGCTGTAATATGTTTATTTAAAGTGCCCCTATTATGCTATTTAAAAACGCTTCTAATTTAGTTTTCTCCTACAACAGGTTTACATGCATCAAAGGTCAAAAAATTCTCAAATGATGAATCAGTCTCTCTAAATCCCTCCTTTCTGTGAGCCTTCTCTGCTCTGATTGTCCAGATGGCCCAGTCTACCGGATTGGTCTACCGCTTACAGCGTGTGTCGGAAGCTAAATGTCCATCACTATAACTGAACTTCAGCTCCGTCCGGAGGCTTCCTTAATCTCAGCAATTGTACACACTTTACAGACCGTAACAAGGACATCAATTTTACCATATCAATTTGAGCGTGATTCCGATGATGACACATTGGAAGAACTAGTTATTCAACCCAAACCTCCATCGCAAGGACGACTTGAGCAGGACGTTTCTCAGTGATACAACTGCAACTGTAATTCCTCACCATCAGCATTAACTAGTGTACGTATCAACAAACTGATGTGTATATTACTAATTTACTGCGGTGCACATGTGGGAACTGTATCAATAAGTTGCCGAGCACTGACGTGAATGACTGATGTAACAAACATTTGTAAAACAAATCTTGCTCCATCCTTTATCTTTACTCAAAGTATTAAGAACGACAGACATTCTACATCAATAGACACAGTTTTAGGTAATAGTGGCCCACAGAAGCTTAGCAGAAGTATTTCAGAAAGACAGTAATAATGTGAGTTAGCCGGAAACGTACACCATATAAAATGAAAAACTATGTATTTTGAACACCCGGTAGAAAACACATCAATAATTATTCATACTTACAGGTTGTGATTCTGCGGAGCAAACTGGTACAAATAAACTGGGTACGGACCCATCTTTCAAGAGCAAGAGTTCTGTGAATCTTGTTTTAAAGAACGGGTCAAGTTGTTCACGGGCAGACGATGTACAACATAGGCGGGCATAATGCAAATGTATTTTCTAGTGATGTAGAACCATAACGCAGTGGGATTCAATTACAAACGACTCGTATAGGCGGTTCAGAGTCGATTCTTTCTTTTGGGAGACAGTAACTTTATTTACCGTGCACTTTCGACTTTACAACAGAACGTTTACATTCACAGAAAGCTTTATGAAAGGGAATGTTTGAAAAACCATAATGGGGCACTTTACAAGATTTCTGTAAAAAAGATCAATTCATCAATACAATTCATGATGCCATTATATAGAGCAAAGATTTTTTCGTCTTAAATGTAAAATAATGTGCTGCAGTGTCATTAAAGTAAATTATAGAGAAAAAAATATTAAAGTAATAGTTCCCTAAAAATGAAAATTCTGTCATCATTTACTCACCCTCATGTCATTCCAAACCCATTACTTTTGTTCATCTTCAAACCACAAGTGAATATTTTAATATTATTTCATCCTTTTTGTCCATCCATTTAAAGTTCACGCAAACAAAACTTTCGTAATTAAGAACAAAGCGAGATTGTAAAAGTAGTCCATGAATCTCGTATTCTAGTCTTCTGAAAAGATACAATCACTCTGTATGTTGAACAGATTTAATTCATATATAAACATATCAATGCACATACATAGAGCTCAAATACATCAGAAGCTGTACACGGAAGCTAAACATGATTGAGGTGCGAGGGCAAACCTCATTGTTTATCCCACGTTTGAGCTTACCATATTTGATGTGCTCTATGTATGTAAAATTATATGTAAATTAAATCTGTTCCTCAAGTCTTCAGAAGACTTACATTAATATGGATTCAATAAATTCAAAAAAATAAAATAAATAAATGAATAAATAAATAAAATAATAATAATAATATTTTTGTGTTATAAAAATACCCCAAAATATGTTTAATGCATGTTTAATTTGTTATACAGTATACCCTGAGCAAATCCTGTCACAAATAATCTTTCGACAGGTCTTGTGGCACCTCCCCAAAGTTCAAACGAAGCCTACACCACCGTTCATGCTGTCTTTCCTCTGATTCCATCAAAACTCCGCTCACCCCCTCCGAAGTTTCCACTTCTTTTTTTTTTTTTTTTGAACTGTCTCATTTGTTATCCACGTGGAATCCAGTTCTTTTTCTCTCCTCTACACCTCTAGCTGCTCTTTTTTGTTTTAATCAGAGGAAGAATATGATCTCCCGACTCCCTTAGACTTTAATTATAACAGAAACCTTGAGCAATAACAGAGCAACTGGAGAATCAATAATGCATATCTGAGTTTTACACTACAAATGCACATATCCTGTGCTCTCCAGCCTTCAGATGTTTGATTGCTGCCGTATCCTAATGATACTATCCATCAATTCAGGTTTTAATATTCCAAACAAAGCTCTCATGCAAAAACCTGCCGTCCATCCGTACTCGCTCTGACAGAGGCTGCATCTGTGGTTGGACACCAAAAGGAAGGCCTGATTTACAGACAAGGCGATTCCCACTCCTACGATAGACAAAGAGCACATCTCCGCCATGCAATGTTATGACTCTCACAACATCTATCAGAGAGACAATTGGGGTTGCGATAATGAAGCTACGTTAACGTCAACACAGAGCGCAGTGCGAAATGTCCTCCCTTGATCTGTGCGTGCAGACTAAACCGTTAATCTACTCCGTCTCCACATCCGAGATCATCTAACAGGAATAGACTGACATGCAAAGGAGACTCGTAAGCGAGTGTTTCGCTAACAATTAAATGGAGAAGAAATCATGACTCCATTTGTGTCATTCTGTCACTGTGATTATGTCTGGGGTGCAGAATAGAGTGCAGAAGAGAACTCTAAAAATACAGAGCACAGTACATGGTGTTGGCAGCCCTCCCGGCCTTCTTCATCATGTACAGCTACTGTTGATTTAACTGAGCTGGGAACAGATGTCAACGAGAAGGAGCTGCAGTGCTTCTCCCAACCTTAAGGGGGCAGTGTTTCCATTTTAAATGAACAATAGATGAGTGGTTGGGATAGGGTCTTTGTTTTCTTTTCTTTTGTGAGTTCAGGCCATGTATTTACTGTACTGTTTCTTGGTGAGGTTGGTGATGGAAATTCAGTGAGTTGGACCCCCACGCACACACTCTTTCCCTCTCCATGGCAAAGCTATTAACTCTTTCCCCGCCAAACACAGAATTTTCTGTGTTTTCACTCTTACACGCTAGGGGGCGCTATTACACATCTTCTGAATGAGTACAGAATCTCCTGATCAAAAAAACACAGATGAAGAAGATGCAAAAAAAAAAAATATATATATATATATATTGTATGTAAGCAGATGCATATGTAAAATAACGCGATCATCAACATTAAACATCATATAAATCAAAACTGCCTAATGTTACTGAATGAAATGTCGACCCAGGACGAGCTACAGGACTGTGCAAGCATTAGGGGTGTCGATGGAATACATCTGTGTTTGATCATCGTTCTGAATCTGATCTGGATGTAGTCTTGGACAAAAACTTAATTTTCTCAGCTTTTTGTCCAAAATGTTGCTTTTTTTCATGAAACTTAACCATATTTAGATTTTCTAAGCAGAGAGTTTGCCCTTTTCTTTTGATATATTGCAAGTTCAGATATTCATACAACAAAATATTCTATGGGCCATTCAATTTTTATGAAAATTATCAAAAACGCTGGTGCTGGCTGGCAACTTTTTTTTTTAAAACACTGGCGGGGAGCACTAAGAGGTAAAAGAGCTATTATTAGCAGTCTGAGATTGGGAGTGTTAGCTTGGTCATATGTTTTAGATCTATGTTTGATTAGATGAGATTCATCTTTACACAATCCTTACAAAGAATTACCAATTTGACAGCAGATCAAGAATCACATGGCAGATCAGGAGGACACCATGTGTCATTATTCATTCAAACAAATCCTGTTAGGATTCAAGGACCTTCTTTTAAAGGTACTGCACTGTATTAGACCCCAAAAATAGTCAATAATAATTATATTCAAATAATTGGAGATACAGGGGCTGGATGTCACACTTTCGGTAAATGTTCTTTTAAGGGTACACTTGAGAAAGTTCATTCTCGTATAGAGACATAGACTCACCTAAAGGATTATTAGGAACACCATACTAATACTGTGTTTGACCCCTTTCGGCCTTCAGAACTGCCTTAATTCTACGTGGCATTGATTCAACAAGGTGCTGAAAGCATTCTTTAGAAATGTTGGCCCATACTGATAGGATAGCATCTTGCAGTTGATGGAGATTTGTGGGATGCACATCCAGGGCATGAAGCTCCTGTTCCACCACATCCCAAAGATGCTCTGTTGGGTTGAGATCTGGTGACTGTGGGGGCCATTTTAGTACAGTGAACTCATTGTCATGTTCAAGAAACCAATTTGAAATGATTCGGACTTTGTGACATGGTGCATTATCCTGCTGGAAGTAGCCATCAGAGAATGGGTACATGGTGGTCATAAAGGGATGGACATGGTCAGAAACAATGCTCAGGTAGGCCGTGGCATTTAAATGATGCCCAATTGGCACTAAGGGGCCTAAAGTGTGCCAAGAAAACATCCCCCACACCATTACACCACCACCAGCAGCTTGCACAGTGGTAACAAGGCATGATGGATCCATGTTCTCATTCTGTTTACGCCAAATTCTGACTCTACCATCTGAATGTCTCAACAGAAATCGAGACTCAGACCAGGCAACATTTTTCCAGTCTTCAACTGTCCAATTTTGGTGAGCCTGTGCAAACTGTAGTCTCTTTTTCCTATTTGTAGTGGAGATGAGTGGTACCCGGTGGGGTCTTCTGCTGTTGTAGCCCATCCGCCTCAAGGTTGTGAATTGTAATTGTAATTGTATTGTAATTTTTCACAATAATTATATTTAAAATTGCATTATGACTATTTTATAATATATTATAGCTATATTTACATATTAAACAAATGTGGAACATGAAAAATACTACTATTAAAGATATTAAACAAATATAACAAAATATAAAATCATGAAATTCGAAATTAATGAATGGCAATACATAATGCAAGGATAACGCCCAAATCATGAGCTTGAAAAGGTATATCTTTAATAGAATGTAAGTTCCTTTGGATAAAAGTGCACAAATGTAAATATACAGTCAAACCAAAAATTACAAACCCGATTCCAAAAAAGTTGGGACACTGTACAAATTGTGAATAAAAAAGGAATGCAATAATTGCCAAGATGGACAGAGGATCACCAATTCCCCCAATGCTGCGGCCAAAAATAGTGGAGCAATATCAGAAAGGAGTTTCTCAGAGAAAAATTGCAAAGAGTTTGAAGTTATCATCTACAGTGCATAATATCATCCAGAGATTCAGAGAATCTGGAACAATCTCTGTGCGTAAGGGTCAAGGCCGGAAAACCATACTGGATGCCCGTGATCTTCGGGCCCTTAGACGGCACTGCATCACATACAGGAATGCTACTGTAATGGAAATCACAACATGGGCTCAGGAATACTTCCAGAAAACATTGTCGGTGAACACAATCCACCGTGTCATTCTCCGTTGCCGGCTAAAACTCTATAGGTCAAAAAAGAAGCCATATCTAAACTTGATCCAGAAGTGCAGGCGTTTTCTCTGGGAAAACTGTTCTGTGGTCAGACCAATCGAAATATGAAGTTCTTTTTGGAAAACTGGGACGCCATGTCATCCGGACTAAAGAGGACAAGGACAACCCAAGTTGTTCTCAGCGCTCAGTTCAGAAGCCTGCATCTCTGATGGTATGGGGTTGCATGAGTGTGTGTGGCATGGGCAGCTTACACATCTGGAAAGGCACCATCAATGCTGAAAGGTATATCCAAGTTCTAGAACAACATATGCTCCCATCCAGACGTCGTCTCTTTCAGGGAAGACCTTGCATTTTCCAACATGACAATGCCAGACCACATACTTCATCAATTACAACATCATGGCTGCGTAGAAGAAGGATCCAGGCACTGAAATGGCCAGCCTGCAGTCCAGATCTTTCACCCATAGAAAACATTTGGTGCATCATAAAGAGGAAGATGCGACAAGATTCAAGATTCAAGATTCAAGATTCAAGAGTTTTATTTGTCACATACACAGTTATATACAGAATATACAACCGGCAGTGAAATGTAAACAGGTCCGCTCCATGGACAGTGCAAATTCACAGTTAAAAACACAAGGAAGAAATTATAATAGAAATAGGATATAAAAAAAAGTACTATCTATATATATATATATATATATTTATATATATATGTCTATATCTGTAGAATTATAGACATATATATATATATATATATATATATATATATATAGATAGTACTTTTTTTTTGTACTTTACAAAGAAGACCAAAGACAGTTGAGCAACTAGAAGCCTGTATTAGACAAGAATGGGACAACATTCCTGTTCCTAAACTTGAGCAACTTGTCTCCTCAGTCCCCAGACGTTTGCGGACTGTTATAAAAAGAAGAGGGGATGCCACACAGTGGGAAACATGGCCTTGTCCCAACTTTTTTGAGATGTGTTGATGCCATGAAATTTAAAATCAACTTATTTTCCCCTTAAAATGATACACTTTCTCAGTTTAAACATTTGATATGTTGTATTCTGAATAAAATATTGAAATTTGAAACTTCCACATCATTGCATTCTGTTTTTATTCACAATTTGTACAGTGTCCCAACTTTTTTGGAATCGGGTCTGTTTTTAGACACCAGATATAATTTTTTACTAGTGGGTGCAGGACACTATAGTTCATTTATGTAACTGAGGATAGCAAAATAAACTGTGACATTATACCCAAAAATTCTTAATACAGTGGACTACCAAGAAAATGTATACAAATTTGGGCCCAAAATTATTCAGACACTTTGACCTGACCATGTTTTGCTTAAGTGTTTTTTCTTGAATTGCTACTGTGACCTTTTACACCACAGACTGAACTAAATTAAGCATTTTTTGGTAATTGGTTGACTTAAATTGGTATTATCTAATTGTGTACTAAATTTAACAGCTGATAGCTGATTGGTTGATTGTAATCCATTACATACCTTTCTCTCAACCTTATTTGACATTATCAAGATGAATTTGTCCTGACACAGTTTAACGCTGAGTTCTTGTCATAACCATTTTCTAAACTAATAGCCAATTAACTGTGATAATAGTATATATAATTTTATTATAATATATTATAATATATATATTTTTTTTTATTTTTATTTATAATTATACAGTCAAACCTAAATTGATTCAGGCACCTTCAACATTCTCACATTATCACAGTTAATTGGCTATTAGGTTAGAAAATGGTTATGACAAGAACTCAGCATTAAACTGTGTCAGGACAAATTCATATGTATGTATATATATATGTGTTATGCAATCAGATTTTTGACACAAAACATATAAATGATATAAATGAGGAGATCCAACCTGGAAACTAGCCTCAGTTTCCACTACACAAATATACAGAAAGAAATTACCTGAAAGAAATGAGTTGGTAAAGGTTCTTGATTGAAATCAAGAAATTGAGAGAGATTTGTTTAGGGCGAGAATGAAGATTTGCAATTAGACTTCGATGAAATCTCTCAGAAGCGCTGCACAACGACCCAGTTAAATTGAGGAATCAAATTGGAGATGGGTCTATTCCTTTGGCAATGCAAACTTTCTGTGGGATTTAATTAATTTGAGGATGTGATTATGCTGCGCCTGCGTGCCCAAAATAATGTGTTGCATCTAAATGCATTACAATTTTTTGCCATTTAAAGAATTAAATTTTACTCCCCACTTCACCCAAACAGGCAGGAGGCCCAAAGCAAGCCCTAAACAAACCCAATGTGTGCTTTTAAGCTTCTCTCTTTGACAAATTTCTCCCCAATGCTGAAAGATTGAACTGATTAAATAGATTTGTTTTAACCGACACGTAAATAAATCTATTTTATGCTTCTGTGTGATACCACACAACCCAAGTCCCTTGTCAGCGTGCTGTGTGTTGCTTCGGCTGCATAATATCAGCCTTAAAAAGGTTCAGTCCTCAGTACAAATGGCTCACTTCTGCATTTCATTACAAAACTGGTGTAGATAAGCTGACCTCTGATATTTCTTCTGAGACTTGAGGAATGTTTTTATAGGTGCAGCATGTAGTTTTTTTGGATGTTAAAATACTTTCTCATCATATCCCAACTTAATGTGCATTCATAGCCTGGTTCTCTGAGAAGTCTAAACACTGTGGCTCTGTGGAGCTATTCAAATACTGATCTGTTTGTTTAGGCATCTTGACCAGCCCGATGCAGGCTGAACATGGCTCAACCAGTGGCATTAGTTTAGGGCTGAACTTTGTTTGGCAGGGAGAGTTTGCAGGAAACCTGTTTGACAACAGCTATTATTTTTGCAGTTGCTTGTGGTGACACTACTGTCAGATAAAAAGGTACATTGCTGTCACTGGGGCGGTACCCTAAGGTACAAAACCAAAAAGGTACTAATATGTACCTTTAAGGTACTAATACACACTCTTAAAGTACTAATATATACCATTTAGGGGTGAGTAAGGTACAAAGATGTACCTTTTCACTTTTGTACCTTAGGGTACCGCCCCAGTGACAGCACTGTACTTTTTTTTTCTGAGAGTAGCCAAGAAATTCACCTTCAAGTACCTGTCAAAGAATATTGAATCATAAATATTAGTGCTGTCAATTGATTTAAAAATAAACAAATTAATCAGACATTTTTTTGTAATTGATCTGACTTTTTTTGGTAATAAATTGCAATGAATCGCACCTAATATTAATGCTGCATTAATTGAATTAAATATTTTAGCTCGTTAATCCAGAAAAATGGGCCAAGTACAAGTAAACTTGTAGCCAATCAGCAGTAAGGGGCGTGTCTACTAATGACGGGGAGAAGAGAGCGCTCAGTGCACGTCATTATTCAAAAGACACGACACACAGGACGGACATTAGCCGAGCGACGACAGAAAGAGAGAGATGGCAGATAAAAAAAACCAAAACATGTGGAAAATGTCTGTGGAACAAAAGAAGGCTTACGATCAGGCAAGAAGTAGAACCTGTGTAAATATCGGATCAGCTTTATTTCTTCTCGATAGGCGAGTAACATTGATTTAGTTTTTTCACAGAACTAATATATGCTGGCTTTTGCTTGAATATGCTCGTGTTATGTTCGCTTGTTTGTTCATTTGCAATCGTATTGTCATTCACTTCAGTGATGATAAAGACCCATTCATTTCCACACCCTATAAGCCTGGAGCGTCTAAACCTCCTCCACTGAGTTTCAAGCGTCAGCTCGCAGTGTGTCTGAAAAGTAAGATAATAAACTCCTAATATATGTTTGTTTTCTTTGGTTCCTCTTTTAGTGATCGATATAACCCTATAATCTTGTCATAACTGTTAGTTGGACTGTCGTGCTCATGCTATTGAGTTGTTTATGAGAACTGTATTTGTGTTGTTGGGATGGAAGTGGTGACTTTTTCATTGAACATTTGACCTGGTGTAAAAAAGGCCCCCTTGTGGCCGCTAAGCATCAGACACTTTACTGTGACTCTCCCTCTCTCCTACTAGAAGACACCTCGCTTCACCTGGACTCTTAGCCAATCACAAGTTTACTCAGGATCGTTGCACGCTGGTAGCATTCTGTCACAACTGCTTTATTCTGTGTGCGTCTTTACAAAACCTCTCCTCACTGTACATATTCAGTCATGCAGTTGTAAATTCAATAAACACTTCCAATGAAGAAATCTTGCGTGATTCTGACCGATCACCCGCTGTGAGCTCTACCTGACGATCCTCAAACTATCTAAATCAAAGAAGCCAGTCCTCTTCTGAACACCTGGATTACCATAACACACATTGCTTTCACTTATTGATGACATCATACCCTCGCCGGTTGGCACAGCAGATTTCACCATTGTCGTTGCCTGGGTTGCATATGTATGTATGTTTAGGGCAGAGTTATGAAATTACGTTCGATTCGTACAAATTAGCCACCTTGTACAAATACATACGAATTGGTCGTGAGATAGCGTTGGCTCAAATTGAAAAAAAGTCCAAATGGTATGAAATATAATTTCATTCTTTTGTAATTGTTATTAAAACATCAGGAGAGTTTTACACTATTGCAGCAGTTAGACCATACATTTTAGATATAGATCTGGGTTGCTAAAGATCCAAATATGTAATAACGATTGGCAAAACATTTAAGGGTTAAAGGAATTAATACTTCAATCAAAGATGCATACAATGGTTTTCAACTTTGGTAAGATTGCTTTGCCATCACAGCTATGGATTCAGTTAAATGTTAAAATATATTTAAATAGAAAAGTTGGTAACACTTTAGTTTAGGGTTGTAACAGGAGTCCAAGTTGAAATGATGAACCCAAGTGCAGTTTATTCACAGCGTAAACAAATACAAAGCAGACGATGACTTGACTCATAAACAGACTAG